>JARYZH020000072.1:1855070-2271324 GCA_030021035.2 Notholithocarpus densiflorus | reverse complement strand
TGTCCTTTGTATTTTTCATTAACTTTGCAGATCAAAAGAAAGGAGTGCCTATTGGTCCAAAAGTAATTACAATTTAATCTTACACATCATTTCATAATTATGTCGCCAACCTCAAGAGGTATCCAAAGATGTCTGCGTATTGGTTCAAGCGTCTACTTCAGAGAAACAAGCATTAAGCAGCCAGCTAGGTTATTGTTAATTAGAAATGGTTTTATGCAGTAAAAATATAACTAATATCAAGGTAAAAAACCACTTGATAACAATCAAACTTAACACAACACTTGGGCAACTCAGGACAATCCCTTGTGAGAAACCTAAACTAGATGTGTGTTCCAAAGATACTCTCTTTCTTACCAAATCATCAACCGGGAGCCCATTCTATATGTTATTAAGAACTTAAAAAGATTCAATTTATTTTTAAGAAAGTATCTTGTCACTGTATGAGAAAATTACAGGACATCGACACTTTCTGAGAAAATGGCTTCACCTATCTTATCACTGCCTATTTGAATTCTTCAGTAAATGCTACCTCAGCTTATGAATCATTTAACATGGTGAAGTCTTGCTTCTCAGTTTTGTTTTTCCCACCAAAGCAGATCCTATAGCTAGCTGGCAGCATTTCCTTTTATCATAGTTTTTTCAAATTCTACATATTCTGATTGACATGTTTTCTCATGCTTAGATATCACATAAGCTATATTTTTAAGCCATTAGTCTTATTTATCGTTCACATTTTGTCTCCAGTTCCACTTCCAAACCATAATTTTAATGATTAAAAAACAAAATGAGCTGCTCCAACAATCTTCTTCTTTGGACTCAACAAATGCTACAAGGTTAAGCTACATAGGGTAAGTAATTCTCAAAAGAATTCCTATATGAAGTCACCAAGGTTATACTAAATCTCCTATTTCTTGTAAACCAAGACATATAATGTAACAAGAGACACATGCACACCCTCATACACAACTAGTAAATGAACATCACAAAGTCATGCACTTTCATAATTACTCTGAAATAAACTCCCATTCCAAATCTAAATTTATTGTCTTTGCCAACAACTTCATAAGTCTAATTAACACAAAATACTATTATTTAAATGGCACTAAAATCTCAAAATCTCAATTAAAGAGAAGCAAGTAAATATCAAAGAACACAATGATCTAATACATTCCTTTTTAATATATAATATAAAATAACAAAATACATCAACCATTTTCTAACGTAAAAAAATTGATCTAGGCTTCAACAAAATACATCAACCATTTTTCTAACATAACAAGGTTGATCTAACTACTACCAAAATACATCCATTCAACTACCAAACTATTTACTTGACGCTTGTCTTGCAAGGATTCCCTCTTGGAGTTGTTCATAAAAAAGTTTTAGTGCTCCGAACATGTCACTTGTGTCCAAGCTCATAATTCTCTCATCCTCTATCATACTTTTGATACGAAGCTTTTCTCTTTCAATTCTAAGTCTTCCCTCCTCCATTTGAATTCTTTTCTCCTCAAATCGAACTCTATCCCTATCCCTTAACTCTTCCAATCGAATTCTTTCCTTATCCCTCAACTCTTCCAATCAAACCCTTTCTGCTGTGATGCAGAGACTCTTTTTTTTTTTTGTTCTTGTAAGTCCTCAATAACTTTCATTTTCTTTGCCAAGTATTCTCCAACATCTTTCTCACTAGCCTTTTTCTTTCAATTGGCCTTTTTCGGCCTTCCTACCTATTGGTCTCTCGAAGTTGGTAGTGTCATCAACTAAGGACACGTCTTCCCCATCGGCAATAGATATTGAATCTTGAGTTGGAGGTAGCACTACTCTAGAGTATTCCTTAGGCATGCTCCATTTTGGTTGGTGTTTTAACACATGCCAACAATGTTCAAATGGAAAGTCTTTTTTTACTTTTTCTTTATACATAGCCTTTGCATTTTCAATATAAAAAATTAAAAGAAAATGCAAATAATTAGTATCTTCAAACTATTGGTGAATATCTATTTTGAAACTATTGCAATATAATTATACATTGTCCTGTTCGGTTGTACCACTATGAGGGGTTGCTTCAAGTGCGACTATGAACCCACAAAATTTACTTGTCTCCCTATTAATCATTCCTCATCGACTTGATAGGGAGCCAGTAGTATGTGTGGTGCCGAATGGGCTGTATTGGTAGAAGTATTGCCAAATTTTTCCCCAGAATCTTTCTTGTTTCAGCTCATTACCATGCACAACATCAATACTATTATTGAGCCATGCCGAAACAAGGATATTATCCTCCTCTACACTAAAGTTGGTACCCCGTTTCGGCGGTTTATTGGAGGTGGTGATCTCAACTTCAAGGGAAGAAATTGGATTATTTTGGGATTCATCCAACAAAGGAGAGTTAACATCAATTTGCCCTTGTATGATACCAGTGTAAATTGGCATGTATTGTTGTGAGTCTATAAGTAGATAATGTATAGTCAACTGAAGTTCAATATAAAATTAGAACCAATAAAAGGAGTAAATAATTACAACTAGAGTAAATAAGTATGTGATAACAGTCAATGAACTATAACAAGAACAAGAACATGAACATGAACATGATGTAATGCACAGATTACAACTAGATTGAAATGCTGAATTACAATACCATTTCAAAGCTCCATAATACACTATAATAAGAACCTTCATGTTCAGTTCAACCAATTAAATCCCAACAAATCAAAGTTGCTACTACATCTTCCAACTCTGGGAAAGCTTAAGAATGGGCTTGTTTAGAACCATATCAAGTTACATAACTGTAGACAGAAGCAAGTACAAGATACTGCAACTTGAACCAACTAGTTAATATGATCTAATTAAGTGCATAGAAGACCTGCCATAGAATTATTATAAAGGCTGCTACCACAAAGGCCAGGTAAGTAGCCATAAGTGAAGCTATATATAACTGAAAACTGAGCAGAAATTGAGTGTGTTTGTGTTCCTAACTATCAATGAAGTCAGAGACACTTTCAACTCTGAAAATACAAGAAGAAGAATGCTTTCCAATATATCATCATGACAAATTCCACAAAAACATTTCAAAAAGAAACAATTAAAGATTCAG
Organism: Notholithocarpus densiflorus; assembly: GCA_030021035.2. Taxonomy (NCBI): domain Eukaryota; kingdom Viridiplantae; phylum Streptophyta; class Magnoliopsida; order Fagales; family Fagaceae; genus Notholithocarpus; species Notholithocarpus densiflorus. The sequence goes on along the minus strand of JARYZH020000072.1, from coordinate 2,268,239 downwards.
ACTAAAATCATAGAAAGATTGATAGATATAACTAACCTGTTTGGAGTTGAATCGGCTAGAAGTTTTGCCCCAATCGATGATGAACTTGTGACAGCATTACAAGACCCAATCGGTGATGAACTTGTGACAGCAATACAAGACCCACAAAATCCCTAACCCAAAACAAAACCTAATAACCCATTGTTTATACCATGGAGCTTTAGTCTGATTCAAATGGAAGCCTAATCCCCTCCCTTGAATCTTCAGTTTTGAGATGAGAATATGGGTTTCAAGATTGGGTTTTTGGGTTTGGTTAGGGAGAGAAGAGTGGGTTCAGTCAAGGAGAGAAGAGTGGGTTTGGTATGGGTTTTGTCATGCCCCGAACCCAACCATAAAGATAGGCACGTGACAACAGCCGCACGCTTATAAAGTAATCACCCTACAAGTATGCAAGGCCTTCTTAGCACTAAAAGTTATCCTAAAAAATTTCATCAAATAAATTCAAAATATCTCGAAAATTTCTGTATGAATAGATCTCTAATAATTTAAAAGGAACAAAATCCAAACCTCATGTACATAATGCAAATTGGCCAAAAGATATAAGACTATTACAAGGCCATCTTATTCCAAAATCACTAAGCTTCTTTCCCTGCTCACAACACAACATCAAAACTCCCAAAACTTGCTATTCTTCACAATCTGAAACTGGAGGGGGAAAAGGGAGTGAGTTGACAACTCAATAAGTAACCAAAGTTCTAATAAGTTCTATCAAGCAATAGATCTGTAAAGTATAAGATGTAATATGTGTTTTCAAAAGTTATAATATACTACGTGTTTTCAAAATAACTGAAGAAGTTTCATAGTCTTAAAATAATAAGTTGCACATAGATCACATACTTTAATCTTACAAATATATCATAGATGGTTTAGAAAATAGTCAGTTTTCCATATATCAAAAGCTATAACTTACAATAGGTTCCAAAAACACATAAGCAATTTTAGTGACTCAAAATAGTTCAAATACTCAAACATTTCCAAAATCACATATGTAGTTTAAGAACTCAAAATAGTTCAAATATTCAAACGTAATTCATATTTTTAACAATCTTATGACTTTGGTCACGCTATATCCCCGTGACTAGGCATTAGAGTACCAATAAATAACCCCCATTGGTTGGGTATCAAAGTACTAATGAATAACCTCCATTGGCTTGAGTATCAGAATACCAATTAATAACCCCCATTGGCTGGGTATCAGAGTACCAATGAATAACTCCCATTGGCTGGGTATCAGAATCAATTCATAGTCAGATTGTCCATAATCATATATATGAAATCATAGTTTCTAACAAAAATATATCTTATTCAAGCATGTATATAAAAATCATATACTCAGTTTTAAAATATATTTATAATAATCCTTTACTTGAAATCAGTAATACAATAGAAATAAAAATTCTAACAATTATAAACAATTTTCAGTAGTTAAAAATATATTAATATAAGCAAAATAAAACTCAATTAGGATAAGGTTACTTATATCGGCTAACTCACCACAAGAAACTTCTCCCAAACACTTCTTCTAAAATCCTTAAATATCACCTAAAACAATTTTGTAGGCACGATTTACTCAATAATCAAATAATTTAAAAAAAACTTGTAACGGTACCCAACCAGAAGAGAAACCACTAAAAATATCTATCTTATATATTTCAGAACTATCATTAATTTATCTATATAAATTCTGTCTCCTTGCTAAGCCTAACAGTAATCCCTTGTTTCTTACACCAAACTCACATAGTCATAATATTTTTGTTTCTTTACTTTCTGCCACAAATAGTTCCCTAGGAATAAAACCTATAGAACACACTATACTTATAGCCATATAGGGTCAATACGCGTTTGTTTTTTTTTTTTTTTTTTTTTTTTTTTTTTTTTTTTTGCCACCATTAGTTCTTCTGAGACGAGGACAAACTAAGTGCTATATCATACAAAAATCAAAGCACCAGGACATTTACGAATACACCACACCACACCACACCATTCTTTATTTTTCTTTTCTCTTTTTTTCAAAAGCATGTGAGTCTATGTCAGACCTCAAAGCATGACTAGACTATTAGGCTTCTGTATATCATCAGGTCTAGAACTTAGGTCGCTATTCTTTAAAGAAAAATTTTGCAAAAACTTCACACCTACCAAAACAAATCTTAACACAACATAAAAATCTGCAGTTTCTATCGCAGTTAACACAATAAAAGTCTTAGAAAAGATTAGATTTTCAAGATAGGAACAGTTGCTTAGCATCCGTAATAGCAAAGATATAAATCTAAATCCTTCTTCTTTGTTTACAGCATAAAACTCACTGGATATTTAGACAGTTTTACTATTGACCAAAAATACCTACATAAAAAATATTATAATTTCATATAAAATATAGATTTGACAAAATATGAGATTTCTTAGGCTCTTACCTCATGTTTGTCATCAATCTTTCTCTACTTGAACAAACTCAGAAGTCTTCCTTAAAAAATATCTATCATTATACTCTAACTTAATTAGAGTATATATAGCTAGGGTTTCAACTTAGTTTTCTAAAATCTCCCTCAGTAATATTAATTATAAAATTGACCCCACAAAAGATTTACTTAAAGGAAGCGGAGATGGGTTTGGCGGTGTGGGTTGAGGGAAGGAAAGAGCGGCTTGGGTTGAGGGAGAATGAAGAAAAATAAAAAAAGAAGAGGAGGCAAAGGTAGGCGTGGGAGAAAGATAGAACCAGGAAAAAATGAGGGAAAACAAGAGGAGATAGGCGCGAAAAGGGAAGCGTGTGAGAGGGAAAGTGAAACGTGTTTTATTAAACAAATCATTTTTTCTTTTACAATCTTGCTACAGTTGGCTGCTAGAGATACCAGTCCACTGTAGCTAGATTGCAAAATTAATAGGATTTAAGAGCATTGATGGAGTATGCTTTTTACAAACTTGATGCTAAAATTTAGCAATTATAGAATTTAGCATTCTTAATGAGAATTCTCTAAGTACTAGTGTTGAGAAGGTCCTCCCAAGGAGGAAAGGACTTATTCATATCCCCATATTTTATGTTTATGTTATTCACTCATGAAACTCATCAATTCTTCATTCTTCAGGGTGATCTAAATGATCCAAAACCCAAACCCATATAAGTCCTGCAAAGTAGATGCAAAAAGATGTTGAGTCTTGTATAGATGTTAAGCCTCTTGCACCAAGAAATGTATGGCTCAATAATTATATATATTCCTTTTTGTTGTCTTGACAGTGCACTAACTTATAAAAAAAAAAAAAAAAAATCAACTCCCACCAGGATTAATACAGATGAAATGAATGATTTCGAGAAAAATTATAGACAAAAAATTATCAAAACAATTTTTAATTAATCATATTAAAAGAGCATGAGAATGAAAGGAAGGACACTCAGAATTTGGGTTCAGAGGGGAAAAACCATGTTTGTATGTGGGAAAAAGGAAAAAAAGCTGGTGCATGCTTTCACACAATTGGCAGCTAGTTGTTTTTTGTAAAAGGCTTTAGCGGTTTTTACAAGTTTTCATAAGAATAGGGAAAAAGATGTCACATAAAACTCATGGGATGGACCCAAAAAATCCTTTGTAGGAGGGCTGATCTCTATGACCAAGTAGAAATTGTGTGTCCGGTGTTCCATAATGTTTCAATAGCTTATTCGCTAAGTATGGCATAAAAGATATAGTTTTTATTAGTAATTTCTATGTTAAATGTGTAACAAAAAGATAATAATATGCTTTAAAAAAAAATTATTTCTATTAAATGTTTTATAAAAAGACTACGATAAAAATCAAAAGGCAATTTTTTTTCCCAAATGAACATGGTATAAAACTAAATTCTCTCTCTCTCTCTCTCTCTCTCTCTTATACATAGATATATATGCATTGGATATTTTACTTGAAACCATGAGTACAATTTTTTCCATATTTATAAAAGATAACTTTACTTGAAACAATGAGTAGTGCATATTTTTCCATATTATAAAAGATAACTAAACTAAAATTACGAAAAAAAAAATCTAAGCTCAATTTCATTTCTTGATTTATTAAGACCTTAGATTTTGTTTATATATTATCTTTAGAATAAGATTGAATACGATGGTAAATAATTGAGTAATTGAAAGATGTATGAGTTTTATATAAATTCTTAAATTTAAATTGAGCATTTATTTGGTATATGTAGTATATATTTTTATCTTTAAATTTAAATTAAGCATTTATTTGGTATCTGTAGTATATATTTTTAGTTTTAATCATGTGTTATGTGATAATTTTTACTTTAATGAAACTTTTGAACTCTTAAACATTTAAATTTTTATTTCTAAAAAAATAACTTCATTTACCACTCATAATACTAAGAAACTTGTGGAAGACACTAGATGCCTAACTTATATAACAACTATTTGACTAACCAATAACAAAACAATACAACAATCAAGAATCATTTTAGAAAACTACCATTCCATTTACTTTCAAAAAAAAAAAAAAAAAAAAAAACTCAATTTTCTTTTCAATTGACATTTCAGGTAATATTTCACTCTTTCCTATCCCAAAGATCAACAACTTACATACTAGAAAATAAGAAAAAGTAACAATAAGTTGAAGATAAAATATTTTACTCAAGAATATTATGAATACACTAGGTGAAAAGTTCATTCTTGGAACTTGGTTGACAAAACCTAAAACTTCTTAGAAAATATTTTATTACTCATATCCATTTTAGAATTGACAATAAAGTTTCTTTAGCTAGATGCGTTAAATATAATTGCATTAGAACCACTAAATATTTCACAAAAAGAGTGAATTTGAATAAAGTTTTTATATAATTTGTATAATCTACTTGTAATCTTATTATTTTTTATTGGATATTACAATTTTAACTCTTAAAAAAAAATTCCTTAAATGTTTTTTTTTTTCTAGGGAACCAAAACTTTTTTTTTTGGGGGCTAAACTCTAAAAAATTTTGCTTTTAATAATAATAATTATAATTTATTAAAAATTATTCGGACTAGGGAGCACCACCCCTTAGTCCCACCATAGCTCTGTTCTTGCATAACCTCGTACCATTATTAGGGGTGTCCACGAGTCGGTCTAGGCTGAGTTGTTCCCTACCTGCAATCGACTCAACCAAATTGGGTGAAGAACTTCTAGATTCGCCCCCGACCAAGTCAGGTTAGACTGGTTAGATATGCGTCAGGTGGAGGTCGGTCTCGGTCAGAGTCAGGGAGGAGGAGATTTAGCCAAAATTTTATAGGATTTGGCTGAAATTCTGCCAAATCTAATGAGATCTCATCGAATCTACACGATATCTTGACTGATTTGACTAAAGAATGCCTCAAATTGCGAATAATGACAACTTTTGGTGGGTGGAGATCGATTGGGTTGGTTGAAATCGGATTTTGATGAACAACCTGCCAACTAACCCACTAGAATCGGTTTCTAGAGGTTGAAAACCACCGCCGACCATCATAGGCATTAGATTGGGTGGTTTTTAGGTTGGCCTGGTCAGTTCCACGGGTAGGTTGGACAATGCTAACCATAATTATATACGTGCAATAAAATTATTATTATGAAGAGAAAGCAATTTTTAGGTATAATATAATCATTTGGAAAATACAGATGCTTTGCATTTTCTTACTACGTAACAATTTTATTCTTGTCAAGAATTTTGTAGTTCAATAGCATAACATATACTCTTCTTTATTAAGAGAATTATGATTCAAATTTCTCATCCTTCGTTGTACTAGTAAATTATATTAAAAAACAATTTTATTCTTGCAATTAAAAATAAACGTGACTAATTAATAAGTTGGCAGCTCCCCTATATATATCACCACAGGTAAAGCTCCGTTTTCTTCAAATATGGCAAACATTGTGCAGGTATGTAAGTACATGGATCACGGCTTGAAGGTGGAACTAGTGCTCGATCATATGGGATTGACACCTTGGTTGCCCCATGTTTTGACTTCATGATCACATTCAAAGGCCTCGCAGCTTCAAGAGGCTTGAATTTTATGCTAAAAATCAAGAATGCCAGAATCACCACCTTTACAATGTTGGAGAGAGCTCTCCCAAAAACCATGTTTTGCTTCATCAGGAGAGGATGTGTATTTCCAAATGTGTATTTTTCATGTTTCACAAATGCACGAGAAATTGGGTTTTTATAGAAATAATAAAGCAACCCCACCCAAAGGTTGTTAAACACGTCACAATGGCTTCTTCTTTCTTTCTTTTTTTTTTTTTTTTTTTCAATCTGACTCTGACGCTATGCATCACATAATGAGAAAAGGGTTTTAAGGAATGTCAATCATATTAATTATAAAGTATGAAACCAGTGCCGAATTTTTGACCGAATGGTGTATCTATAATATGCGTACTATTACATCTTTTTTGTGGGTACTTACTAATTATACAATCCTCCAAGCTTTATCATAATGCACAAAAATTGGAAAGAAGAGATGAAAATGTGTCTTTATGACCATCAGGTTAACGACCAAAACGTTGTTCCATGCATGTCCCTGCCCGATATTTGTTAGCATAACAAGCCCTTTTTAAATTAATTCAGCAAGTCTAAAGCTATAACAAAATTCACAGTAAATTACAAACTTGTTAGGGTATGAGATTATAAATGGTGTACAATAGAAATAAAATTGATTGTGGCCTCATATGAAAGTATCATTACACTAATCATGATCTCCCACCTTAACAAGCGTGAAATTTATTTTGTTTGTAGTTAATTTCTACTATTGTTGTAAACAATTATGTGCCCAACCTAGAAACCATAATATTCAAAGTGGTTCCATATATATATAATCTACAATTTATATAAAGCCAAAGACTTTTGATTTTTAGTTGGCATCAAAATATAGTACTATATAAGTTTATTGTGTCAAATTACGCTTGATGTCTCTAGTACTACTTATTGTAGGCACTGCTCTAGCAGCGCCAATAACTCTCTAGTTCTTTCTTCGTATCTATTCCAGTTAACCAATATATATAGATATATACACATACAATTTTACACTTCATTATTTTAATATTTATTTTTTAATTAAATTAAAATTATATTATATATTTACACACTCTATTAGAACCTTACTATATCCTATTTTTAAAATATATAATTTCATATATAAACATAATCATAAAAGTGGCTCCTTTCTTTTATGCATATAATAGCTTGGGCTTACCATATTGGTAAGAAGAGCATGTAGTAGCTTTAAAAGAAATTGTGCCATGCATTATTAAGTCAAAAACAAAAACGATTCTAGAAGTTGTATTTTCTGCTCTAAGCTCTTACCAGTTTTATTTATTTATTGTTTGAATGAGACTTGTTATGTACACTGTAAAGAGGAGGGGAGCATTACTACGCAGATATAGTTAATTTGACTTTGAATCAGTCGCACTGAACCCAGCCACCGTTTCTAAGTACTTTCTCTTTTACGTGCAACTGCATGTTGTACGTGACTGCAATTTAAGAGATGAAAATGTGCCTTTCATATTCAGGGGAAAATGATTGACAGAAACTTAACAAAAAATTAGAGGTATGGTAGTTCAAAGTGCAATGATCGATGATGGGTATCGCTCTTTCAACATTGCTGCGTCCAAAGTGTGACTTGTTTTGGACAATCGTCCATCAGACGATAGGTGATTAACAGTGGGCGGCCGTGGAGAAATAGACCAGTGTGCGTAGTTGGACGAGACCGGCCCCCAAATGGAAAGGGACACAATAGGAGTTTTGGTACCACATCGGTGTTCTTTGATTGACTAATTTCCGTTTTGTAGTTCTTTCAAAGCTTCTGTTTGGACAAAATATATCCCATTGGGATCTTTTGCATCTCTGATTGACTAATTTTATTGAATTTTATTTTTATTTTGGAAAAAATAATATCTTTTTATATTTTATTGATGAATGCAATTATGTGCTTAAATTTAGAAATCTTAATCTACTATACTTAAGTAACTGTATTTAAATATTATCTAAAAATAAAAGCTATCTTTATTGGTCAATTCAATAATGATTTTGATTATAAAACGATAAATTTAAGTAGAGTTTTTTAATATATAAATATTAATTACTTCATTCTCTCTCTCTATATATATAGAGGTTTTCCTAACATCTCTTTTACAATTGATATTAGCTAATCCACTTAAAATTATAATATGAAAACAATAAAACAACCTTTAAATTGTAAAACAATTGAATCTAATTTATTAAATATATTATTGTAATTTTACTTAATATTATAATCTACCATGTGAGAGAGTAATTTACAAAAATTAAAGTTTCAAGTTGTTAGGAAAATAAATTGCTAATGATTATTAGGCATACACGACAATTTTGCTTACAAAATTGTTTAGGGTTTTAATTGATGAGTTGGATGTCTATTGACTTTTATTTTGAGGGTTGTCTAGGAGGTGGGCCCTGCCACATGGTAACACCGGCGAGTAGGTCCAATAAAATTGTTTGTCATTGCCTTTTAACCCATTAATGAAACTAGACAATAGACTCACCCAAGGATCCTAACAGGTCCTTTACAGATTCGATTAATTGGCCCTTATGGTATTCTCCAATTACTTAAAATCTTTTTCTATGCAAAATTCATCATTGAATACATGATCAGGAGAAATTACAGAAGTGGAAATATGATAGAAAAGAAGGCCCATGCATTGGGAACATGCCAAACAAACGCTACACTATAATGCTCCATGATCCTCTCTTGTTGGGTGTAACAGCTAACAAACCATTCCCAAATGAAAAACTCTTCATGGAAGCTGTGAACCCTCTGATCTATCTAACAGCAACAGGAAACCAGGCTCCTCACGCTCATCAGACCACTCAATTAAATCATATCTTGCAGAATGACATCCTTGGCAATTGTCATCTCATATTTTTCATATTTGGGTCCGATTTTCTGCTTTGAACACAAGTTTACTCTTCCTTTTTCTAGCAAACGTGTGTCTAGAATTCATTAAACACTTGAGCCTTGACTATTTCCCAGATGTATGTACAGGAAACTACACATACTAAGTAATTACAGGGGCATTAAATATCACCTCATAAACTACATCAACTGAACCTTTGACACTCTTTGCTCACAAGAAGTGTCACATAATTATCCCAATCCGAACGTACACATGCATATCTAATGGAAATGATGATTCCGTTAAGAATGGGAAACATAACTTGGCTGGGTTAGTGGTGTGGAGAACTCCTCCCAAGGAGACAAGGACTAAGTAGTTCATTCATGCCTATGTTGAATGTTTATGTTCATTCCCTCATGAAACTCAATTCTTTAGGGAGATCTAAAAAATGATCCAAATCCCAAACCAAAAGAAACAACTTGGAAACTTTTTAATTGCAACTCCTGCAAATTAAGTAGATGCAAAAAGATGTAATTGGATCTTGTATTGAAAGGCTGTTCCTAGTAAGATATTATTCCTCTCTAGTCTGTATATAAAAATTAACAAAGAAAACACACACATATATATATAAATTAAAAAAAGAAAACACTTATCACATAACCTCGTACCAACTACCAATAATGTTTGCATGTTCGAAGAAAAAGGGAGTGCATGCTTTCTTGCAAATGGCAGGTGGATATTTTGTGTAAAAGGCAAAAGGTATCTCTGGATTTCAAATTTTCATAAAACTCACGAAACGAGAACGTTATCAGTTGTCAGTTATCACACAACCTCGTACCAATATTATAGCAGTTTTTTGGTAAATCTAGCAAGTGCAACCAAGCTTTGACACTATATATATATATATATACACACGAAGAGATAACATTAAAAAACAAACATTTGGCAAATACAGTAATTTTGCTTTTTCTTACCACATAACAATTTTATTCTTACAATTACAAATACACGTGACTAACAACTAGGCAACATCACCATAGAATAAGATCCTTTCCTTTCATGGTTACAATTTTATTTTTTAAATCTAAAAATGTATTAAGTGCCACACTATCTAAAATTTTAAATAATATGATGCTTGATACATATTTATATTATTTTATTTAATATAAACCATGAAATGAATCCATTTCAAATGGAGAGGATCTAAAGCTAAATTTCAGTTTCTTCAATTATGGCAACTTTTGTGTCCAGGTATGTAAGTACATGGATTTGGGGAAGATGGTGGAACCTGTGCTCGTTTTTGAGGAATTGACACCTTGATTGCTGCAAGTTTTGACTTCATGACATCCAAAGGCCTTGCAGCTTCAAGAGGCTTGACGCTAAAAATAAAGAAGGCGAGAATCACAGCCTTTACAATGTTGGAAATTGAGAGAGTTTTCTCAAACAACATGTTTTGCTTCATCAAGAAAGGAAAGGATGTGTATTTGCAATATATGTCTTTTTTTTGTCTCACAAATTGCATGAGAATGGGATTTTAATTTATAGAATAAATAAAGCAAACGAACCACCCCCCCCCCACAAAAGAAAAAAATGGTTGTGAAAACACGACACAGTGATGATTAATTTAATTAATCTTGATCTGACTTTAATACTTCATAATGGGAGAAAGGGCTCCAGAAATGTCAATCATTAATTATGATTTATGAACTATGAAACCAATGTGCTGAATTTTTTGGCAAAGAGCGTATATGATCAGCAATAGCGCAAATTGTGTTCTATGATAGCCCATCTTTTTAATTTGTTGACTTTTTTTATTATGAGAGGTAATTGGGTTTTCTAACCTTTATTCCGTTTGTTATGGACAACTCCATTTGAACTTTTTTTATAGTTTTGTACAAATTAATCATAATACTACAGTTTTACATAAAGGGAAATATATATATTTATATATATATATATATATATGTAAGTACTCAGAAGTTGGTGGCCCAAGCCCACTTAAAACAGTAGTGCCTTATCCTCCAAACCAAGCCCAAACAATAGAATTTCTATAGAGAGTGGGAAAATAGTTCAAGTATAATTTTGAGCTAAGTTAAAGTCTTAGGCTGAAGAGGTTAAAGTCTTAGGCCGAAGAGCCCAAAGTAACAGAGATGATCAATTCATGTAATAATTGAGAATAACGCTCTCCTCGGGCAGGTTTGAAGTCTAGTTCTTATATATGATTAATACAAGTTCTATACCAGGCAATGCACTGTTTACTTTCTAGTTTATCTCTTTCTTCAATAATCATGTTCATCCCCTTAACTGGGAGGTTTCCCTCCCTTATATATCATTCCTCATTTGCATCTTAGCCCTCCATCTGTATGCCCCAAGGCTTTTTTCAAAGCACTTGTCCTATCAAAGTTCTGCTAAAGGTGGTAGAAGGGGTTGCTAGCTGTGAAATTACTGTTTAAATGTCATTTCCTCATTAATGTAGCTAAAAAGGTTGTTGCAGTGCATTCAATGTGAAGGGAGAAGGTGTACCTTTACAGGAAGCTCCCTCCCACCGACCTAGCCCCTTCCCATGTTCCTTTCTCTTCTAATCAGGTTCTCACAAAATGCTATCCCGCATCTCCTTCCATTCTTGGGTCAATAAAGTCCTCGGGCTGGATACACTTCCATGGGTGGGATCGTGTGTGATGCTTCATATTCTGTCTTCTTCGGTCCTCGGACACTTGGAAAGGAAAAGAGAATACTCCTATAATGCTATGGACGGCTAAAAAGCCTTGTAATTCAACTAGTTAATGACTTTTAGGGTACATTTGATAGACTGTAACAATAATTATATAGAAATAAGAAAGGGTATTACAAGGAATACAAGATGCTGTAATGTAATACTTATTACTATTTATTTGTCTGGTGACAACACAATAATGGAACCCTGAAGATAATAGAATGAAAGTATTTTAAATCAAACTTAAGATATATTTTAGAAAATATCTTATTCATATAATTTTACTTCCTAAATTTTTTTTTTTTTTTTAATTTGAAAGAGAGATTAGTTATTTTTATGAATTTTTATTTTTATAATTATTATGTGCCTATGGAAAGTTTGTTTATTTGGAAATATATTAATTTTAGAAATAAATATACTTACTAAGGAATAGCTATTATAACTCTTTTATAGATGAATAGTTATTCCTCATTTTAAAGAATAGTTATCAATAAGGAATGAGTACTCATTGTAATAAAAACATAATCAAACTACTGAATAGCTAAATCATATGAATAACTATTACATTTCAGTGCTTATTACAGTCTACCAAATGTACCCTTAATATTTCCAATGGAGACATCCAATATTCAAATTCCCTCTTCCCCATTGTAACTATTGTATTATATATATATATATATATATAGATATTATTTATAAAATGCTATGGACAAGTCCAAGCTACAAAGATAAGTTTTTATGATAACATAGGCTAATGATTAATGACCAAAATGTTGTTCCATGCCTACCCCTCCTCCATGTTTGTAACATGATAAAATTTAGGTACAGTACACATTAAAGATTCAAATTAAATTCAAACATATATGATTGCATTGGCTAATAAAATATAAAAATATATTATATTTTCGATGGCAATTAAATTCAATAAAGTTATGTATTTGAATTTAATCAAGAAACCTAATGTAGTGCACCCATTGGCTAAGTCAAGATTTAACTTCAAGGGAATAAATTAATAACTAACCTCATAAAAGATAGATATTTTGTTTGTTTGTTATGTTTTTTTTTTCTTTATATATATATATATATATATATATATGGGTTGGATTCAAGTTACACTTAGTGTAACTCTAAGTAATGTTACACCACTCAATAACTTATTATTGAATTCATATTTTAAAAAACCAACTGTTGAATTACGAGTTTGTTTGGATATCGCTTATTGTTGAAAACTAAAAACATTATAGCAAAATAATTTTTAAATGTGTGAATAGTACTGTAGGACCCAGTTTTAAAGTTTTTTTTCCTAAATAAAGTACTTGCGGGTCATGTGAACAGTGCACAAGACCCACTGAAAAAGCATAATTTTGCTTTCTCTTCCTGCACTGTAGCCATGGGTCCCACAACTAAAAACGTGAAATGCTTTTCTCAAAAAAAAAAAAAAAAACATGAAACGCAGACGCATGTGCTTTTCAGCACTATCCAAACATAGTCTACATATTCTATATGTTTTTAACATGCATGCCAATTTCTATGTCAAACGGATATAATTTACCATTCATCCATAAACTCATATTTTATTCATTATTTTGAACTACAAAAACTTGAATTTAAATAATTGATTGATGATATGACTATTGATCTTTGATCATCTTGAAATTTTGTAAGCATGGAGAATATATGAAGATAATGTAATCCAACGGTTGGTTTTTAAAATATAAATTCAATAATAAGTTATTAGGTGGTGTAACATTGCTTAGAGTTATACCAAGTGTAACTTAAACCCCTCTCTCTCTCTCTCTCTCTCTCTCTCTCTCTCTCTCTCTATATATATATATAATTGTATTGTACTTCTTTTTTTCCATGGTCAAAATTTTACTTATAATTCTCATGTTATTTTTAGTACTTAGATAAACCTGAAGTAAAACGTATGTCGATTTTTATAACAGTCTTAACCACATGTCTTGTACATATAAAACTTTAGAGTTAACTTAAAACAACATCAAATATCAAATTACGGATCTTATTTTATCATTATATTTTAATTTTATTACTTACATATTCATTTTATTAAAAATAAAAACTTATTACATAACTAATTTGAACTCTTAATACTTTTGAAATGTAAAAATTAAAAAAAAAAATCTCTTCAATTAAACTTTTGTTTATTTACTTTTCTTTTTCTTTTTTCCTATATTTGTTTTCCTTTTATAACTTTTGAAACCTTAGAAATATTGATAAAACATGAAGAAAAAAATTATTATTTTTCATTGAAAATAGACATATAAAATAAATATATGAAAAAATACATAAGGAAATGTAATTTTTTTTTAATTTAAAGTATAAATAAAGAGGAGTGTTAATTTTTTTGGTGGGTCAGGGGGCAAATGCCTCCACCCCCCCCCCCTCCCCTTTGGCTTCACCCTTGACTGCGCTGTAAATAAGTTATATCCTTAATTTGTAGCCAGCCATTTTAAATAATTCGATAATTCTTAGTGGCAAATTTTTTATAACTATTGAAATGATAAATCGTAATTGACGTATGATCCTATGTGAAAGTAATATATATTAAAGTCCAAGCCCGAATTCACTCTTTGACCTAACCTCAACTTTTTAAATAATTCGATAATTCTTAGTCGGCAAAAATTTTATAACTATTGAAATGATAAATTGTGATTGACATGTGATCTTATGTGAAAGTAATATATATTAAAGTCCAAGCCCAAATTCACTCTTTGACCTAACCCCAACTTTTTAAATAATTTGATAATTCTTAGTCGGCAAAAATTTTATAACTATTGAAATGGTAAATCGTGATTGACGTGTGATCCTATCTGAAAGTAATATATATTAAAGTCCAAGCCCGAATTCACTCTTTGACCTAACCCCAACTTGGCACCCTAGACCAATGAGCAAGACAGGCTTCACGTAATTTTCATGTTAACAAAATTCAAACCGCAGAAGAAAACGATCTTAAAGTGGCAACCCATGGCAATGTGGGTCTTCACATTGTCATTAATTGCACATCGTAAAGAAGAAGAAGAGCGTATCGCAGTGGCTGCCTCTTTCTTTTATGTATGTATATATAACTATTCGTTTAAAATTGGCTTTTCTTTTCTTTTCTATCTTCTGCATGTGCTGTGTTGCTTAATTTTCTGTGGCTTTTGATCTGTTTGTAATGTTATATTAAAAAAAAAAGAGCAGTGTGATGTGTTCAGTCAACAAAGACGATTCTAGAAGTTGTAATTTTCTTCTCCCATGCAATATAAATAATAGACAATTATAATAAAGGGTTTTTTTTTTTTTTTGGCCCCCTTTAAATGAGATATGTTATCTAATAAAGAGAAGAAGCATTACTATGCACAATAATTACTTTGACTTTGAGTTAGGCATGTTGTACGTGATTGCACTTAACGAAATCAAAATGTGCCTTTGGTAAAATTTGGAAAATCAAAAGGTCACATATGTCTTAAGCTCTCCTTAGGCTAAAATTTGGACCAAGAAATTGTGGGGTTGGAGTTGAGAAAAAGAAAGGAGGCCTACCCTTTGGGTTTGGGTAGTAAAAATGGAAGAAGAATAAGAAGAGTTTGGGTTGGAAAAAATTCCCTCCCTTAGCCCACTACTATAAAGAAAATGAGTTTGGGCTTCTTTCCTCTTCATAAACACTAAAAAGCCCAATAATTAATTTTAAAGGACCCAAAAATCTTTTTCAAGCCCAAAAGAGGAGAAAAGAAGTCCAAAATAAAATGCCGAGAAAGAGTAGGCTTTAAAAAAAAAAATCCTCTAGCATAAATCTTGCTCACAACAAATTCAAGTTTCTCCAAGGAAACTCATGGAAGTTAAAGTCCCAAAACTCAATTCATCCCAACAATGGTGCAAAAATGCACCACAAATTCAAGTTTTTTGGAATTACACCTTTTGAGGTTAGAATTGCATAAATTCAATACACCCAAAAATGTTCGAAATTAATACAGAAAAATTTCTTGGAATTAAACCTTTTGAGGTTAAACTTTCAATATAGAATTCACATCCAACAAAAGTTGAAAACTCACAACAGATTTTTTTTCCCCTACAATTACATCCAACTAGGTTAAAATCCATTCTCACAACCCAAGAATACCAACTCAATCCAAAATCCCCCTTGAATGGCTATGAAATTTTAAAATTATTGGCTTCTCTTGAACTTCAATCCCCTTGAACAACTAAGAAGTTCTAAAATCATCAATTGAGATTAATCTTCTCTTTGAATGGCTATGAAGTTCCAAAATCATCAGCCAAGCTTGAGCTTCCCCTTGAATGGCTAAGAAGTTCCAAATCTAGAATCATTAGCTAAACTTGAACTTCCCCTTGAACATTAAAAAAGTTTCCAAATCGTCGATTGACCCTTGAATGGTGTTCACTTATTTGTGTAAGTTCCACTAATGAGGAGCATCTATTGATCTATAGCCACACAATTTTGCAACCATGAAAAATCTTGTTTTAAAAGAAGAATTAGGCTCAAGGGTAAGACAGTTATTTCACATAAATTAAAAAAATTCCATAATTAATCTTGGGTTGAATTCTACATCATAATGGAACATCATGGAAGTTAAGGATTAATGATATTTTTATGAGCTAAGATCAAAGTATTGATTAAAATTGTGGGATTAGGGCTGGTTAATTAATTTTGATAAATATGCATGCATGGGATTAGAGCTGGTTAATTTTGATTAGTCCTTAGAAAGAATCAACCAAACCCTTAATTCTATTGGTTTAACTGAAAGGGAAAAGTAGAGATACCATCCCTGTGGATGTGGTGTACCCTTAGAAGTTAAAACATGAAGTTATCGTGTGTTTTATTTTATTTTATTTATATCCATTATTAATCCTGATGAGATTTCAAACCTAGAAGCTTTACCAATCCCACTCTATTTGTAGCAATTAAAGCTGAGTTTCAATGCCAATAACCTTCGTAGATATCATGATGAGAATAGTTTCAACTTACTTCTTTCCTCTTGTTAATGGTTTGGGCTCTCTGGTTCAGGTTGACCACCCATTTTATAGGTTTAAATGTTAGCAGTAGGTTAAAAGACAGACTTTTTTTTTTTTTTTTTTTTTTTGAGGAACAGTTAAAAGATAGACTTCGACTGTGCAACCTACCATTTTTGGATGAGAACGGATATATAAAAATAAAATAAAAAAACATTCAGAGTATATAAAATTTGCTAAATATGGTCCTTCATTCTTTGACTTGGTTATTATTTACAAGAGCCAGGCAAGTTGGAATAGTCCTAGTCACCCGAACAAAAACTTATTCCTACTTTACTGGCTATGCTTCACTGATCTTTTAAATTATAATGCTTTATTTTGGGTCTTGTTTGTGATCTGATAGGCCAAATGTGCCATCTGTTGATGGCCAAATCCTTGTTCAAGTCTGGATATCCTTTAGTAAAACTTTATTAGTCAATGAGTGATCCAAGTTCAATCGTTGTAAAGGTGAGACAAATTAAATATAGTTAGAGCCTACTGGAGGATCACTTAAATTAATAATCATAAGTAGTCCTATTAAAATTAGATGGTACAACCACGTCATTTGGGATCACATATTGCAGGGTTCAATGTGATGGCTGTCACATATATATTACAAGTTGCAACAATTTTAAGCATTTTGGATCACATATTGCAGGGCTCAATGTGATGGCTGTCACATATATATTACAAGTTGCAACAATTTTAAGCACTTATTACAAGAGAGAACAATCTCAAAACTTTAGAAAATGAGTTGAAGGGCACATCATTTTTCGTAATTACTAGTATATCTAGTGTGATTCGTACATACTAAAAGTGGTGTAAGGAATAAATCAAAATGAAAGTTGTTCAAGAATCAAGATGCTCTAATTTTTTATTTTATTTTTTTATATGAACGTTCAAGATGCTCTAATACCATGTAAAGGATGTTGTGATAGCATGTTTAACAAATTGGGGGAGATATTGAAAATATTGTTGATGCGGAAGTGTAAAGAGTAATATAAGAACAAAACAAGGGTTGTGTAGTTTGATCTATCAACCTACATTTACAGAAAAATCTATAAAGTATTAAAGCATCTTTAATATGGTATCAAAACATATGTTTAACATGATATCAGAACATCTTTAATTTAGCATCAAAGTAGCTTTAACAAAGGTAACTGCTCCAATATATCAACACAAATCATCATATCAACAATTATGGAAAAAAATGTGAAAATTTTGTATTTCTAATATTACTCAACTTTAAAATGCTGTTAATATTGTATAACACCAATCATAAAACTTGGTTCGGATAGAATACTCCTTTTTGGATGGAACTCAACTGTCAGACATTTTGAGCATATTATTTTCTTTGTCCTACTTACTAGAAATGCTACTCAGGGTCGCAAAATTTGCCACGAAACTACTTCCCTCCATTATTTGATTTGTTAAGGAAGCCTTTTGTGGGTCAATGGCTGGTGAAATTATTAATCAAATGAAAACCAAACTTGATTTTAGAATTTTCAATGTTTCGAAATGATGAAACAAACGCAGTCCAAATTAAAGAGTCTAGTACTATACACGAATCA
The DNA here is from genome assembly GCA_030021035.2 of Notholithocarpus densiflorus. Lineage (NCBI taxonomy): Eukaryota > Viridiplantae > Streptophyta > Magnoliopsida > Fagales > Fagaceae > Notholithocarpus > Notholithocarpus densiflorus. The sequence goes on along the minus strand of JARYZH020000072.1, from coordinate 2,250,060 downwards.
TTTAATTGTCAAATCACAATGACTCCATGAATAAGACTTCACGAGTGACTATGGCGTTGACAACCTAATTAGACTTATACTTGACACACTCTCGAATCACTCGTACCATTTTCCTTTTTTTCGAGTGCCAGTTTGTGCCGACCTATATACTTGTTGCTTTGGTAAAGCTTTGTATTATTTGATTTTTTAAAATTCTTTCACTTATTTTTTTTATGAATTTTTTTTTTTTAAGTCTAATAATACTTTAACCAATTATCAGTAAATAAGCTTTCAACAAATAATAAAAATTAACATCGAAATGGCACTTAGCAAGAGTCTCCGCGAATCTGCATAAAAATGACGACAATTGCAATAGGGTCGTTAACATATTCAAAATTAAGTTCATTCAACTGGAATTTTTAGATGAATGCAATGAATGGAAGTGGGGTAATTTGGAATATGAAAATTAGAAGGTGGGCTCAAGTGAAAAACAGACCTTTCATTAAATTAAAATGGAGGTGAGTATGCCCCTTAGAAATGCCGAGTACTATCATAATATTAATTAATATGGGGTTTTTGCACGGGCTCCTTTAAGATTATTTAATGTAGTTTATGGATTCTATTTTTAAAAAAAGTAAGAAAAAATTGTGAACCCCATTATTGACTTGCTCATGATTGCCTCTTGAGTCTTTTTTGTGGAAGGAGTGTGATTCCTCAAAAGATGAAAACTATATCAAAACGTTAAATCAAAATGACATATATGATATATGGTATGTGGATATGTGGGAAGCTAATCTTTTTGTGGTTAAATTTAGAGGCTCTTTCTCTCTCTGCGCACGTGTACACACTTGCAATTATGTGATGTGAGGGACACAATCAAATCAATCTTTTAATATAAGCACCTAAAGCAAATGCTGATCAAGAATTGCTTCACGCTCACATAGAAGGTTTATGGAATGATTGGTTTGTATCAAGTGAGTCTGAATATTCATGGAAATTAAAAGGGAGGGGTTTTGGCTAAGAGAGAAAATTATGATTGTGGCGTGCTTTTTATATCTCTTCTCATTATATTTAGTGCCACTTCCATTTGAAATTTGATTTATAGAAAGCAACTTTGTGCCCCCACGCACACTAAAGTTCATCATAGTGATGAGAAAAAAAAAATATTGCTATATATGTGCAATCTCTTATGCTTTTTGACTTCCATTTTTCATCGAGCTTGAAGCCATAGTTTTTAATTTGATAATATTATTTTGTACAATCTTCAACATAAATTATGCTACAAGTTGGTACTTTAGATAATGTTAAATAATATAATTCCTAATGATTATTCAGTTGGTATCATGTCCACTTGATTTGAGTGCTAAAATATTTTTTCGTGCAATGTAAAACTCATGATTTTACTACACTAAAAAAGATTTATGTGGATTCATGGTTTTACTTCCCTCCCCTTTTTGCTGGATGATTAAGCCCACACACATGTAACATGACTAAATTTGCAATTTGTCTTGTCAGCCACTTTCTTCAGTTTTAGTATATTGACTAAATTCACAGGAAATTTTTGTTCCTGTGCTTAGCAATATATTGCTTTTTAGAGTGACATTAAGTTCTCAAGGAACTCCACCGAAAAAAAGTTGAAACAAAAATTCAAGGTGGTGCTCAATGAGAGAAGAAATGATTATGAGTTTATGACCACATGGTGAAAAGAGAAACACCATGTTGACCTAAGTCTTCTACGTAAAAATGGCAGTAAAATAGAGTAAGAGGGAAAAAGTCAAAGCACATTTTTAACTACCAAAAGATAATTTATTTTAAACAAAATATACTTAAGCTAATACAGTAGTAATACGTATAGTTGCCTAAGAAAAATACAAATGTTTAGCCTATCAAATTTGTCGCACTTTATATATATATATATATATATATATATATATGGTCTCTATTTCTATATCCAACCGTCCCCAGAATCTATCTCTGAGTTTATTTTTCAACGATAAGTGTATCACTTCTCTCTCTTTTTTTGGCTAACCACGATTGTTTATTAAAGAAAAGAACGAAGATAACATATACTTCTACTGATGTGACAAGTTCATCTTTTTAGAACAGATTAATGAATTGACTAAATATATCGAAAGTTTATACAAAGCAACTGTTATAATATCTTAAGGACAACGCTTATTAGTACATTGTGAGCTCCACAGCATAATAATGAGGACCCTAATTGACCTTGAAAAATGATTTGCAGAGCTACTCATTCTGATTATGTTCCACTCAAGCTTACAAACTGTACGTGCGCATGCTTAAACTATCAATGATAGTGCTCATTAAAGAAGAAAAAGGACCCCTCATATATATCAAATGGGTATATGATATCTCAATGATGACCTTTGTCATGTTTTCTTTTCCGGTGAAAGTTTAGGAGTCTGTTTGAATACTGTTTATTTTGCTGAAACTAAAATCTTATTATTAAAAGTACTGTAAATAAAGGTAAAAGTTAGTTGAAAAAGTACAGTGAGGCCTATGAATAGTACCAAAAAGTGCAGTGGAGCCTATGAATAGTAGCAAAAATAAGCTAAATAGTGAAATAATTTATAATTTTCACTGCTTCCCAAACGCACACTAATGTGTCTTGTCACAAGGCTTTGGAGTTTGTTGAGTTGAGCATTTGTGTATATCTTCAATTATGTGGCTCAAATAGTTTGGTATTTCCTGAAACTCTGAATGCTTGGTTCTCAATGCGAGTACTAGAAGCATGCTTCTTTGTTTGGAAGGTTTTTTGGCTTAAAAACTTCAGAGAAATTCCAATCGAGTAGTTGATATAATATATATAGATACCACTCACTACAAAAGTTTTAAACTTATGAGTTTGGATCTAACTATGTTATATTAACCACTTATTTTTCTCATTATTATTCAACGTGTGACTTTATTCATGCATGTATACTCAACAATAGGGGTGTTCACCAAACCGCATAAACCGCACAAACCGCACCAAAACCGCCCGCAAAATAGTATAACCGCACCGCACCGCAAGTAACAATACATTGCACCGCACCGCATCGCATGGTGCAGTGCGGTTTGCGGTTTTATAATAAGAAAACCGCACAAACCTCACCGCACTACACCCTCTCTATATATTAATATATTTATTTATTTTTAATATTAAATATATTATTAATAGTTTAATAACCCTAGTTTTCAAAAAAAAAAAAAAAAAGTTTGATAACCCTAGCAAGAGTTGACTAGAAAAACCAACCCAAAATAAAGAAAAACTAGCTAAATAATTTAAAACTTGGCCAAAAAAAAGGGATAAATTAGTTTTGGGATGGGTAGGAAATACCCAAAATTTGAAAAATATACCAACTTCAAACCTCATCTTATAAATAGCACCACACATGTGACCGCAAAAATAAGGTGCGGTGCGGTTATGATTTTGGTTAAACTCTAAACCGAACCGCACCGCACATGTGACCGCAAAAATAAGATGCGATGCAGTTATGATTTTAGCTAAACCGCACCGCAAAGTACGGTGCTAAAAATAGCCCAAAACCGCACCACACCACACCGCGAACACCCCTACTCATCAATAATAGATATTTTAATGCTTTTAAAATCTTTCTATTCTTGAAAAGTCACACATATTGCGAGATCGAGTAAAACCCTCACCCAAGCGACTGCTAGTTAGGCAATTTTTTGTAATCTTAGAATAAGGATTCCCATTTTCTCCATCCTTAGTCATGTTTTATCCACTTCAATTGGAGGTGGTGTTTCTCCCTTTCTTATTGGTTCTTGATATTTTTAATAATATTATTATTCTTGTTTTTTACTTTAAAAAAAAGTTAGTGTTTCTCATATATATTCTTCCATTAATACTAGGGGTGTCCACGAGTTAGTCTGGGTTGGGTGTGTGCCTAACCCAAATTGATCGGGTGGAGAAAACTGCAACCTAACGTCAACTAACAAGGTGCAGTGGATCAGATAGATCAAGCTCTCCAAGAGTGGCAACAAATCGATTAGCACGGGCAACAAACGACTAACAATGAAGAGAGGCAATAAAATTCTCAAAACTGTGGAAATTCAGTGGAGATCTGATGAGATCTTGCCAGAGACTTGCATGGCAAAGATCTCGCCAAATTTTGAGTTCCTCATCAGTCGGATATGGTGGATCAGGTTTTGGAGAAGGGAACCTGTGTGCCACTCGACCTACCATCCACCGTCGATCGCCACAGCCACCAAATCAGATTGAGGTTTGGTCTAGTCGGATTAATCGTGTGAATCGGGTCCAGTAGATCCATGGACACCCCTAATTAACACCATTATATTATATGTCATTGATAATTGATCATCTTTGCCGTTGTGAAAATATTTGTGAAAAAAGTTATGTCTAGAAACCTTTTTTTTTTTAATGTCTAGAAACTTATTGAAGTTGTATTGGCCATAAAAGAACCAAAGTTTGAAGGAATTTTTTTTTTTTTAAAAAAAAAGAGGGGGAATAAGTTATAAATATGACTTTGAAGAAGGTCAAAGTATGAAGAAAAAGGTCTAATTAAAGCTTAAAATAACTAGTTAACTACCAAATATGATGATACTATATTGACAAATACCTTTTTTATAACTTTTGGACCCGTAGTATATCACTTTCGGCTGCCATTGTTTTTATTACTTATGCTAAAATGCTCGCCGTCCTATGAAGCAAAAAAGGACAATTATGAGGAAAGAGGGGGAGAGGAATATATATATATATAAAGAAGCAAAAAAGAAAGAAAAGAAAAGGCCCAAAGATTCTTGAAAGGTTGTTCAATGGAATTTATAGCAATCCTTGCTAACCAAAACTGAAAGAAAATTCAATTACATTTCAAATTGGATTTCAATTAGAGTTTAATTTTGTGCTAGGTGTCTCATCTAAGCTTTTAAATTTTTATGCCAAATAAGATAATTTAATATAGAAAATGAGGAGTCTAATATAAATAAACCATCAAAAACCTAATCATATATCTAGCTCTATATAAAATTAGAAGCATAGAGAGTTCGAATGATTTTACTTTTATGAGCCATTTTATTAGGTAACTAAAAATAATTCAAATTTATAAGTTATTTATGTAATTATTATGCACAGGATTATAAATTAGTTTATCATTTAATCCCCAAATCCCACTGAAACTCACTGATGCTATACTATTTATCATCATATTTATTGGTTTTTTTTTCATGCCCTCATGATTTCTAGAGCTTCCTCTAGAACCCAACCTATCTTAATTAACTGCAATTGGTTTAAGGGGATAATTATAAAATATTTTGGGGCTAAAATAAATGTATACTCCCCCTTCTCACATGAATTATGGGCTCCCCTGTTTTATTATAAATTTAATTAGTAAGATCTATTATTATGTAAGAGAGGACAATATGCATTTGTGATAGTTCCAAATTATTTTATAATTACCTTGTTTAAGGAGGGAAAAAAAAAACTTTACTACAATGTCAATCTTCTAGATTGTCTTTTTTGTCCATTTCAACATTCTGATTCATATTTTATGATTGTTCAAAACTTTATATCTCATGTTAAAGTTAGTCTTTTTCTCAGGGAATGAGGTGATCGTTAAAGTGATATATTTTTTATATACAAAATAAGGATCTTTTTTATTTGAAATAGTATGTTGAAGAGCTCTAAATGACTGAAGACCTTAAGCCTTAAGAGGCAAGGTAAATTCTACCTAAAAAAAAAAAAAAAAAAAAAAGAAGAAGAGGAGGAGGAGGCAAGTTAAATTCAAATTTTGATTTTAAATTAAAAGAGGCAAGATAAAATATATATATATATATAAATATTACTTTGCCTCTTTTTTTTAGAATAATGCGAGAGCCACAAATTATTTTACAAAAGTTAAAAAAAAAAAAAAACAGTTAATATGGCATAATCTATGTCAATTTTTTTTAAATTTAAAATTTCATTAGAAGGTCTTAAAGAAAAATTAAATCTAAAAAACATTTTATCGACCATCCAGCTCTATCCCCCTTCCCCATTGTGGTCTGAGTCCTCTCCATTCATTGGAGACAAATAGTTTTTGTCCAGTTTATCCTTTTCGTCTTTACCATATCTTAGGTTTTCCTTACAATTCTCAAAAAGAAACCAAATTTATCACCACCACAGACCCAATCACCCAAACACCCCACCAATAACCCCACAATTGCAAATGGCCAAATGGCCCAAATGCACAAAAACAAGCACAAAGGTCTTTTTCCTGTTAGCGACTCATGGCTCTTCTTCATAGCAGAAAACCAATAAACTGGTTTCATCATAGAAACCACACTAGCCAAGTGCGTAGTGCAGTGATACAGAAGGTATGAAAATGACAAAAATAGAAAAAACAAGCAAAAGGGTGTCTTGGGTGTCAATAGCTATGATTAATAAGACCAAGAAAGCAGGGAAGATTAACTTGTATATAACCATTAGAAGAGAAATTGTTATGATCCTAGTGTCACAAATGGATTAAGTGTAAGTTTAACCATGTGTTTATAAGCTCTTGAGCATCCTCCTCTTGCAAACCGGTTTTCAAGTGTGAATTCTACTCATGAGTTTGTAATATTTGGTATTAGAGCTAACCACCACTCCAAGTAATTGGGTATAGCTCATTGAGTATGAGATCAAATGAGTTGCGGTTTTGTGGTCGGATCCCGGAGGGGGCAATCTAGAGACTAGATTAAAATAACTAATAAGTGAGTGGAGCCACCAAAAGAGAAAGGGCTACCATGCCCAATGGTGAGAGAAAGCAAAGAGGAAGATAAGGTAGAAAAATTGGAGGGAGATAGATGGTCATTAGAAGGTTTTTCAAATTTATTTCTTTTTAAGATCTACTGATTTTTTTTTTTTCCTAATCTAATGTGTATTTCAATTTTTTTTTTAAAGTTAACGTGGATTATACCACAGTAATTTTTTGTAAAATATAGTTTGTAACTCTAGAATTACTCTTTTTTAAGTAATGTAAAATAGACTAAATAAAGATAGAAAGAATCCAATTACTCAATTTTACAAGATTCCATTACTCAAAGTTCATTATAGCAAACAAATAGATTTTTGTTTACTCTATAAAATTCGAATATAGAAATGTTTCTTTATTTTCAATTGTTGTTTGTTTCACCCATGGCACAATGTGAACTCAAAATTCCTTCCAAAATAACAATGAAGTGACTGGGGATGAGAAATTAGGCATTAACCTCAAAATATGGGACTTAAAAAGTGAAATTGTATCCCATAAAGAGAAATGATATGTCTACAATATTTTTACAACATTTTTACAACAAATTCTAAGTGGCAAGTTGTTACTGGTTGTTATTATTGGGGCAAAAAAGTAATCTTAGTGTTAGTTTCAAATTTGAACCAATAACAACTAACTACCTGTGATTTGTTGTAAAAATATTGTAAAAATATTATAGACGTAGCATCTCTCATCCCATAAAAGGCTGTTATTAGCTTGTCTTTGCCACATAAATTAGTATTTAGGTATCAAACCGCCTAAAAGAAAATCCCTTTTTTCCGCACTTTCCAAAAACAACTTTTCCAATTTCCACCCAAATTGTCGATGATGTTGGTTCTTTCATTTGTTTAAGGGATAAGTCCTAACTTCTATAAGAGCCAAATAAAGAAAAAGTTGTTCCTAAATAAACAAATAGAGCTCTAGGGAATCCTATATGAACCACTACTTCCTACTTTCTGTTGACTAATTCTTGTTTAGCCAAATTTTCATAGACATGTACCTCCTTAATTATATAAATGGCGACCCCTCAAGTCATAAACTTTCCATGAATATATATGTATAGGACTATAGGGTGGCCCTCCTAGTAAGAGGCCTTCCTAAGAACCATAATATTCAAGGTGGTCCAAAAAAAAAATTATATATATATATATGGTCCTTTATTAGTTATTTAAAATTGAAGCCCAAATTAACTCTTTGACCTAATCATAGCTAGGTACCATAAGGCACTGAGTAATAGGGGCTTTACGAAATTGCCAAGTGACCAAGATCAAACGGCAACACGTGGAAGAAGAGAATCTGGTAACTCATAGCATTATCGTTCTCCATAATTGCTCCTCATAAATAAAAAGATCGTGCTAATTTCACCTTTAATATGTTTAAGACTGTGATTAGTTCAGTCCAACAAAAATTATGTACCTACCAAGTGACAGTGAAAAGTATAAATTTTACTAGAAATTGAGAGAGTCTTTTTCACCGTAAAGAAATTATTTTTTAAATTTTAAGGGTGTACAAAGTCTATAAATATCAAGTCTAAGAAAGAATCCAGGCACTGAGGCAAATAGAAGACCAGTACAACCAGTTGTATACTTGTATTAGTGTTTTCCCATCAGTCACCAAAAATTCCAAGTCCTCTCATGCTTGTGTTAGAAGGTCATCGAGCTGGAAATGCATCTTATGTCTTAAATTCTGAAAATCCCGCAAGTTCTCTATTACTTGTTCATACAATTGCTCTTTTATCGTACAATTCTTTTTACCAAGTGTAAATATCGAAGATAAAAATTCTTATATACGTTTTGTTGGTACACGGCCAAAGGTCTTTTCATAAGCCTACAAAAAAGACCCATTTCCCACACTGGTTTTTATTTGCTGCTTATCTTTCACAACCCTTTTTTCCAACCTTTCCTTTTTTGCAAGCTCTCTCGCTCTGCCTTCCTTCCTCTCTCTTTTTCTTTGTGCTTTTTGTGTATACAAAGAGAAATTGTAAGCCAATTTTCTACACAGTTCGCCGCGTTTTGATATATCAAAGGTAAGGATTGGTGGTCCTAGAAATCGTGTGGGGTATTTTGAATTTTGTATGGTTTGTATTAAATGCGTTTTTTTGTGTGGATAATTATAGACTGAATATAGACCTAGTTAGTCTGAGTTCTCTTCATGTTCTGCATAAACTCTCTCTCTCTCTCTCTCTCTCATCAAATTTTTCATTTTTATTCTATGATAACAATTAATGTTATCTAGTATAATTGATTTATATATTCTTCTTTCGTTGGTCAACTTGACAGGTATGAATATGATTAATATGAGAATCTATATGTCTGCCTGTAAACAAGTACAGCCCCTAGTGAATTTCCCCGGTGGTCTACCTGGGGGTCTCAACATGGCACCTCTGTTTCGTCGAGATAAGGTTGTGATTGTAGTAGGAGCAACTGGTACCGGCAAGTCAAGGCTTGCCATTGACTTGGCAACTCGTTTCCATGCCGAGATTGTAAATTCTGACAAAATGCAAGTTTACAAAGGCCTTGACATAGTCACAAACAAAGTTACTGAGGAAGAGTGTCGTGGTGTACCCCACCATTTACTAGGCACAATTGACCCCAACTCCAATTTCAGTGCTGAAGATTTCTGCCACCAAGCTTTGTCAGTTATGGAATCAATTACATCTCGTGATCGGCTTCCTATAATTGCTGGTGGATCCAATTCTTATATTTCCGCATTAGTGAATCATCATGCTGAATTTCGAATGAAATACGAGTGCTGCTTTTTATGGGTAGATGTGTCGTTGCCTGTGCTTCATTCATTTGTGTCCGAACGAGTGGACAAGATGGTTGAAGCCGGATTGGTGGAGGAGGTGAGGAGATTGTTTGACCCAGAAGCTGATTACTCGCGTGGAATACGACGTGCAATTGGGGTACCTGAATTGGACCAATATCTACGCTTTGGAGTTAGAGCTGACGAAAGAACCCGAGATCAGCTTCTTAAGGTAGCCATTTCAAAAATCAAGGAGAACACATGTATGTTAGCTTGGCGTCAATTGCAAAAGATTCAACAACTTCATGGCCAATGGAAATGGGATATGCATCGGCTCGACGCTACTGGAGTATTCCTAAATCGTGGCAGGGAGGCCAATGAGGCATGGAATAGACACGTGGCAGAACCTAGCTCAAACATAGTACGAAAATTCCTATACGAAGATTGTGTGCCTAACATTGTTTCACACGAAGTTGCAGTTGCCGCTGCTGCTATGATTGGTGCACCTGTCCCTATGGCAGTTGTGGCTACCGCATGTCGCTAGTAAGGAATGTTGTGTGGGACCCACGAAATCTGCCCATCTCCACTCCGATGATGCCACGTGGCAAGCTGGTAACACACCCTCTTTCTAATTTTAATTTTTAATTTTTTGGTTTATGGTAAGAATTAAAAGTGGATAAGAAACAGAAGAAGAAAAATTACGGCTTGGTGCTTAGAGGGTAGTTGCTGTCAGGTCGTTTCTAAGTACTTAACATTTGGGAATTGGCGGCCGTACAGTTGGGAGCATTTTAGAGATCCGTGCGGACTAGCTATACTTTATAAAAAAATAAAAATAAAAATATATAATAAAAAAAAAGCGCCTTTTAGGGGTTCCGTACTATATTGTGCGCCTACATCAATCATGATACAAAGTAGGCTTTGGGGTCCAATCTGTGAGTATATAGTCCAATAAACCCAGTTGACCCCACTTGTTGTTGTACCTGAGCCGAGTGTGCATTTTGGTCCTTTTATTTACATGGGGTGTGTGTATGCCAACTTTTGACAATCTTGTAATTTTCTTACCATGATTATTACTTCTATGATTGAGAATATATAAAGGTGTCCCTTTAGTGCTTCTTTGAGTTTATTTTGCAAGCTTTGTTATTCACCATTGATCACCATCAAATTAAGAACAAGCTACAATTTCAATTTGGGACCCTAGAAAAAGAAAAAGAAAAAGAACAAAAAAAAAAAAAAACACCCTTGGATTTGATGGAAATGAATATGCTTGATTGACAGTTGATGTGGGAACCAACGGTTCTGATTGAACATTTTCTAGCTACCTGTTCATTCTTTGTTCGATTTTTTTTGGGTGCTAAGGTTGTGGGAATCTTAGAAATGGGACAAAAAGGAAAGGGCAATTTTAATTGGTAGGGCCAATCTAGAGGAACCCTATAGTCATTTTCATGCCCACATGATTCCAAGTTCAAGTTTCCAACTTATATAATATGGGGTTGCCTTTATACCCACTCACAACCCACGTTTTAAAGAGGAGCCTGACCCGCATTAGAAAAAAAATATGTTTTCATTTTTAAGCTTTACCTTAATAGGAGTAGCTCTTAAAAAGAATAGATATAAAATTAATTATCAAACAACTTTTACAGAAGAGGCTTAGCCTTGGCTTTGCATCCCTTTGAGGAATGACAGGGGGATATTGATTTTCTAAAAGCTTCTTTATAGGGTATCTGACACCTCACAATTTTTCACGGTGAGAGTAATGACACAACATGATGTACCTATCCACGCAGATCTTTTTTTTTTTTTTTTTTTTCCGAATAAAAAAAATTAGGTCATAAGTCTCGTGACAGTAACGAGTAATATTATATATATTATTGAAATCTTAATAGGTCTATTATTATGGACACAACACATTTATTAAAACTTCACTATTCGAACTGTTCAACTTCTGCCAAGCATCATGTAAAGTGATATAAGAACTATTACTACCAAGCCACACCTCATGCCCTATTTTCTTATATATGAAATGGAAATAGTATTTGGTACATGTTAGATTTTATATTATATAATTTAAACTATGGAATAAACCTATTTAATTGGAAATGATTCTTTATTTAATTGGAAATGATTCTTTTCCATACACTAGATACACACAAAAGTTTGGTTTGTACACATACATAAAAGACATGCGTGTACATATCTCAACATAAAGCCAGCACAGGAAGTGATTATGAAAATACAATTGGGGTCTTGATAGGGCTATTATCGTGGGCACAATACATTTGTTGAAATGCTACTACTCGAACCGTTTAACTCCTATCAAGTATCATATGAAGTGATATGAGAACTACTAGCCACATCTCATGCCCCTATTTTCTTATATATGAAATGGAAATAGTATTTGTTACATGTTAAATTTATAATATTAATTTAAACCATGAAAACCTATTTAAATGGAAATGATTCTTTTCCCTACAATAGATACAACATAGGCTTGATTTGTACACATACATAAAAAGGCTTGCGTATACATATCTCAACGTGAAGCAAGCACAGGAAGTGATTGTGAAAATATTCGATAGTAGTCTTAACTTTTTTTTTTTTTTTTTTTTTTTTTTTGAGGGGGAATAGTAGTCTTAACTTTAAACAAATGAATGTTTAAGATTGGAGGATTGCCTGTTATTATAAAGTACCAGAACAATATATGGCTGTGATTTTCAAACGAGGCTGAGTGTGAACATGTGTGAAAGTGAAAAAGGGAAAGCACGACAATGTATATATTTCACATATTAGTGTAGGGGATAAGTTAAATAACTTAGTAAGCATTCATGGGCACAATACTACATTGACCATCACTTTCCAATAATTTCTAGAAGAACTTCCCAAAATTATGTGAAGGACATGGAAGTTCATCTCAGTGTTTCTTTAGTTTTGCATGTCTTCATTTTTGCTTCCCTTTTTTCTTTTATACAAATTAAGTAGAAAAATGAGATTCAAATCCTAAACGTTTCTGTTGAAAAAATAAAAGATAAAATACTATTTTAATCCTTAAACTTTATCAAATGTTTGTTTTTCATCCCTAAACTTTGAAAAGTTCTTTTTTCATCTTTAAACTTTATAAACAATTTTTTTCAATAGTTTAGAGACAAAAATAGGAATAAAAAAAAAAAAAAAAAAGGCTTTTTCAATAGTTTAGGAATGAAAAAAAAACTTTTTTATAAAGTTTAAGAACGAAAGTAAAACATTTTCAATAGTTTAGAGGATGAAAAACAAACTTTTCTATAATTTAGGGATGAAAAACGAACATTTGGTAAAGTTTAGAAACTAAAATAGTATTTTACCCAAAAATAAAAAAGTGTCATATTAACCAAAACGTCATTGACCCTGTGTACTTCCCCGTTCCTTTGTTTTTCCTTTCTGTTATATTTCTATAGTTTGTTTGAGTCAGCCAACAAAAGAAAATAAATATATACATAAGTGAATATTTAATTCTAATCACACATATGGGTATGGGCATGGATAGACATTCCAAAGTTTACAACTCAAATCAAGAGACTACCAACTTAATTCGTTGTACAGCCAGTGTTTCAAATGCAAAACTTGATTAAATTGTAAGGTTCATGTATGAGGACAGATCAATCAAAAATATTGTTAGATGCATTGCATTGTTTTATAGTACTCCAAAGCTCACATGTGCAAAGGAACATTTTCTTAAAGCTTAGCATTAGCTTAATTCCTTATATTTCTTGCTTCTCTTATTCTTCTTCTTTTTTTTTTTTTTTTTTAAGAGAAATGAGGGTATCCAGAGTTTTTAGAGAACCTAACTATTTTCTCGAGTGTGTTGTCCCACACAGTCCAAGTTTTAATAGTGAAGAATCTCTTGTGGATGACTCGAAGATGCTAATTAAAGGTTTCGAACTCAAGAATTTATGGATATCATGAGGTCTTAGAAACCAAGTTTTTTTTGTTTTTTTTTTTTAAAAAGTATTCATGTGAATATTAATCGATATTTTAATATAAGAAAATATTATGTGTGTGTATATATATATATTGTTATATTTGTTAGAATTTTTTTTAACACATAAATAAGTTTTTTTGTGATTTCTTTAATGTAAAAATTCTACTTAGGATTCATATTGAAGGGATTTTTAGTGGTTAGACAAACAATAAAGCTCATTTGAATTTTGATATTTGGGTTAATATATACTCATAAATGATGAAATTGTAGAAAAAAAAATTAAAACTATATTGTGAACATATATGCACCTAAAACTTCATAATTTAACTAGAAAGCAATATTAAATTTTGAAGTTTATCATGTAAGTATTCTTAAATTTTATTATTTGTACACAAATTTTCATGAAAAAGAAGAAAGTATTATATTAAGAAGTACTTGAGCTTCTTTTATCATTTTTTTTTTTTAAATCTGTTTTTGAAAGGTAATAATAAAGTTCTGTGTTTTTTTTTTTTTGATCTTTTCGGTTACAATATTTTATTTATTTTTTCTTTATCATTTTTTCCTTTTATACATTTAGAATCTTTATAATACATTGATAAAATAGGAAAGATTTTTATTCTTTTAATGGAAGTTTAAAATATAAAATGAAATATTATTTATCAATTATGATATAACTAAAAAGATTATATAAAGGAAATAAAAAGAAAAAATAAATAAATCAGAAAAAGGGAAAGGGGCAAATTTTAAATCTAACTAGCAAGTTTTGAAGTTTTTCTCTTGCCCTTTACCCTATGGTTCTGCTTTTGTTGAAGACACATTGAGTACGTAGTAAGAGATTCTGGAATGAAAAAGGTTTCTCTTCAAACTAATATATGGAAAAGCCCTTCAAACTCTCCTTATATTCTTTTATTAAATGTTAATTTTGAAAATCTAATAATTGGATTCCATGCCATGTTCTTTATGTTTTTAACACGCATATAAAATTTTATTCAAATCAAATGTTATTTACTATTCGATCAATAAACTTATTTTTTATGCATAAATTTAAATCACAAAAACTTGAAATTTAAACATTTGTATAATGATATAACTATTGATTTTTGATTTTTTTAAATTTTGCAAGCATAAAGGATATACTAAGAACATACAATCCAAATATTAGAATTTCAAAATTCATATTCAATAAAAAGATATAGAGAAAGAGTTTGAAGGGATTCTCTCCAAATTCATTATTTAAAAAAAAAAATTCAAACTACTCACAAAACCTTTCTGATTAAACTCTACTAACCCAGCAAACAACTCTTTGATGCCACCACATCAACTCTAGAACTTAAGGACTTAATTTATATGAAACCCTTCACAAATGACATGTCCACTTCACTCCAAAACTCTAGAATCATACTGCATGCACAGGTGCAAGACTTGGAATTCTTAGTGGATTTAGTAAAGCATGGTTTCTCATCTTCTTGATCAAAGATATGTCAAAGAAATGTCTCTCATGATATTATATAAGGTTACACAGACTGTTTCAAAATACACTCGGAAAAGCATCTCTCGCTCGAGCTAACAAGTTGGATTATTGTTTCATGATCTTAGTGTTTCGCTCGAGCAAGCTCTCACAGATTTCTTCTTTCAGCATCTTCCAACTTGCACTTCATCTTCAATACATTATTAATTTTTTTCTTATTACATTGTTAATGAATATTGTAAATCTAAATCCTAACACATAATAGTTGCCTAGTGGGTGATGTGTCACACTGAAAAGGAGTCATAATACAAAAACAAAGTCGGCAATAATAGCTCCATAATTGAAAGGGAATTGAAGTTCAATCATATATAGCCAGCTTTGTGTATGTGATAGCCGACTTATCAAGAAAGTTATTCCCATATGATAGATGTATGGTGTACAGTGCCATTAAATTCTATCCTACATTTCACCCTCAATATATTATCCTTACAACCTAGAAAAGAAGCTCAACGTTATCCTTAGAACCTAGAAAAGGAAGATATGTCATTTGTAATTAAGAAGTGCTCACTACCTCATATTTACCTTTTAATCATCAAGTCAGACTTAGACAAGTAAAACTTTTAAATTCTTGGTTAACTGCATGTTGTATATAAGTACCATTCTGGGTTATACTATCAGAACACTTTTCATGTTTTAAGATGAACATGAGGGTTGATCACTTATGAGCAATCTAGAGAATCGAGCTCTACCATAAGATTGAATTAAGTTCATTCCTAGCGTAAGCTTCAGTTATTATTAGTTGAAAACTGAGCTAAACTAACTTTGCTCAATCATCACATATGCATAATGAGCCCACCCATCAAGCAAATTTAAGATAATCATAACAATCTGAACCTAATTAAGACAAAAATTGGAATCTTGTAGTTGATAAAGTTGAGCCGGGTCAATTTAGTTGATAAGGTTGACTCAATTATATATTATATGGCACAAAGTTTTCTTCCAAACCATTACATGATATTAAATCACACAATTCATTAAATCGTTTAAACAATTTACATGATTATATATTAAATAGTTCATGTGAGAAAAAGTTTGCGTTGATAGTATTTTAAGTTGCAACATCATAAATGGAGGAACAATCCATCCATTTTTACATGTCATATTGATAGATTTTTATAGTGGAGGGAAAAACTTGGTAATTATTAAGACCTATAAACACATTATAATACAAACCAAAAATACACTTTTCTGAACATTCTTTATCTCAGTCACAATTGTGAAATGAGACAAGATGCTAGCCACAAGAGAAAATGAAAGACTAGTATTTGTCCTCCTTTTTGCCCTCTGTCTTTTATATATCCTTTCGGTTGCAAGAAAAGCTAAGGTTGACTGAGACAGAATGAGCTTCCTTTGACTAGAACGTTACTAGCTAGAAACCCTTTATCGAACTTATCATCTAATTGTTCTTTCTAACTTCTAAGTGAAAACAATATAAAGTTTAAAGAGTGAGCTATCAATCACTATCTTAATGATGATCAAGTTGTTGATCATTGCAAAAATTTGCACGGGTTACCTGCAATTTCATACTTTCAGCATAGAATCTTATTTGCTCGCATAGACGTCAGGTACAAAAATAAAAAAGACAATATAAAGATCAAAGAGGAGCTATCAATCACAATCTTAATCATGATCAACCTCGTTGATCAATTCATAAATTTTGAGAACCTGCAAATTAAAATTCCCTCATAGAATCATGGGTCTTAGTCGAGTACTATCATATAAGGACAGGTCATTCTACAGTGGTGCACGTGTTGTAGTTCTCATATGCACGTCATGTCAATGTGCTGCATGTAAGCTAGCCCCAAAAAATACCTTACCAAGTCGATCTAGATTTTTTTTTAGGTTAAAATTTTCTTTCTGGTGAAGTTTTTTTTACATGAATTACTTGATGTGTGAAACAAAAACTTCTTGGTTCTCTGTCATTACTATATTTTATATTTAGAGCTAGAGAAAGATCGATACTCTCCATTGGAAAGAGAATCCTATTTCTTTATATAAGTTGTGTTCTAGCATTTGATCAGACTATTTTATTCCTTACGTTAATATTCTAACTCCAAGTTTAATGTTTTTATGCTGCTTCTAACATCAATCGAGCAGTTTCTAATTTAAAATTTACATGCTTGCAGTCGTATTTAACTAAATTGCAGATGCAACACAAAACATAATGAAACGAGTCATCTTGCAAATTACCAGTGAAAGAAAGAGATTCATTTGTCTATATGCAGAACATGCCATAACAGGTTATCGGGTCCCCATCCCCCTCTTTAATTTCATATGGCGTCAGTTTTGAGTCATACATACGCCATGCAGCTGGTTGTGCCAATATGGTCCATTTAAACTTTAAATTTCGTTTTTCGTCATATATGTGACATGCTGATTGAAAGAATTGCATGCAGTTTAGTTGAAGGAATTTTATTAAGCTTTATGTAGGATCAAATATGGGGTTAACTTATACATATGTTTATTAATCTTTTATATTTTTATGTAATTTTTGGATTTAAAAGAGTTAGGGTTTTATTTTCTTTATTTTATTTGTTTTACAACATTCATATAGTCCAATTAGGGTCTTATTATAATATATTTTAATAGCATGTGCATAGAATTGGTTTTACTTGGTAAATAAGTATTATGACGTGAGTATAAGCTCTAAGGCAATAATTCAAGCTAATGGCGAGAATATAACTTGTGGACTCCATGAAATCTGTGACCTACTCATCAAGCTTATATCAATTTTATAATTTATATTGAAAAAGAAATTTTTAAAAATTTCACTCGAGAAATACATGAAAATAGTTAAATTTTATTCTAAGAAATATCATTATCGAGCATAATTATCACAAGAGATAATATATATATATATATATATATATATATATATATATATATATATTGGTACCTATATAATATTAAACTAGACAAATCTTGCATACTCATTAGAGTTTGAAAAATGATAAGTCCTATAAAAAAAATAGTCAATATATATACAACAAAATTGATAATTAATTATGTAATATATTTATGAATTATGGCTTATTCTAATATTTATATATATGATGTATCAATGCCATAACTCATCGTCCCCTAAAAAATTAAAAATTAAAAATTCCTAATTTCACCTCATGCTCATAGCAGGTATTCTATTGATAAGCACCTTTTTCATACTATTAGTAAGGAGATTATAAATCTTAAGAAAGAATTGTAAACTTGTATTGTTGTTTTAATCTATAAGGAAAATTCCCTTAATTAGTTACTTATTGATCTAGAGGGGTTATTTGACTATATAGAATTTTTTTTAGCAGAGAAACAATTTTTTCATTTAAAATAGAAGATTTAAATTTCCAAAAAAAAAAAAAAATGATATCGAGTTTCAGACAAGTTGAAGGATATTATGTAGAGCTAAATTAATATAGGGGTTAATTTTTATTGTTTTTTCATTTCTTCATAGTGTTTTTAATTTTCATACTTTAGGAGTTAAGGTTTTATTTCCTTAATTTTAAGTGTTTTTAAGAATATCTTTTTTAGATGTAGATGATGATGAAGGGAAATTGAGATTTGAACTACAGATATAGGACATCACAAAAAATATTATTTCTATCAAACTTTTACTTTACCCCTTTTTAAGAGTTTTCTAAGCAAATTGAAATTCTAAATGTATTGTATGTGTGGGGGCCAGTCAGCCAAAGTGTATTGTCACGACTATACGAAATTGGGCCTATAGCCCAATCCGAGGATAACAACCATGCCAAGGATGGCCAAATAAGGTTTGAATATGATAGTCTAGAATATGTCCAAGGATAAAAGTCACCTCCGATGCATAGATCCGAGGGCAGTAAGAAGGCCTCACCATTCAGGGTACCCTTTGAGGTTATGTCATGATCAGAATTCGGCCATTGGATAAAGGATGAGCAAAGGGAGGCAACAAATATCTTCAAAGCTGCTACCTCCACATTAAATGCCCCTCAACTAACTCTCTGACCGCATTAATGTGGAGGTGATACCTGAACAATAGTTAAACAGCCTTACAGCTACTAGTTGAAGATGCTGGCAGGTTTTGGATGGGACAGAAGGGAGTTCTTAGAGCCTAACCTACACGTGTATGGTAGGGATGAAAGAAGGAAATTAGTATATAAGGAGGAAGGAACTCTGGGAAAAGGGTGGAATTTTTTACCAGAGAGAAGACTGTATCTATTTAAATTGACTTTGTAACCATTTTCCACGATCACTTGATAAATGATAAGTAAAAACTTCTCGGACTATGACCGAGGACCGCACCACGTGCATAGAGTTAAGCTTGTGTTAATTATTCACCATTCTAGTGATCGCCAACAATTGTTACACTGATTAATGTCTAATTCTTCTACCCATTCTCTACAAATTTATTGTATTGGGCTTATTAGGCTAGAACTCACTGGTCCCTTGGGAATAGTGCGTAAACCCAGTCCCTACAATTGGCGTCGTCTGTGGAGAGAACTTATGTGTTAGTGAGTGTAACAGTTAACCATGGTAGGGTCGGGTCCACACCAACAAACCTCGCGCCAGGCAGGTCCCCAACGAACAGAACCTGCTGGGTCTTAGCAACAAGGTCATTCTCATAGCCTCGAACATGGACAAAGTCAAGGGGGTGAAAGGAATCGAGAGGGGAGCGTGCATACCACCCGGACGAGCAACAGCCACTCTCAGGTGGGTAGTCGTGTGTCTCGGAGACAAAATCATAACCAGACCATGTAGAAGGAGATAGATGGCTTGAAGCGAAGACTGCGCCATGCACAGCGGAGATGGTCTCCTTCCAGTTCTGACACGTCCTCTGATGAAGACGACAATTACAGGCAGAGGTCAAGAACTCCTCCCAACGAGACCTTCTCTGACGAGGATGAGCACTATCCTAGACGAGAACACTAGGGCTTATCTAGTAGAGGCCTGGGTAATGATGCCATGAGTAAGGCTTTGGATCAAATTTCTAAATCACCCTTCACACGTAGGATAGAGGGGGCTAGGTTACCCTGGCGTTTCCATTAGCCTATCTTCACTGTTTATAATGGTCGGATGGACCCGGTGGAACATGTGGGTCAGTTTAATCAAAGAATGGCCATTTACTCCAAAGATGAAGCTTTGATGTGCAAGGTTTTCCCATCTAGCTTGGGACCAGCAACGATAAGATGGTTCAACGGCTTAAAAGCAAATTCCATAGATTCCTATAAGCGACTCACCCACGCCTTCAGCTCTCGCTTCATTACGAACAGTAGGTTCCTCAGCCTCTAAGTTCGTTGTTGTCACTATCCATGCGCGAGGGAAAGACCCTAAAAACATACTCGGAGAGGTATTGGAAGATGTACAATGAGATGGACGGCAACCATGATGATGTTGCCATTAGCACTTTTAAAAGCGGACTCCCAACTGGGCACGGCTTGAGGAAGTCCCTGACTGGCAAACCCGTCACCAGTGTATGCCAACTTATGGATTGGATTGACAAGTATAAAAGAGTGGAAGAGAAGCAACTGCAAGGGAAAGGAAAGGAGAAGGTTATCCCTCAAGAGAGGAGGGATTTCAGGTCGAACAGATACAACACTAGCCGTCCGAGGAGAGATTTCGCGGGGCAATCCGGACCAATCAGTATGCAAGTAGTTAACACTGTATTTAGAGAGCCGGTACATCGGGTTTTGGAAAAAGTCAGGAATGAACCATTCTTTAAGTGACCGAATAAGATGGCTGGAGACCCTATGAAGCGCAATTAGAGTCTATATTGTTAATACCATCAGGATCACAGACATACTACAGAGGACTGCAAGAACCTTTGGAACCACTTGGATCAGCTGATACAAGAAAGGAAGCTGAGGCACCTTTTACACCCTCCAGCGGTCATCAAGGTTAGGCAAACCAAGAGCCGCGAAGGGACAACTCCTCAAGACCACCTATGGGAACTATAAAAGTAATTTTTGCTGCTCTAGGGAGGACGGGCTCATGCCCTTTTAGGGTAATGTCCATAGCCCGAATACTCGCCGATGACTCTATTCTAGAGCCAAAAAGACCAAAAGTGTATCCTCATCTGATTTTGAGTTTTACCGAGGATGATAAAATTGGAATCATCTAACCCCACGATGATGCGTCGGTGATAACGATTCGGATTGGGGGTTATGACGTGAAAAGGGTAATGGTAGATGGTGGTAATGGGGCTGAGATCATGTACCCTGATCTCTATAAGGGGCTGAGGCTGGCAATGGAAGATTTGACGCCCTACAACTCCCCATTGATGACTTTTGATGGGAAGATGGTCATGCCAAAGGGCCAGATTAGATTACCTGTGCAAACCGGCCCAGAAGTGGTGGAGGTTGATTTCATTGTGGTGGATACATACTCTCCTTACACTGCCATCGTGGCAAGACCTTGACTTTATACCCTGGGAGTTGTTGCCTCCACTCTGCATCAAAATGTGAAGTTCCCTTGCGAGGGCAAGGTCCTAGAAATTCCAGGTTGCCAAGCTACGGTAAGGGAATTTCTGGTGGCTGCCATCTCATATCGGCCCAAGGCAGAGTCCTCGGCCAGTATGGAGGGAAGCTCATAGCAATCAAGGACCCCATCATCGCCTACTAATACACCATCCGAGGAGGCGGAATGTGAAGATTTAGAAAAGGTGGTTATTGGCGATGACCCGGAGAGGTTCTTCCAGGTGGGATCTCAAATGCCCCCTCAGGAAAATGAGGGATTGATAGGGTTCCTCAGAAAAAATGTTGATGTGTTCGCGTGGGACGCTTATGACGCCCCAAGAGTAGATCCGAACTTCATATGTCACCACTTAAATATAAATCCATCCGCTACTCCTAAGAAACAACCACCTCGGCACCCGTCTAGGGAGCATACCGGTGCTATCAGGGACGAGGTGAGAAAGTTTAAGCAAGCAGGAGCTATCAGGGAGGTGTTCTACCCTGAATGGTTGGCTAACACTGTGTTTGTGAAGAAGAAGAGTGGGAAGTGGCGGGTTTGTGTGGACTTCACGGACCTCAACAAGGCATGTCCAAAAGACCCATTCCCTATGCCTCGGATAGACCAGTTGGTGGATGCAACTGTAGGCCATCCTCGGATGAGCTTCTTAGATGTTTTTCAAGGTTATCATCAAATACCACTAGCCTTGGATGATCAAGATAAAACAGCATTCGTGACTTCTATTGGAAATTACCACTACAAGGTGATGCCCTTTGGTTTGAAGAATGCGGGGTCTACATACCAAAGGATGATGACTAGAATGTTCGAGCCGCAGCTGGGCAATAGTATCGAGGTTTATGTAGATGACATGGTGGTGAAGAGCAAAATGGTGTCTGAGCATGTAGGAGACCTCAGAACCATCTTTGACATTTTGAGGAGGCACAAGCTGCGTCTCAATGCTTCCAAATGCTCGTTTGGTGTAGGGTCTGGCAAATTCTTGGGCTATATGGTAACTCATAGGAGAATAGAGGTGAGCCCGGACCAAATCAAAGCAATTCACAATTTACAACCTCCTCGGAACCCCAAAGAGGTCCAGAAACTCACTGGAATGATCGCAGCCCTGAATCGGTTCATTTCTAGGTTCGCGGATAGGTGTCGACCCTTCTACCTCCTGATGAACAAATGGAAGGGATTTGAGTGGTCCGAGGACTGTGACTTGGCCTTCTAGCAACTTAAGAAATATTTATCTCGGCCACCCATCATGTCAAGTCCTGAGGCCGACGAGGTCTTGTTCGCCTACATTGCAGTGGCTCCTCATGCTATTAGCCTAGTGTTGGTACGAGTTGATAATGGCGTACAGCGGCCAGTCTATTATGTGAGTAAGTCGTTACATGAGGCCGAGGTGCATTACCTACCCTTGGAAAAGGCAATTTTGGCAGTAGTGCATGCCACGCGAAAACTTCCTCATTACTTCCAAGCACACACGGTTGTTGTTCTAACTCAGCTTCCACTTAAGTTAGTACTCCGAAACGCCGAGTACACGGGAAGAATTGCCAAATGGAATACGGTTCTTGGGGCTTTTGAAGTCAAATACATGCCTCGGACCTTTGTCAAGGGCCAAGTCCTAGCTGATTTGATAGCTGAATTTGCCGAACCCCCAGTAGAAATAGTAGCAGGAGAGCAAAACATGGATGAAAAATCAGTTGGCACAATCTCTGTGCAAGGACCCTCACGCTGGAAAGTATATGTGGATGGTGCAGCAAACCAAAGGGGGTCCGGGGTGGGATTAGTTTTAACGTCTCCTGAGAGGGTTACCATCGAAAAATCATTGAGGCTGGGGTTCGCAGCCACAAACAATGAAGCCGAGTATGAGGCTTTATTACAGGGAATGCTCATGGTACAGAAGATGGGGGGAAAGGCATTGGAAGTGTTTTCGGACTCGAGACTGGTTGTGGGCCAAGTAACGGGGGAGTTAGAGGGCAGGGATGTGAGAATGCAGAAGTACTTGAGTCAGGTCAGGCGCTTGCAATTAGATTTCAAATTCTTCGGCATGTCATACATCCCAAGGACTGGAAACACGCACGCAGATTCATTGGCCACTCTTGCAACATCCTCGGCGCATGGTATACCTCGAGTTATCCTTGTAGAAGACTTATGCGAAGGAGATGAGGTCAAGGAGAACATGGTTCAAATCCATTAAATCAAAGTAGGTCCGAGCTGGATGGATCCTATAGTGAGTTTTCTCAAAGATGATACACTACCTGAGGAGAAGTTAGAAGCTAAGAAAATACGAAGAAAAGCTCCTCGGTTCTGGCTGTTCAAGGACCATAAGTTGTATAAGAGCTCCTATTCTGGGCCGTATTTGCTGTGTATACATCCCGAAACATCAGAATTGCTGCTCGAGGAGTTGCATGAAGGGATTTGTGGGAGTCACACAAGAGGAAGGTCTCTGTCTCACAGAGCCATCACTCAAGGATATTGGTGGCCGAGTATGCAGAAGGAAGCCCAAGAGTATGTCAAGAAGTGTGATCAATGCCAAAGGTTTGCCCCAAACATCCACCAACCATATGGGGTGCTCAATCCCCTCTCTAGTCCTTGGCTGTTTGCTCAGTGGGGCTTGGATATTGTAGGCCCTTTCCCTAAAGCGATAGGAAATAAGAGGTATCTGTTGGTAGGCACAGACTATTTCTCCAAATGGGTCGAAGCCGAACCCTTAGCTAACATCAGGGATGTGGATGCTAAGAGGTTTATCTGGAAGAATATCGTTACTCGATTTGGGGTCCCCCATACCCTTATCTCGGACAATAGCCTCCAATTTGATAGCAAGGTCTTCAAAAGATATTGTTGTGATCTAGGAATTACAAATAGGTATTCCACTCCTGCCTACCCCTAGGAAAACGGGCAAGCCGAGGCTGTTAATAAAGTTATAGTCACTGGGTTAAAAAAGAGGTTGGATGATGCAAAAGGAAGATGGGTGGAAGAGCTGCCACACGTCTTGTGGACATATCGGACTACACCTCGTCGGTCAACAGGAGAGACCCCCTTCTCCATGACTTACGATGCCGAGGCTGTCATCCCCCTAGAAACCAACTTTCCAATGCTGAGAACGAGTACTTTCACTCCAAGCAACAATGATAAACTGTTAACAAAGAGTTTGGATTTCATTGAAGAGAGAAGAGAAAAAGCGATGATCTAGCTAGCTTGTTACCACCAGAAACTCAAGCAAGGGTATGATGCCAATGTGAGGCTACGGCCTCTAGCACCAAGAGATTTAGTGCTGAGAAAAGTTGTGGGTAGTACCAAGAACCCGGCTTGGGGAAAGTTGGGGCCCAACTGAGAAAGACCATATCGCATCACTTCAGTAGCAGGAATAGGTGCATATTATCTAGAAGACTTAGATGAGAAAGCTATACTCCACCTATGGAATGTAAATAACCTAAGAAGGTATTATTATTAATGAAAGCAGTCCTGTGTGCACTCTGATTTGTTGTAATTGTGCGCCATGCGGTCCTTAGATATCTATTGAAGTATTGAACAGAAGCTAAGTCCTGTTAGGCTCATCGGACCACAGACTTAGTGGAAATTAATACCATTTACCAACTATTGAAGTATTAAATAGAAACTAAGTCCTGTTAGGCTCCTCAGACCACAGACTTAGTGGAAATTAATACCCTTTACCATCTATTGAAGTATTAAATAGAAATTAAGTCATGTTAGGCTCTTCGGACCACAGACTTAGTGGAAATTAATGCCCTTAAATATCTATTGAAGTATTGAACAGAAGCTAAGTCCTGTTAGGCTCCTCAGACCACAGACTTAGTGAAAATTAATACCCTTTACCATCTATTGAAATATTAAACAGAAACTAAGTCCTGTTAGGCTCCTCGGACCACAGATTTAGTAGAAATTAATACCCTTTACCATCTATTGAAGTATTGAATAGAAGCTAAGTCCTGTTAGGCTCCTCGGACCACAAACTTAGTGGAAATTAATACCCTTTACCATCTATTGAAATATTGAACAGAAGCTAAGTCCTGTTAGGCTCCTCAAACCACAAACTTAGTGGAAATTAATACCCTTTATCATCTATTGAAGTATTAAACAGAAACTAAGTCATGTTAGGCTCTTCAGACCATAGACTTAGTGGAAATTAATGCCCTTAGATATTTATTGAAGTATTGAACAGAAGCTAAGTCCTGTTAGGCTCCTCGGACCACAGACTTAATGGAAATTAATACCCTTTACTATTTGTTGAAGTATTAAACAGAAACTAAGTCATGTTAGGCTCCTCGAACCACATACTTAGTGGAAATTAATGCCCCTAGATATCTATTGAAGTATTGAACAGAGACTAAGTCATGTCAGGTTCTTTGGACCACAGACTTAGTGAAGTCAATACACTAAATCTATCTCGGATCACAAGGTTCGTTATCCCTTAGTGAAAATGTAAATTGAAGTAAGCTCACGAGCATCACTTAAAGCATTTCAGGGTATCATGGATTTGGTTATTCTTTTTGATCAAATGTTTGTATATTTTCTTAAATATGTATAAACCTTGTTTGCCCCTGTGTAAATAATTTTTCACTTTCATGGTATATGTTTATTCTCAAGCAAAGAGCAGCTAAAATTACATAAATAAAGACAATAACTTATACAAAATTGAGAAAGAAGCATACGTATTTCATTAAAACATGTCTCAGGAGGAATAACTTCCATTATAAAATTTGCATTACATTACAAAAATAAAGATTCATTGTTTCAATTTTATTTGAATCTTGTCCTTGGAAGTCTTACCAGCTGGTTCCTCTGCTTTGGTAGGAATTATTTCTTCTTTCTCTTTAGGGGCTTCCTCGGCAAGCAGGGTAACTAAAGCCAAGGCCTGTTCAAAATCTTGGGAAGCTGCCCCATCCTTTGGAACCTCTGCGGCCTTGTCTGAGGATATGTCCTTAGGAGCATCAGGTCCTGTCATCTGCTCCTACTGACTGGGAGGAAGAGGATCCTAGGGCTGTGCTTCTTTGGTTGGCTCAGCAACTATAGGGGCTATTTCGCCTTGAATGGGCGGAAGGTCCGAGGCTCGAATGGCTGATGGGTAGTGAATGTTTTCAGGTTTCCTCAGCTCAGAAGAAGCCTCAACCCCAGCTCTATTTAGGGCCTCATCCCAAGTCTGATCACAATAAATACGTCACACAGCTGGGACCTCTGCCCTAAGGGCTTCCTCGGTCTCAGCTACCCCGAGGTCGTAACTTCGTTGCTCAACCTCATCCCTAGCTATCTTGGCCTCCATCTTTGCTTTTTCAGCCTCATTTTTCAGCCTCTCGGTTTACTTTTGAAGCCTCTGGGTCTCTTCTTATTTCTTTTCAAGAGCGGCTATTTGATCTTTGGAAGAAGCCAACTACTCCTTAGCATCGCGCAGGAGCAGCCTCTATTCCTCGGCCTGCCTTTGAGTGCTCTCTAGGGCTGATTCAGCACTCTTTCTAGCCCTATCCTCCTCAGTCAGCTTGGCCCTTAAATCCTTGTTGCTTTGATCAGCAATGTTGAAAGACTGCACAGCTGTTACGCGCCTTTTCCTCTCGTCGTCCAACTGATGGTAGCAAGAATTGGCTATCTCTTCGGCCCTGAAAGTGGCTTGCACAGCCTAAAAGAAAAGAGTTAGTAGCACACCATGTAACACCAAAAAGAAAAAAAAAAAAAAAAAAAAAAAAGGACAGCATCATACCATGCCCAAATATCTCTTGAGGTTAAGGAAAACCTCATTCCTCCTGATATTCCGTAGCTCGGCCATGTCAGAGGGGAGTAGCAGAGCCTCCTCCAAAGTTGAGGCCACATGGCATCCCACACCCCCATTAAAATTCCTAATGGAGGCATCCTCCCTTAGGGGTTCACCGTTGAGCATGGGGGCTGGAAGCCAGGCTTGAGACTCCAGTGGCTGACTATCTCCTCTTTCCAGGCCATTTAGTGAGGCCTGGCCAATCTTTTGCTACTTGGCAGCTCGTTGGTTTTCACCTTCATGCTTGGGGCGAGATCTTCCCATCTCTGCCACACCCTTGTCCTTTGGCTCTCTCTTTCTTTTAGGGTCAGCAAGGTCAGGTCTAGGTGGCAAGGTCGGCTGAGGAGCAGGCAGGAGAGGAGATTTGGGAGGAGGGGGAGGGAGTTTGGGTTGGGTAGACTTTCCTGGTGCACCCTTCCCAAGCTGAGACTCTATTAAATCTATCAAGCTCCTTTGGAATTTCCTCTGGATACCCATTTCGTCCGAGTTGATGACGTCTTCTGGTTGCTGGTCGTCAAGGTCAGCCGATGTGTTCTCAAGAGATAGAGGTTGGTCGAACACCTCAAATTTATCCAAAGAGTCCGACGACGCAGTAGCCTCCTCTTGGTATTTTTCTTCCTCTTTTTCTTCTTCTTCTTCCTCTTCTAAAAGGACGAGCTAAGATGAAGATGCTCCTACTGAGGGGATGCCCACGAAGAGTGGTTGGGTGAATGGTGTGCCCTAGGGATTGGAACACCCTCAGGAACGACGAATCCTTCGTGGGCTACGCTGATACGGTGGAGCCGAGAATTCTTGGCTTTTATCACGCACTTGGGGGCTTAAAATGCTAAAGAGATGGGCGTGTACCCAAGGATTATATGCGCTGCTCGTAATTGGCCGTCGGATTCGTTTATGAACACTTTAGATCGAAGAATTCTGTCTAAGCTCTCTCTGTTGACTAAGTTGAACAAAGGTCTAGTACAACGTCTATCTGCAAAACCATTGAAGTAAAAAGAATTTCATCAGAAACAGAAATAATGAAAAACAAAAGGAAAATATGAGACCAGTTATGCAAACTCGTAGTTTAAACCCCCCACCTGGTGTTCCTTCCTCAATCAGACAAGGTAAACCGTCATGCCATCTCCCGGAAAAGATTAAAAAATCCTCTTTCAGCCCTTTGTTTGATAAAGGGAGGTATTGTATTAACCTTATTTAGGGGTACCTCAACTTAAGGTAATACCCCTACCCCTTTAAATGATGTAGGTTGTACACCCAATTCACATCGTGATGGGTCAAATTTAAGTTCATCTTCTCATTTAGAACTTCTATACTCTCTAGTACCCTGAACATGTTTGGAGCACACTGTGTGGGGGAAAGTCTAAAGAACCTAAGGTAGTTTCTAGTGATGGTACCCATAGGAATGGTCATCCCTCCCTCAATGAAGACTATCATCGGGATGACCACTTCTCCTGTTTTCTTATCGTCTACCCATTCCCCTTGGCCAGCATATCTCATGCCTACTGTTGGTGGGATCCCATACTTGGTCTTAAATCTCTATCTATCCTCCTCGGATTCGACTAAACACTTAAACCTACCCATTTTCCTAAGAAGTTTGGAAGAAAAGATAACAGATTTGAACAAGAATTAAGAAGGTTCGAGGAAACTTACAGGTTTGAACAGAATGTCCTCGGACAGAAATTTTTGTATTTGAAGACGCACAGGGAAGTGAGAGAGAGTGAACGGGGTTCACTGTATGAGCTCTAGGATTGTATAATTGCTGAAAGTAGGGAAGGGAATTGATTTGAAACACTACTTATAGAGGCGCAGAAGCTACAGGCGGGAGAATTCCCGCTCATAAACCAAGAAAAATCCTCCACCGTTGGATTTACATTCTGTCGTCGAACGTGGGGGACAAAGATGTCGCCAAAATTTAATGATGGCACGCTCAAGACACCGAAGCGTCAGGAGTGTGCCTCGAGCATATAAAAAGTGTTTGGGAGTTTGGGTAGACAGGATATAACCATAAATGAGATGGGCTGAGAGTGTCAAAATCTCACTTTTCTCCCGATGAGTCAAAAAACAAGATTTGGCGGGGCTATTGTGGGGGCCAGTCAGCCAGAGTGTATTGTCACGACTGTACGAAATTGGGCCTATGGCCCAATCCGAGGATAACAACCATGCTAAGGATGGCCAAATAAGGTTTGTATATGATAGTCTAAAATATGTCCGAGAATAAAAGTCACCTCAGATGCATAGATCCGAGGGAAATAAGAAGGCCTCACCATTCAGGGTACCCTTTGAGGTTATGTCATGATCAGAAGTCGGCCATTGGATAAAGGATGAGCAAAGGGAGGCAACAAATATCTTCAAAGCTACTACCTCCACATTAAATGCCCCCCAACTAACTCTCTGGCTGCATTAATGTGGAGGTGATACCTGAACAATAGTTAAACAGCCTTACAGCTACTAGTTGAAGATGCTGGCAGGTTTTGGATGGGACAGAAAGCAGTTCTTAGAGCCTAACCTACACGTGTATGGTGGGGATGAAAGAAGAAAATTAGTATATAAGGAGGAAGGAACTCTGGGAAAGGGGGGGAATTTTTGACCAAAGAGAAGACTGTAGCTATTTAAATTGACTTTGTAACCATTTTCCACGATCACTTGATAAATGATAAGTAAAAACTTCTCGGACCATGGCCGAGTACCACACCACGTGCATAGAGTTAAGCTTGTGTTAATTATTCACCATTCTAGTGATCGCCAACAATTGTTACATTGATTAACGCTTAATTCTTCTACCAGTGGCGGCTCTAGGATTTTTTCCCAAGGGGGTCAATAAGAAGATACATCTTAAGTAAAATATGAATCTTATGGTCTAAATGGCTTCTTATTACAAATTTGTCTATAGTATGTACTAGTAATAGAATAAAAAATAAATTATAGGTTCATTTGACATATTTTTTCTTAATATAATGAACATGTTAATTGTTGTTGTTAAGTGAATTTTAATTATTACTGCTTAAAATACTTTTATTTATTAGTTTATGACGATTATATGTTTACATTGTACTATTAATGTAAGATTTATATTATATATAAAAATACTATACACATTTGCAAAAATTATACAATATTGTACACATTTGTTTAGAAACAATGTAGATATTACAATGATAGTACAATGTAAACTATGAATTTTCCATTAGTTTATTTCAAATTTATTAAGATCTAAATGGGCTTTTTAAAACAATTTTAGATGAAAAAAAAATTTACTTTATTGTTGGGCTTACTATTTCTTCCAGATTTTAGATAAAATTGGATTGTTGTTAGGCGTTTTTTTGTATTTAAAAAGATCAAAATATTGTTAAGATGATCATAATTAAACTTATTTCAAGTGGGTTTAAAAAAAAATTTAGAATCAGTGTTCAAATTTTTATTTAAGAGGGTTAAATAATAAAATATATATATATATTATATATATAAAAAAAAAAATTGCTAGCTCAGGGGGTTCATTTGAACCCCCTGAACAATATATGGCGCCGCCCATGTCTTCTACCCACTCTCTACAAATTTATTGTATTAGGCTTATTGGGCTAAAACTCTCTGGTCCATTGGGAATAGTGCGTAAACCCAGTCCCTACAGTATGAACTAGAGTATATTTAGAATTTTTTTTGGAAAATAAATCTATTATCAAACGAATCTTAATCCATCTTCTTTGTAAATTTAAGAAATTTTATATTTATTTAGAGTTTGCGTCTAACTAAGACAATATCTAATCTTAATATCTTATAATTAAATCATTTGTTTTATGCCCAAGTCAATTTTGTTGAAAACGAATTTTAGTACCTTATCTTTTAAATGAAGCCTTATATGGTGAGCCTTAGTCCTTATTCAAAGCAGGTCACAAGCAATGAAAATGGCCGAAAGGATTGGCATGTGACCAAATGCTTTTCGTCCGCAAGATATCAGAGAAATCATAAAGTTTCACATACAACCAAAACAGTTGCATGCGTATTGCAAAATGAAAGAATAGCAGTGTAAGGCAAAGAGCTAGAGCTGCCAAAGATGTCTTGGTCTGGCTAGAATTAACCGCCACTTCAACCTTATTCCAAAGAATCTCAATTAAGTTAACCCGTCCTTATTGTACTCTTTTGTTTTTACTTGGCAAATTCTTTGTACTCCTTTGAACGCGTAGTTTTATGGAAACTATTCATTTGTTTTGGTGTTGATCATGTTGTCTGCTACGTGTGTGTTATTTTGCTTTCAATCTGGGAATGGGAAAGTTTGTTTTCTTCTAGATGTGGTGTAGTTTCGCACATAGTCAAAGTGTTCAATTTGGCAGTTAATGTACAAATTTGGCAACCTTGTGCAGACGTGCATGAATGTAGGACTGGTTGAGAAAAACCTAGGTTTAGTATAGGACATGCAGAGTTGGATACTAGCACTCGGAAAAAAGAAAATAACAATAAGTGCGTTGGGAAAAAAAAAAAAAAAAAAAAAAAACCCTTTTATTTTTTCTTAAAAATCATTTGTTTAGTTATATATTTTGCAAGATTTTGATGGTTGTTTTATTTTAAAAACTCAAAATTAATGAATATATATATATTTATTTATATATATATAACTTTCCGTAGTCATATTATGTCATGTCTTAAATTCGTATTCTAATTTTTCAAGAATTATCATATTATTGTATTTAATATCATATCGTGTCCATATTAACATATGTATATACTGATATGTTAGTATTATGTATGTGTACATACTATGAATAGCACGAAACGCTGAAAACAAATAACCTGGGAATTCGACTTCATACTGGTAAATTTGAATTTAACCAAAAACCTGTTACTCTCATAACAAGAATCTCAAGGAGCATATAGCTTCAGTGAATCCCAGTGGAGTGATGTATATATGTCACTCTGATCGAACCCTTTGATACTAGAAATTATAATATCCTTCTTTAATTACTAATTTTCAACTATTACTTAATTAGTTTTGTGCACTATATATATATTTAAAATTTAAAGTATCGTACTTGATTTAACTACTTATACTTAATGCATTGACTAATATTGGAAAGACTTAAGAGATAAGAAGATTCTTTAGCACTAATTAAAACTACTAGATAAGAAAATTCCTTGACAATATAAGAATTTTTAACCGACTTTCTAGCAAAAAGAGTGGTGTCAAACTTTAGTTTCAATATATTATACTAACAACTAACAACTTCCGATAAAGCGATATATGCAATTGTTATTTTGGGTAAAATGTTGCTACTTGCTAAGACGTACATTGTTCAATTCATTAAAGCGAATAATCATTAAATTAAATCCATGCATGCCTCAAATCAACTGATTCGACTCAAAGCTTAAAACAGAACCTAATCCCCTCCCCTCAAAGCAAGTGACTATTGTACAAAAAAAAAAAAAAAAAAAAATTATAAAAGGGAAAAGAAAAACACTATTAGTGTTAAGACTTTCTTAAAAGAAAAAAAATTCAGCCAAATAAAGTGATAACTGATTTGTCATGTCATATTAATCTTAGGTTAATAATTGTTGCATACATTCATAATCAGTCATGTCATATTAATCTTAGGTTAATATTTGTTGCATACATTCATACACAACTTTGAACATCATGTATTCAAAACATAATTTTAATTATAATTTGAAATTGTGAAACCGAATCTTGAAAACACAATTTTTTAATGTAACTGAAATTATGTTTTGATTTTTTTTAAACTCACGATTTCAGCTGACGTGACGTACACACTATACATACCAATATGTAATTAACAATGCTCTTTATTATTTAAGTCTTGACCACAATTCCACGTGGTCTTGGTGTCTAAAAAGTAATGGGGGGTGGATCTGTTATTCTGTTTGCCATTAACTTTTTCTTTTAACTTTTTAGTTTTTCTATATATTCACAACTTTTCAAGCAATCAACAAAAAGATGCATTCAAATTTCAAAGCAAACAGTTAAAGTTTTCAGTATCAATGACATTTTCTTTTTTTGATCATCATTGAGTAATGGTAACATATTTTATAATTTTTTCACAATTGTTAATATAATTTGTTGTTATTGGATACAACACTCTCATTTAGAACCACTATTGACACTGTTCATATTATTAATTTATTATGTATCGATCACAATAGACTATATTAACAATCGATGAAAAAAATTTGTGAAATTTATTGTATTGCCAGACTTATGAAAAGTTTTATACCTATAAGTCTATAACGAATCCCATGCAAACATTGTAAAATCTATTGAAAAAACATCAATTAAATAAGCCAAGCATGGCCATACCATTGAACTAATGTTGGCCCATTAAAAAGTAAGTTGGATATATAAGTATTGAATTTAAAAGTGATATTCAGCAAAAAATAATAATAATAATTTGAACTTAAAAGTGATATACTCTAATATTTCAGGAAGACGAAGTAAGCGAGCAGGGCCCAAACAGTTGAAAGTATTGTGTGGGCTTTGGCTTTATGGCAGTGCCTATGTGATTGCTGATTGGAAGCCTATAGTTGCCTAGGCAAGAAGTCACCAATTTATGGGATCTTTTAGTGCTCAAAATTTTCTAACTACGATTGAAATTTGAAGCATCAATTGAGCATCACCCTTCTTTTCTTGTCTTAATGTTCAAGAATTTCGAAGCCATTTTAGAGGAAGCAAACAATGAGGTACAGGATGCCCATATACGTCCTTTTTAGTTAGACCTTGATTATGGATGTGTGACTTGTATAATCAGGTACGGAAAGCCCAAAATCATGCGGGCATATAATATATCTCCAAAGCCTCCTTTCTGACTTGGAGTACTAGATTCTGTAAGGCTGAATTTATTCAACCATGTGTTGGCGTTATTCCGTGCCAAATTTGCTTGTAATTCAGCAATTAAAAACCCTGTATTTAGGTGAGAATAATGTAAGAGTTGTGTGTGAGAGAGTGTGAAAAATTGATCAAGTGAGTGCATTCAAGAGCATTCTCGCGACTGGAACTCACAACTGACTCGCGAGTGGTCACTCGCCAGAAGTGTCACATGTGTGAAGCATGCAGGAAGTTGAAGGGTCAGTACAGCTGGATCACTACAGGACAAAAAGTACAGTCTGGCATTCTATTACTTGGCGACTGGAACTCGCAACTCATCTCAATCGCGAGTCACTCGCCAAAGCCCCCTGTTTTGCAGAAAATGACTTTTCATATTCCTTCTCATACCCTACTATAAATACTCGTATACCCACAAAATGTAGAAAGCTTCTAGAGAGAATTTTGAGAGATAAACCCTAGAGAACAACAAGATTGATTCATCCACAATCTTATACTTTTGATTCTCCAAATTTCTCTACTCTCACCCTCTCCATTGACATACCCTTGAGAGGAGCTTTAGCCAAATCTTTACCTCACCATATTCATATCAATGAGAAGGTTATTTGGTGCTTGGGAAGCAGTTCAGAGATGACCAATTCATATGGTTGATACAATGGGCTTATTGCGGGATCCGGTAAGCTAGAGAAGGCAAGGTTAGGCTTAACCCTGTTAGAGTAAGAAGCTTGGAGGGCTTAGGTGCATCGGGTAGATTAGGCTTAGAGGGTTTATTGCTATTCATGTATCCCAACTGATTTTCTAGTGGATCATTTCACCGCTTGGAAGGCAGCGGAGAGGTTTTTCACTGAGTTTTTCGGTTTCCTCTTTGATAACACATGCCGATGTTATCTTGCATTTGCTTCTATCTATCCTTTACTCTTTGCATTTAATTACTGCTATGTTGTGATTAAATTATGACTTAAAGTAGTTTGATTGTTTGGGTATAGCTTATATTTATCATTCTGCACATACATTGTTTGAATATAAACTTGTGTTGGTATTTTTGAAATTGGGGGTCTAAACATTCACTAGTGTTTTACACACCAAGTGAACATTCAAATTCCATGTGACACCAAAATTAGTTTCTATGGTACTCGGTGTTTCTCCTGTTAAGAGCATTTGCATTAATCAATCAGTGCAAAATAGAAAATATATATATATATATATATCAATTATACACATTTAATTTCCAAAATCACTAACATCTCAATCAAGTTAAAAATGTGTAAATTTGCAAAGTTGCTACAGTAACTGTGTAAATTTATACTGACACTATCTATTTTGCATATAGTTTTTTTATTATTTCTTTATGTATCTTGAGGCTAAAGGAAGAGAGTGGATGGTAGTTATTGTGTGTTAAAAAAGAGAAACAATTAAAAAAATCAAGAAAAATTGATATTTTAATGTTATATAGTGTAAAATAAATAATCTGATGTGGGATGTTTTGATAAGTGAGTATATAAAATAGAAAAAGTAGGTTCTTATACTAAAATAAACCGAATTTGTTGCACAAGCTAATGTGAATGCTTTATGGAGTCTCCATCTCTACGTACAATTATCCCATCTCTTTCTAACATGCTCACTTGTTTAATTACATGGGTATGTGTTGCATCCTTTATACTAAGCTTTATCCAATTTCACATCTCCATATCTTAGGTGTTGTTAGGGCATGTATGGTGTATACTCTCATAGACCGTAGTTGTCATAAATGTTAGGGTTTTTTTTTTTTTTTTTTTTTTTGAGAATGAAATGTTAGGTGATTCTTGATAATTTTCAATCTAACAAAAAATAGGTATCATTCTATTATTGTGTGTCATCACAAGGATTACCTTAGTTTATAGCATGTTTGAATCCGGCCTTTTGAACCTCGAAAAAGTCTACAAAGAATGAATCCCTCGATAGCAAATCTCAAGGTGGAGTTTCAATTGTTAATATTTTTTATCCCTAATTTAGGAACTTATATAGAGTCGCTACTTTAATTAATCTAAAGAAGAGAAATTGATAAAACTTTCTAAAAATTCACTTTATTGATAAGTCATCTAAATACACATGTCAATTTTATAGTGATAATTGAAGGAAAAAATATATATAAAAAAAATGAAATTATACAGAAAATACTTAATTTAAGTCCCATATCACTAAATTTAGGGGGTTAAACTACAAAGTAAAAAGGTATCAAGCACCTTTATCCAATCTAGGATTGGTTTCCAAAAATACAATGACCAATATAAAATATCTTGCTCAACTATCATACAATTAAATGATAAAATCAACCATAATGGGTTGGTCTAATAATTTCTAAGACCTCGTAATATATGAGATTTTATGAAGGGACCATCCATCCTAAAAGAATAGTCAGGTATTCTAAAAGTTTTGGACAAATTGTAAAGGGTATTAGTTTAAGAAATATTTTTAGAAAATTTTGATGAGAAAAGAAAAAAAAATAATTAATGACTTTTTATATTTCTCATAAAAGTTATGTCAAAATTTTTTTGTGGGGTGTCCGAAGACCGAGGAGAGTAAGAAGTGGGAAGTCCTGCACCCATTCATTTATAAAGCGCATCTGACTCAAGAAGCTGGTTTACCCGAGAAGAAGGTGGGGAAGGTGCTTAGAATCTGATGAGCGCCCGAATGGGAGAAAGAGCATTCTAGGAGAGGATCAATGTGGTGGGAGGAAACTTCCTGAAAGGGTATGCCTCCCACCACCACATTGAATACTCTGTAACAACCTTATCAGCTGCATTAATGAAGAAGTGACCCCTGAACAGTGTCTTCACAGCTAGCAACCCCTTCTACCACCTTCAGTAGAACCTTGATGGGACAAATATCTAGAGAAGAGCTTTGGGGCGTACAAGTAGAGGGTTAGGATGCCAAGAAGGAGGATATATAAGGGGAAGCTTTGCAGGTGAGAGGGAGGAGAAAAAAGAAAAAAGAGAGTGAGAGATAGAAAAGTGAATAGTGTATTGCTTGACAAAACCAAAGTAAAACTTATATAAGAACTTTTCCTCGGAAATGACCGAGGACTACTTTTTTCTACGATTGCTTGATTCATTCTTCCTTATCTATGTACCATTGCATCAACCTTAAGCTTAGGTAGCCATTCTATTGTAATTGTCTTCCCACCTCTATACTAAAACAATTCTATCGTCTGGGCTTGGGTTGAAGTGCAAGGCACTACTAATTTAAGTGGGCTTGGGCTTCCAATTCAAGTCCTTACAATTGGCGTCGTCTGTGAGAAATTACAAGTAGTTTTCCTAAGTCATGGCTAACTCAGAGCGCAACAAGGAGAAATCCATTGGTTCTCATCGTAAGGATCACTTAATCTGGAATGACGGAGGGATAGGGAGAGCAATCCTACACCCAGTGTTAGAGTAGAAACACAACATACAAAGCACACTGGAAGGAGTTACTCCAAGTCGGGAAGTCACGTTTTGCACGAACAAGAAACGCAAAATTTGAGGCTAGAAATTGATCATCTGCGTAAAAATTTACGTAGGAGGGAATGTAGCAGGAGAAATCTCACACCCCCATCAAGAGAGAGGTCCGAAGAGAAGAAAGATAGATCTTATCGGCGGAAATTCAGAACCCCTACCAGTGAATCTTTCTCTGCATCTTCGGAGGAGGATAAGTTTGAAGAGCACAGGAGGGAGCGCGGAAAGGGGAAGCGGGGAGAAAATTTGTTCTCTCAGACTATGGGGAATGACACGATGAGTAAATCCCTTCGTCAAATTTCGAAGTCACCCTTCGTAAGGAGAATTGATAGAGCTAAGTTATCCCACTGCTTTACGCAACCCACATTCACCATTTATAATGGTAGAACTGACCCTATGGAGCATGTGAGCCATTTTAACCAGAGGATGGCCATTCATTCCAAAAACAAGGCTCTCATGTGCAAGGTATTTCCTTCTAGTTTAGGCCCTGTTGAGATGGTTCGATGCTCTGGAAGAAGGTTCAACAAAATCTTTTGAGGAGTTGACCTGAGCATTTGGAGCTAGGTTTGTAACATGTTGCCGAGTTCCTAGACCCTTGGATTCTTTACTATCCATGGTAATGAGAGAGGGGGAGACTCTTAAGACCTACTTAGATAGGTATTAGGAAACATTTAATGAAATAGATGGGGATTTTGAAGACGTGACTATAAGAACTTTTAAGGTAGGGCTTCCAACAGAACATGATCTGTGGAAGTCACTGACAATGAAACCTACTCGTAGCATGCGTCAACTCATGGACCACATTGATGAGCACAAGCGGGTCGAAGAAAATCAGATGCAAGGAAAGGGTAAGGCTAAAATGTTTCCGGATAAAAGGGATCCTCAGGCAAGAGGATATAATCAAAATAGACAACGGAGTGACTTTTCCAACCAATCACCAAGAGATAGCGAGCTGATGGTTAACTCGGTGTTTAAGGAGCCAATCTATCAAATCCTCGAAAAAATAAAAAATGAACCTTACTTCAGGTGGCCCAACAAGATGGGGAGAGATCTGACCAAGCGGAATCAGAGTCTCTACTGTCATTACCATCAAGAAAGGGGACATACAACCAAGGATTGCAGGACTTTACGCGATCACTTGGGTCAGTTAGTAAAGGTCGGAAAGTTGAAACAATTTTTACATCAACTTGTGGGGCTAGTAGGATAACCCGGGGCGAGGTTTCAGAGGGATGGTGCTCCTCAACCAGCCTTGGGTACGATCAACGTAATTTTTGCCGCATCTAGGAGTGATGCAAATCTACATTCCATAATTTTGGCTGTTGCTTCGAATTCAGAGCAGGGAAATCTAGCCCAGGTATCAAAGAAGGCTAAATTAGAGCTATCGCCAATCTTAGGCTTCTCGGCGGAAGATAAGTTGGGGTAGGGCTGTAAACGAACCAAGCCGATTGTGAACAACTCGGGCTCAGCTCGATAAAAAGCTCGTTCATATTTGTTTGTTTATAAATAAGCCAAGCTTGAGCCTTAGTTTTCGGCTTGTTTGATAAACAAGCCGAGCCTGAGCAAAAAAATTTGTTCGTGAACAAGCTCATGAATGATCGGGCTCGATACAACACAAGCCAAGCTTAAGCTTGTGTATAGCTTGATAAAAGGCTTGATATATATTTGCTAAATAAACTAAATATTTTTACATTACACATATTTTAATAATAAAATTTTCCACATGAGACCACTTTTAGTACCCATTACTTTAAGTTTTTTTCTTTCCCTTTTTTTTTATAAACATTTTTAGCAAAAAAAATAAATAAATAAAAAAAGACCGGAGTTCACGCTTTTTCTAGACTTTTCAGTTTCCACTTCTACTCTTCTAGAGTTCTTTAGTACAATAGTACTTCGTGCATATAGCTGGACTTCACCATCTTAGCCCTTAGGTGTCCCTTTGTTGTCAGTTTACTAGTTTAGTCATTTTCTAAGTAAAGTAAATAAAAGTAATGCTAAGTATCCTTTCCATCTGAGTTCTCTCTACTAGTTAGTTTACTAGTTTAGTTTCGGTCTTTCCATCGAAAAAAAAAAAAAAAAACCAAGTCAGTTTACTAGTTTAGTTTCTTCTCTTAGTTCTCTCTACCGAAACTATCATTGAACAAAAAAAAACCCAACACAGTTTCATTCAAAATAAATTCTCGGCTGTCACTCAATGAGTCCATGTCTATCCTATGCAGTCTGCAGCCTAAAACTCTTAGGCTCTCTTGGAAAGACCGAAGCTTCTTTGAGAAGCTTCAATCTTTCTCTCTTTTATCATCAGCTTCTTTCTTTTCCCAAATTCTCAAGGTTGGAATTGATCAGCTCTGTCTCTCTCGTGAGGCCAAGAAATTCTACCAAATCTGCCCTATATCTCTTTGCAACAAATGAACAAGTCCTAGATTTGGAAGAGTTAGATGCTAGCAAAGAGGATTTAGAGTCCGGTGTTTACCAAATCACCATGTAATTTAAGGGTTCTAGTGGGTGTGCAAAGAGCTTCGACAACAGCTCTAGTTCCGGTGTAGTATTTGGCTCTCTACCTCCATCCTCCAAGACGTTCATAGCCTTCTCTCACCATAGGTAAATTTTCATGTTTAAAAATTTTCTATATATTTTTATAGTTGTTTGCACTGTAGTTTGTTCGATATTGCAAAATCTGGTGCAGAAAGTGAAAGTCCTAGATTTGTGAATGATAGATGGTCTTTTTTTTTTTGGTTGAAGATTACATATAGCTGCACAGATGACAAAGTATATTTGTGAAGGAAGTATGAAGATTATATTTGTGAATTGTATTTTGAACAAATATTAAAGCTAGAGACAAGGAAGTATGAATGGATAGATTTAATTATGTAAAGCTTTAATTTGAGCAATTGCTAATCACATGTGGAATTAAAAGCATGAACAAATGAGTATATTATTTTCTTATTTTTGTATACTTGATTGTTGGAGATTTGAGCACTTGATAATGCAATTTTGTTAGATCCCAAGCAAAAAAGCTTGACTTGAGATTGAGTTTGAGCCTGATGTTAAGCTCGAGCTTGGCTTGATTAATTTATCAAGCCAAGTCGAGCTGAGCTCAAGCTTTTGGGTTTGCCCACGAGCTCGAGTTCAAACATTATATTTAGGCTTGTCTCGAGCTCAAGCCAAGCTTGAGCATTTTATTTTTACTGACGAGCCAAGCTCAAACAGGCACTACTCGCTTGAGCTTGGCTCGTTTACAGCCCTAAGTTGGGGACATTCCAGCCCCATGAGGATGCCCTCGTAGTAACTCTTCGGATTGAGGGGTATGATGTGAAGAGATTTTTGGTGGATCAAGGGAACGGTGCTGAGATTATGTATCCATATTTATACAAAGGGTTGAATCTTAAACTCGAGGATCTGGAGAGATAAGATTCGCCTCTAATAGGATTTAACGGCAAAACGGTAATCCCCCGGGGAAGGATTAAGCTACCAGTGCAAGCCGAAGACGAGAAAGTGCAGGTTAACTTTATTGTGGTGGAAGCCTATTCCCCTTATACTGCAATTTTGGCAAGACCTTGGCATTATGCAATGGGAGCAATATTGTCTACCTTACATTTGAAGGTTAAATATCCCACACAAGGATGAGTTGGGGAGATTGTAGGAAATCAGACAATGGCTAGGCAGTGTTTGATAGCTGTTGTTAGTCAATACTCACTGGATGAAATGAAAATAGGGGAAACGTAGGTTCCATAGCAATTAACTGACCCCAAAGAGGAATTGGGGTCCAAGATAAAGGAATTGCCATTTGAAGAATTACAAAAGGTTATGATTGGTCATGACGAAGACAAATACTTTCAGGTCAGTGCTCAATTACCTCTTAGGGAGAAAACAGAGCTGGTGGGTTTTTAAAGGACAACATGGATGTGTTTGCATGGAGTACTTATGTGTGAGAGACCGCGCCCCCGACCCTTTTTTTTGGATGTTGGACCAAACCCACTTGAATGGGTGGAGTCGTGTTATTGCCTCTCAAAATGGAGGTTCGACTAATTATATTTTCCCCTTTAGATTAAGAGTTTTACAATGAAGTCGCCACTTATTTAATTATTGGAATAAATAAGAAAACCAAAATTGAAAAATTCTTCATTTTACTAATTTGAAATTGAATTTACATTGATCATAGGAAATTATATGGCTTTAGTCCTAGATACAATCTAAGATAAAGTACATGGCTTTGTTTTCTAGTTACAATCTAGAAATTGAAAATTACAAGAATAAGCATTGATCTATCAACCCTTGATCTAAGCTCAGAGGTTATGTTATAAGGTGGGAAGGTGTTAGGCACCCATCTTGCCCGGTGAAACCGATCTTCTAAACTATGGTGGCCAACATTCATATCACATTATCCAATATGTTATCAATCAATTTGCATGTTGAATTTAATGTGTGTACATGTAATAAACCCTAATTCAATTTATTAACCAATTCGTTTGCATCAAAAAATAAATTCTAGTGAATGTGTGTGGATGGTGATATTCTAGATTCAAGGATTTGAAAGAATTATTAAACAAACATTTTTTCGTGTTTTTTATGTGGATTTAAAATCAAAATTAGTGTTATGCATGAACATGTGATGAACAACCAAGAACATGTGAAGAACACATAAGAACATTCAAATATATTCAAAGGAATTTAAATAATTACTATCATGCTTTAATCTTAAATTCTCATCATGGCAACATAAAAAAAACAAATTAAAGAAAAGGATTTTACCTTCATGCAAGATCCATACGGTGGAAGAGGAGACTCTTGGTGGAGGTTCTAAGGGCGGAGGAAAAAAAGAGCTACGAGAGGGAGAGTGAGTCTCAATCAATACCTTGAGTTTCAAGAAGACTAAGATATGACAAGACTACTCT
This sequence comes from Notholithocarpus densiflorus, assembly GCA_030021035.2. Taxonomy (NCBI): domain Eukaryota; kingdom Viridiplantae; phylum Streptophyta; class Magnoliopsida; order Fagales; family Fagaceae; genus Notholithocarpus; species Notholithocarpus densiflorus. Next base: position 2,207,741 of record JARYZH020000072.1, on the reverse strand, counting down.
ACTTCACTAAAACTCAAGAAAGGAGAAGAAATGAGGTTTTTTTGTCTTGGAATGGAGGAGAGGGGGGGGTTATATAGTAGTGGTGGAGAAATTATGAATGGAATGTCATTTAATGAGGGTTAACAAAGAATCATGAATCTAGACCTTATTTTAGCATTTAGGGAAATCGGGTGCATTAAATTCAGAGATTGGTGGGAGTGAGGAGCAAGCAAAATTCGGTTTTTCCGTAGCTACTATAACAGCCTGTAGAGCCAAATTCAAAAAATCATATCTTCCTCAATTCTGATAGAAATTGTCTCGTTTTTGTGATCAAATTGAAGCCTCGGATGTCTAGATTCTGTGAAAATTAACCTCATTCACAAATTCAAAATACTCTGAGAGATATTAACGAAATGGTGAGCAAAGGTCATTTGTTAGAAAATAATTTCAATACAATTAACATTAATAGGTCCCAAATTAGTTTCCAATTAACATTAATAGGCTCCAATCACTCTCATTTCAGACTTAATTAGTTCCAAATTTATCCTAATAAAAAGATAATTACACAAATTACTCATTGAATAATTAATGTTTGACTATCTAATTAATTAAGTGTGTGCAACCTTACCATAAAATGTGGTTCTAGCTAATCAAATTATGACACGTCATTAATCTCAAATTGATTATAATTATAACCAATTGGAATCAATTGTTCATAATCACATATAGTCTGACTCAATTTGTGATAGTGCATCTCGGCTATTAAAACTTGCTTTGATGATAACTTTCAATCTGATAGTCTGATTAGGGCTTATGACTAGTCGATTTGATCGTTACAAAATTAAGATCATTTTGGTGAAATGATATTAAGGATCTAATGACCAGAATCAAGATGCATATTTTCAAGGTGAAATTACCCTTTTACCCTCCATGTGAGGTTAAATGCGGGTTGCAAAATGGGAACCAAGGATTTTTTGGTTTTTGGCTCATGTTTTTAGAGGACCAAAGGTTCTAGGTCTTGGCACATTTTTTCAAAGGACCAAGGGATTTTGGGCTTTGGCTCATGTTTTCAAAGGACCAAAGGTTTTGGGCTTCAGCTCATGTTTTCGAAGGACCAAAGGTTCTGGATCTTGGCTCATGTTTTCAAAGGACCAAGGGTTTTTGGGCTTTGGCTCATGTTTTTAGAGAAACAAAAGTTCTGGATCTTGGCTCATGTTTTCCCCTCAAGGATTTTTTAGGCTTTGGCTCATGTTTTCAAAGGACCAAAGGTTCTGGATCTTGGCTCATGTTTTCAGAGGACCAAAGATTTTTGGGCTTTGGCTCATGTTTTCAAAGGACCAAAGGTTTTGGATCTTGGCTTATGTTTTCAGAAGACCAAGAATTTTTGGGCTTCGGCTCATGTTTTCAGAGGACCAAGGATTTTTTGGGTTTTGGCTCATGTTTTCAGAGGATCAAGGGTTTTTGGGCTTTGGCTCATGTTTAGGACCAAAGGTTCTAGATCTTGGCTCATATTTTCAGAGCACCAAGGATTTTTGGGCTTTGGCTCATGTTTTCAGAGGACCAAAGGTTCTAGATCTTGGCTCATGTTTCAAAGGACCAAGGATTTTTTGGGTTTTGGCTCATGTTTTCAGAGGACCAATGTGTGTGGGCCTTTTACCCTAGTACCTTCAAAATAAATATTTTTAATTAGTAATAGAGTTTTTCATTGAAAAGAATTCGGCATACTTGGCGAATGCCCCTGGTTTGGGACATATTCTATACTTCGATGAATGCTGAGGGCGGACAGTTTACTTGATGTTGCACCACTGGAGAATATGGAAAAGGATCATAGCTTTCTATTCTTAAAGAAGAATTTAATGAAGATTTTTTTCTGGGACTTTTGATTTTTTTTTTTTTTTTTTTGAAAAATTTGGAAATCTTGAATTTTTTTGAAGGAATTGAAAATTTTGATTGAAAGTAACCTAAGAAGTACGAGCCCAATGCCCCTAGTCCCAAGGCTTTTTTGAAAATTCCTTTCTTTTCTTTTTTTTGAAAAATTTGGAAATCTTGAATTTTTTGAAGGAATTGAAAATTTTGATTGATGAATTTTTTTTTTTTTTTGAAAGCAACCTAAGAAGTACGAGCCCAATGCCCCTAGTCCCAAGGCTTTTTGAAAATTCTCTCTTTTTATTTCTTCTCCTTTTTTTTTTTTTTTTTTTTTTTTTGAGATATGAAGATTTGTTCATCATCAAAAAGTGAAGAAGATGAAGATGAAAATGGAGTAAAAGTGATGAAGATTTATTCATGATGATTTTTTTTTTTTTTGTTGAAAAACCTATCCTTTGAATGAGAATAACTTTGGCTAGAAGTTGATGCGCATTGCTGGATAAGTCCTTGCTTAGTTCCCAATGCCCCTAGTTTGGGGCATATTCCATGCTTAGACTGAAGCTGAGTTCATTTGATGTTGCGACCATTGGGGAACATGAAAGAAGATCATGGTCTGTAGTCCTTGGTCCCTGCAAAATGGCTTTCTTTCTCTAACTTGTTAGAAACCAGTTATCATGAAAACATTTTCGGCCATTACCCTTAGTGTGGACATGCTTGCAAAAAAAAAGGATTGATGCCTTAAATGAAAACATGTTTTCATGCAAGAAATACATATCCGCATACAATATAAATAGGTCAATGCCCCAAGTTTAAGCATTCCCGATGAAAAACAAATGGGCTTAGCCTAACATGCACCCAAACAATTTGTCACATTGTTTTGATTTCAAGTCCTAAAGTTGTTTGGGTGATTGGGACCGGGCCTTTGAAAGGCTGCCTACGTACCTCTTTCATAGAGGATCAGGTTAAGACGTAGTTCAGAAGAACTGGATTTTGGAAAAGAATGATTTTTTTTTTTTTTTTTTTTTGGAAATGAGATTTCACTTCTTTTTCTTTTTTGAACAATATGTGATCCTTTGAACAACCATTTTGGAAAATCATAGTGTTTAAGAACCAAACAAATCTCTTTGATTATGAAGGATCAAGATCATTAAACTCATGTAATCAAAATTTGCTTCTTTTTTTTTAACATTGTCAAATTAAGTCTCCAAAGGCAATCATGAAATGAAATGTGATAATATTTAAGAATCACATTATTGGGTGCAAACAAGGAGAATGCTCCAAGTTTGAAAGTTCTTTTGAGTCATTTAAGGATTTGAGAATTTGAGAAATTTTCTCCTTGGACTTATCATCCAGTGGGGTTTGACAATTTTAAGCATTTTTCCTTTTTAATTCAAGAGAAAATATTATTAGAGTTTAAGATGTGCCTACAATTAGCAAGACTTCAAGGAGGTCGTATTCATAGGTTGTAATGTAAACTGGGTTTAGGTTATGAAATGAAGGTTAAAAAGGCTCAAAAACCCCTATATTATTCCCCCTAAAGTATGTATTACTTAGAAATCAAGTATTAGAGGAGTTTTCCCATTTCTCCCTTGTCATCTTCTCACTAATCTTCATTGTCACTTGTATCAACATTTGTTTTTATGATCATTCCTCTTGAATCATACCTCTAAACTTTCACCTTGTAGAATCCTCTTCTTTTTAGGTTACATCTTCAAGTTTCCAACTTGGTGGGATTTACCCCTTTTTTCTTTTCTTTGGCCCTAAATTTTGCCTAGGTTGCCCTTTTGGGTTTTCAACCTAGTGGCCTTTCTTTTCTTTTCTTTTTCCTCCTTTTTTTTAAAAATTTTTTGTGGCCCTAGCTTTTGCCTAGATTGCCCATTTGGGTTTTCAACCTAGCGGGCTTTTTTTTTTTAAATTTTTTTTTTATGTCTTTCATCTCTTGATTGAATGAACTTTTGGGGATCTTTTGCCTTGTTTTTCTCAGCTCAAGTCATTTTCATGCACTCTTTAGACTTCTTTTTTGCCTCGATGCACTTGCACCTTTCTATGCTTGATGAATCTTTTCTTTTTTTGATGAACTCTCTTTTAGATGAATCTTGTATTCCTCTTAACCTGATGAATTTTGGGCTCTTCAAACTTGATGCACATTTTTTTTTTTTTCTCTCACATTGATGGAATTTGATTTATCTTTCCTTGATTGAATGAAACCTCATTTTTCTTTGATGATCTCTTTTCTTTAGTTTAATGAATTCTCTACTTGTCTTTCATGTCTTCTAGGAGAGTTTTATCAATTAGCTTCAAAGCTACAAGGTCGACTCCTACTCAACATGAGATTTAAGCATGCATACTTTGATTTTTCCCACCCTAGGTTTAGATTTTAGTGGGTTCATGCGAAAAAGAGGCTAAGTGTTTAACGGCTCAAATGGGCTAGCAATGGATAATGATCATTCTAGGTATTAAGGTATAATCTTGTTTAACCAAAGACGGCCTCATATCTCCAGCAATGCTTGCTTGTAAGCAAAGTGACTCGAACTCTTTTAATAAATTCATCTTAAAAGAAAAAGTATGAATGCTCTAATGTTGTGAAACAAAAGATTTCAGAGATTTGGATTGAATGCATGGGCTTTTTGAATTTTCTGATGGATTGATTTTCTTTGATTGCCTTTTAAGATCATTTCTTCTTTTATTCAAAGTAATTTAGCAAAAGTGTTTACACGGATCAAATGAAATTAATCATTTCTCAGTACAAGTTGATTGTTCAAGCCTTTAAACATCACAATTTAGAAAAAGTTTTGTCCAAGGGATCCTCATGTATCATTTTGAAAAGAAGACTTTAAAGAATCTAGAAATCTTTGAAAGAAAAAAGTGGGCATTTTTGAAAAAAGTCACTAGAAAGTCCAATGCCCCTAGTTCAAAGAATTTTTTTTTTTTTTAAATGACTCAAGGGCCCAATGCCCCTAATCCAAACACTTTCTCATTTGAAATTTTTCCTTTTTTCTTTTTTCTTTTTTTAGAAAGATTTGGGAATCTTGATTTTTTTTTTTTTTGGATTTTTTTTTTTAAAATTATATACATGAACAAAGTACATCAAATGCTACATGGATTTTTGGAATTCAAAGAAATATAGAAACATGGAATAAACAAACAAACTTTAATCTTAACCATGATGTCGTAAACCAAATGTGGAGTGAGGCAAAGTTGGGCCACTTGCTTCTTCTTGGTCCATTTAGGATGCTTGAGACTTGGTATGCTTGAACCTTGATTATGATGAAATGGTGTTTGCTTGAAATGGCTTGGGCTTGCACTTGGAAGGCTTGAACCTTGATTATGATCTTTTGGTATTTGCTTGAAATGGCTTGACCATACACTTGGAAGGCATGCATCTTATGAGCTTTTGGCCTTTGATGTTGATCATGCGTATACACCTTTAATGGGCTCAAGTGTTGGGTTTAGAATGATTCAAGAAACAATTTTGGGTTTCCATACCAAGTAGAGTTCAATCATAGGCTTTTGGGCTTGAGTTCATTCATAGCATACAAGGTTCAAACAATTATGATGGGCTCAAGCGTTGGACTTGGGCTCATCATGGTTCAAACAACGGCCAAACACATGCATAACGCAATGCAAGTTACATGGATCGACCTAAAGGTAGGTTCTATGGGTCATTACAACATGGGTAGAAGGTAGGTTAAAGGTCCCTATAAGTTAGGACGTCGTACCTCCCAACTTATGACGCTAGGAGCGCCGCGTTGGTCTGAACGGTACAATTTGTCCCTATGAACCAATATGGCATAATCATGATGATCCTTGTCACGGTGGGTGGGAGGTTCACCACTGGGTATGTAAGTTTCAGGAATACCACAATCCACAGTTAATACTACCAGGCTTCTGGGATAACACACAAATAAAATAAATTTCATTCAAGCAAATGATGCATGACATGCAATATAATGACATATTAGACATATTTCATACAAAAAGCAATAAACAAACAATGACATGGTTGGCCACCATAACTTAATTGAAACTTAGCCCTCAATATCCCTAACGAAGTCGCCACTGTGAGAGACCGCGCCCCTAGCCCTTTTTTTTGGAAGTTGGGCCAAACCCACGTGAATGGGTGGAGTCGTGTTATTACCTCTCAAAATGGAGATTCAACTGATTATATTTTCCCCTTTAGATTAAGGATTTTACAATGGAGTTGCCACTTATTTAATTATTTGAATAAATAAGAAAACCAAAATTGAAAAATTCTTCATTTTATTAATTTGAAATTGAATTTACATTGATCATAAGAAATTACATGGCTTTGATCTTAGATACAATCTAAGATAAAGTACATGACTTTGTTTCCTAGTTACAATCTAGAAATCGAAAATTACAAGGATATGCATTGATCTATCAATCCTTGATCTAAACTCGGAGGCTATGTTACAAGATGGGAAGGTGTTAGGCACCCACCTTGTCTGGTGAAACCAGTCTTTTAGACTATGATGGCCAACATTCATATCACATCATCCAATATGTTATCAATCAATTTGCATGTTGAATTTAATGTGTGTGCATGTGATAAACCCTAATTCAATTTATTAAGCATTTTATTTGCATAAAAAAATAAATTCTAGTGAATGTGTGTGGATGGTGATATTCTAGATTCAAGGATTTGAAAGAATTATTAAACAAACATCTTTTTCATGTTTTTTATGTGGATTAAAGATCAAAACTAGTGTTATGCATGAATATGTGATGAACAACCAAGAACATGTTAAGAACATTTAAGAACATTCAAACATATTTAAGGGAATTTAAATAATTACTATCATGCTTTAATCTTAAATTCTAATCATGGCAACATAAAAAAACAAGTTAGGGAAAGAGATTATACCTTCATGCAAGATCCATACGGTGAAGAAGGAGACTCTTGGTGGAGGTCCTAAGGGTGGAGCAAAAGAAGATCTAGGAGAGGGAGAGTGAGTCTCACTCAATATCTTGAGTCTCAAGAATATTAAGATATGACAAGACTACTCTACTTTTTTAAAACTCAAGAGAGGAGAAGATAGGGGGTTTTTGTCTTGGAATGGAGCAAAATGGGGGTTTATATACTATTGGTAGAGAAAATATGAATGGAATGTCATTTAATGAGGGTTAACAAAGAATCATAAACCTAAACCTTATTTTAGCCTCTGGGGAAATTAGGTGCATTAAATTCAAAGATTGATGGGAGTGAGGAGCAAGCAAAATTCGGTTTTTCCGTAACTACTGTAACAGCCTGTAGAGCCAAATTCAAAAAATCACATCTTCCTCAATTCTGATCGGAATTGTCTCGTTCTTGTGCTCAATTGAAGCCCCGGATGTCTAGATTCTGGAAAAATTAACCTCATTCATAGATTCAAAATATTCTGAGAGATATCAACGAAATGGTGAGCAGAGGCCATTTGTTAGAAAATAATTTCAACACAATTAACATTAATAGGTCCCAAATTAGTTTCCAATTAACATTAATAGGCTCCAATCACTCCCATTTCATACTTAATTAGTTCCAAATTTACCGTAATTAAAAGATAATTGCACAAATTACTCATTGAATAATTAATGTTTGACTATCTAATTAATTAAGTGTGTGCAACCTTACCATAAAATGTAGTCCTAACCAATCAAATTAAGACACATCATTAATCTCAAATTAATTATAATTATAACTAATTGTAATCAATTGTTCATAATCACATATAGTCAGACTTAATTTGTGATAATGCATCACGGCCATTAAAACTTGCTTTGATGATAACTTTCAATCTGATGATCCGATTATGGCTTATGACCAGTCAATTTGATCGTTACAACATTAAGATCATTTTGGTGAAATGATATTAAAGATCTAATGACCAGAATCAAAATGCATATTTTCAAGGTGAAATTACTCTTTTACCCTCCATGTGAGGTTAAATGCGAGTTGCAAAATGGGGTGTCAACATTATGTTGCGCCGGGAGTTGATCTTGAGTTTATTTTCCATCAATTGAATGTGAATCCTGGTGCAGTACCGAGGAAGCAACCACCTCGACGCTCTTCAAAGGAGCATGTTGAGGCAGTCAAGGAAGAAGTAAATAAACTTAAATAGGCAAGGGCGATCAAAGAGGTTTTCTATCTCAAGTGGTTAGCTAATACCATGGTGGTTAGGAAGAAGAGCAGGAAGTGGCACGTGTGTGTAGATTACACTGACCTAAATAAAGCCTGTCCAAAAGATCCTTTCCTTGTTCCTCAGATTGACCAATTGGTGGATGCGACGGTTGGACACCCTTGGATGAGCTTCTTGGATTCTTTTTAAGGGTAACACCAGATACCCTTGGCGTTGTCCAACCAAGAAAAGATTGCTTTCCGAGCTCCCATGAGCAATTATCATTATCGGGTAATGCCCTTTGGTTTAAAGAATGCTGGGTCCACATACCAAAGAATGATAACACGAATGTTGGAAGCACAGATTAGAAGAAATGTGGAGGCATACATCGATGATATGGTGGTAAAAAGTAAACAAATTTCGAACCATTTGGGGGATTTGCAGGAAGTATTTTCGGCGCTCAAGAGACATAGTTTGTGTCTGAATGCATCGAAATGTTCTTTTGGTGTCAGCTTGGGAAAATTCCCAGGTTACATGATCACACACCGAGGAATAGAAGTGAACCCTAACCAGATAAAGGCTATTAAAGATTTGCACCCTCCTCGAAATCCCAAAGAAGTGCAGAAGCTAACAGGGATGACGGCTGCTTTAAATAGGTTCATTTCTCGGTCGGCGGATCGATGTAGACCATTCTTCCAGCTCCTTCACAAGTGGAAGAATTTTGAATGGACCAAAGAATGTGTAGCAGCCTTTAAAGAGTTGAAGCGTTATCTATCGTACCCACCTATCCTGTCCCGACCCAAGAGAGAGGATGTATAGTATGCGTACATTGCAGTTACAGATCATGCAGTAAGCTTAGTCTTGGTTAGAATGGAAAATGAAATTCAGAAACGCGTATACTATGTAAGTAAGTCCTTGCAGGAAGCTGAGACCCGTTACTTAACCTTGGAGAAGGTAGTGCTGGCCATCATACACGCCACGAGGAAGCTTCCTCATTATTTCTAGGCCTACACTGTAGTGGTGCTCACACAGCTCCCTTTGCAAGCGTTGCTACGAAAATCAGACTACACAGGAAGGATTGCAAAATGGGGAACCATGCTTGGGGCTTTTGATGTTAAATATATGCCCTGTACCGCCATAAAGGGACAGGTGTTAGTAGACTTCGTCGCAGAATTCACCAAGGACGTCGACGAGGTTAAAAGGTTAGGACTGTGCACTTTGGTGATTTCTGCCCCCCCCCCCCTCCTTCAACCTGGGAGGTGTACACGGATGGAACGGCAAACCAAAGAGATTCTGGAGTTGGAATTGTACTGGTGACTCCCAAAAAGTCAATGGTGGAGAAGTCTTTGCGGTTGGGTTTCCCAGCTACAAACAATGAAGTTGAGTACGAGGCTCTATTAGCTGGGATGGAGATGGTTGGCAAACTAGGAGGGGAAGTCCTAGGAATATATTCGGACTCCCGCCTGATCGTCAGGCAAGTCAATGGAGAGTTTAAGGCCAGGGATCAAAGAATGCAGGGGTACCTCCTTAAAGTTAAGCGTGCCCAATCTGGTTTTAAAAGTTTTATCCTAAGGCAAATCCCGAGAGGACAGAACTCCCATGCAAATTCGTTGGCTATGCTGGCTACTTCTTTGGGGTCGGGACTACCCCGAGTTATAACAGTGGAAGATCTGATAGCTCCCAATTGTGATGACCAACCTTTTGTTCAAGTAAATAGTATTTGTTTTTAAAGGAGGGGTTACTACCCAAAGAAAAAAACTGAAGCTGAGAAGGTACAGAAGAAGGCCCCTCGGTATTGGCTTTCTGAGGGGCAAAAGTTGTATAAACACTCCCATTCGGGCCCGTAATTATTATGCGTTCATCTAGACACCGTGGAACCATTGTTGGAGGAATTGCATAAAGGTATTTGTGGGAGTCACACTGGGGAAGGTCTTTATCCCATAGAGCTCTCACCTAGGGGTATTGGTGGCCAAGTATGCAGAAGACTGCATAAGAATACGTTCATAAGTGTGATCAATGTCAAAGATACGCTCGTAATATCCATCAACCAGGAGGGGTTTTAAATCCACTTACTAGTCCATGGCCCTTTGCCCAATGAGTGTTAGACATAGTTGGACCCTTCTAGAGGGCTGCAGGAAACCAAAGGTGGCTCTTGGTTGGAACTGATTATTTCACAAAATGGGTGGAAGCTGAGCCTTTGTCCAACATTAGAGATGTAGATGCAAAAAGGTTCGTTTGGAGGAACATTGTTACCAAATTTGGAGTCCCTCATACCTTGATCTCGGATAATAGACTCTAATTTGATAGCAAAGCCTTCAAAAGGTATTATGGGGAGCTTGGTATCACAAACAGATTTTCTACTCCGACTTATCCTCAAGGAAATGGTCAGGCTGAAGTAGTTAACAAGACCATGGTGTCAGGATTTAAAAAAAGGCTAGATAATGTAAAAGGAAAATGAGTGAATGAATTGCCACATGTGTTATGGACATATCATACCACACCCCGAAGGTCAATAGGAGAGACTCCTTTTTCAATGACTTATGGATCCGAAGCAGTTATACCTCTTGAAGTAGGTTTCCCAACCTTGAGAACTGATAAGTTTAACGTGGAGGAGAATGATTGTTTACTTTCTACAAGTTTAGAATTAATTGATGAAAGAAGAGAAGTGGCCATGGTCAGAATGGCATATTACCAACAAAAGCTCAGGCAGGGGTATGATAAGAGAGTAAAGGCAAGGCCATTGGCGCCAGGAGCTCTAGTTTTAAGAAAAGTTGTAGGAACAGCGAGGAATCCTTCGTGGGGAAAACTAGGTCCAAATTGGGAAGGTTCGTACAGGATAACTTCGGTAGCAGGAATTGGGGCTCATTACTTGGAAGATTTGGATGAAAACGTAGTTCCTCACCCGTGGAATGTAAATAATCTACGTAGGTATTATTATTAATGATATGAAGATTTTTTGCTCATTTCTCTTCCATTTACTTACTGCTGTAGTTGGAAGTTAAATCGTAATGACTTATAGCTAATTACTAAGTGTTAAACAGAACCTCGGTCTTGTTTGACTCCTTGGGTCATAAGTCTTGAGTAAATTAACTCTCATGTGAAACTGTCTAAATGTTAAACAGAACCTCGATCTTGTTTGACTCCTCGGGTCACAAGCCTTGGGTAAATTAACCCTCGTGTGAAACTGTCTAAGTGTTAAACAGAACCTCTGTCTTGTTCGACTCCTTGGGTCACAAACCTTGGATAAATTAACCCTTATATGAAATTGTTTAAGCGTTAAACAGAACCTTGGTCTTATTCGACTCCTTGAGTCACAGGCCTTGGGTAAATTAATTATTGTGTGAAACTGGTTAAGTGTTAGACAGAACCACGGTCTTGTTCGACTACTCGGGTCACAAGCTTTGGATAAGTTAACCCTTACACGAAATAGGCTAAGTACTGAACAAAGCTGTGGTCTTGAATGACTCCTTGGGTCACAAGACTTGGTTAAGTTACTCTTTATTGGAAGGTTATTGTGTATGACTCCGCTAGTTTTAAGGCCTTGGGTAAGTTAGTGTCAGTGAAACAGAATTCAAATACAAATTGAAAGTAAGGCAAAAGAAAATCTAATTTGATTTGCAATATGATAGGCTATATGCTTTCATCTACTAAGCTATTTGCTTTCATCTATGAAGTATGGATATTAATGGTGAAAATAAAGAATTGACGACTAATGAAAGTTAAGAATTCCAACAAAACTTGCATATATTTCCATTCAAAGGTTGGAGTTACAAAAATACATGTCTCTCTAAAGCCCATTACCCTACAAAATTACCCTAAGTGCTAAAAACAGAAGAACTTATTCAGTTTCATCTTTTGCCTTCTCTTTCTTCTTCTTCTTTTGCTGTTTAACTTCAATCACCTCCTCTAGTCCTAGTTCCACGACAGGAGATTGAAGTTGCTGCTCTTTCTTCTTCTCGGAGGAAGAGACAGAAGTTAAAGTCATAGTAGACTTAGGCACTGAGGAGGTGGAGCTTGGATCGAGAGGAATAAGGGTAGAACTAGGAGCAATATGGAGTGCTTGAGGATAATAAACCTTGTCTGCCTCCCTCAATTCGGAATCCACATTCACTCCCGCGGCATTCAAAGCTTCACCCTAGACTTCAACACAGAAGGCCCGAGCAGCGTCCCGAAGTTGAACAGTTAAGCTCTGAGCAGTTTTAGTCATGCCAGCATCGTAGACGGCCTGCTCAGCCCTTGCTTTCTCAGCGTCCTTCCCCTCAAGTTGCTTCTACTGTTGCTTAGTCTTCTCTATTGCCAAGGCTAGCTGAGTCTCAGCTTTTTTCTGAGAAAGCCGCGCCTCCTCGGCTTGTTTCTCAAACCCTGCCAAGGCCATTCAGCGTTTTTGCGTGCTTTTTCTACCTCGGCTAGGTGAACTAGAGTTTCTTTGTGTCTTCTCTCGGAGTTGGCATGGGCCTTCTCAGATTGCTCCAATTTGGTTTCTGCCTCACGAGTTTTGGATAAAGCGTGGTCCACCCATTCTTCGGCAACGAAGGACGCCTGCACCGCCTACAAAAACATATATGTTAGTACGTGGCTAAAAGTTTGATATATAGAGAGAAATTATTAAAGGCATACCTTAGTAAGATCTTTCTTGAGTGATAGAAACACCTTGCGCTTCCGCAATGAAGGCCTTCTCCAGACACTCAGATAGTATCCTTGATCTGCCCATCTAGGGATCCCTGAGGGAGGCATCATCCATAATTGGATCCCCTGAACTTAGTACAAAAGCTAGGTTCTATTTAAAGACCTTAGAGCGCGGCTCTCCCTCGACACCTTTGGCAGACCCAAAAGAGGTACTCTTTTTCTGTTGAGCCCTTGTGACTCTGGACTCTTTAGCAGGTGGCTACTGCGTTGGGCGGGTTATTTCCCCCTCCTCAGCACTCTCGGATGCTTTGCCCCTTTTTCTCTTCTTTTTAGGAGCATCATCGGAAGAGGCACGAGTGGAAGTAGGAGTTGGTGGCCAAGGCACTATAGGAATCGTGGGAGCATTACCCCTAGCATATGCGGTGAGCAATGCTAGCAAGTCCAAGGTCTTCTCTTCTAGGACCATAACTTCTGGGATATTGGGTGCTTCTTGACTGGTATTGATGAGAGCAATGGCTAGACGACGATAAGAAGGGGTTGGGAGATCTTCGGGATCTTCCTGATAAAAGACTTCGAAGTCTTTATCTAAGTCTTCTTTGGTTGGTTTGGGCGCGCATTCTTCTTGCTCGTCGTCGAAGGGGATGAGTTTTTCTTGGGAATAGAGCAGCTTGGCTGCAAATAAGGCTGGCAATTGCGCGTCTTAGGTACCAAACGGAGGAGGTTGTGTTAAAAATCCAGGAACGGCCACGTCAATCAGCGCAAACCTCGGGTCTTTTGCTTTAATCACGTGCTTAGGATTTTGGAAGCGCTTAGAAATGGGCTTGAATCCAAGGATCACGTGCACCACTCGGAGTTGCCCGTCTCTGTGGATAAAGATCTCTGATTGAAGGATTAGATTGAGATCTGCAAAGTTTACCAAGCTTTTGATCGAGGCGGTGTGAAATTCGTCTGCAAGTAAACAGAAATTGTAAATTATAAAATGGTTTATTTTTCTTTAAATAAAAATAATAATAAATAAAAAAAGAACTAGGAGGAAATGGATGTCCTAAGTTAGTCTAAAGTTTGTGGGAACCCTATCTGGTTCCCCATCTTGGGTAGGACAGCGCAACCCATCATGCCAGTCACCCGAGACGATGAGGAAGTCTTCATCCATGCCCTTGTTCGACTCAGGTATACAAGAGATTAACCTAACAGAGGGAACCCTACATTTGAAGTAGTAACTGGTATCTTTTCCCTTTTGGCAATTATATACCCAATTTACGTTGTTCCACGTGAGGTTAGTTCCCATCTTTTTGTTTATCATATCTACACTACCAAGGATCTTAAAAAGGTTGGGAGAGCATTGGGTGGGGGATAACCTATAATTAATAAGAAAATCCCTAGTCACCTTACCCATGGGAATTTCCATCCCGCCTTCTATGAAGGCGATCATCGGAATAACTACCAAATCAGGTGGTCTGTTTATGACTAACCATTCGCCTAGTTCACAATGTTGAATTTCAACATTGTCGGGAATCCTATACCTAGCCCTAAAGGCGGCCATGCATTCGGGAGTGTCAACTAGCCTAGCGAATCTACCCATGGATCCTTATAAGGTTAAAATATAAAAAAAGAAAACGAAAACAAAAATAACAGCAACAAGTAAATCCCTTTGTGTTATGGAGTATGAAACCAAACGCACCTACAAGGACTGGAAAGGATTCTCCTCGGACTGCTGCTTCAAACGAAAAAAGCTAGAGAACAAGTAAATGGGACAGAATTGCTCTCAACGCCTTCTTATATAGAAGTAAAAAATAAATAAATAAATGAGTGGTAAAATTCCCGCTTATAAATTACAGAAAATGAAGGCCGTAGGATCATCATCATGCCGTAGAACGTGGGGGGAACAGGCAGCCGCCTGACGCAATAATTGTAGGAACATGGATACCGAAGCGTCAAAGACATGCAGAAGAAAGTTGAAACGACGTCTTCACGTGGGAACACGTTTGGCACGTACTACCCACCCAAGTGTTGCTAAAACCTTGCTTTTAGATCAAGCGTTAATAGCAAGGTCTTAGGGGGCTAATGTGGGGTGTCTGAGGACCGAGGAGAGTAAGAAGTGGGAAGTCCTGCACCCATTCATTTGTAAAGCGCATCTGACCCAAGAAGCTGGTTTACCCGAGAAGAAGGTGGGGAAGGTGCTTAGAATCTGATGAGCGCCCGAATGGGAGAAAGAGCATTCTAGGAGAGGATCAGTGTGGTAGGAGGAAGCTTCCTGAAATGGTATGCCTACCACCACCGCATTAAATGCTCTGTAACAACCTTATCAGCTGCATTAATGAAGAAGTGACCCCTGAACAATGTCTTCACAACTAGCAACCCCTTCTACCACCTTCAGTAGAACCTTGATGGGACAAGTATCTAGGGAAGAGCTTTGAGGTGTACAAGTGAAGGGTTAGGATGCCAAGAAGGAGGATATATAAGGGGAAGAAGCTTTGCAGGTGAGGGGGAGGAGAAAAAAGAAAAAAGAGAGTGAGAGATAGAAAAGTGAACAGTATATTGCTTGACAAAACCAAAGTAAAACTTATATAAGAACTTTTCCTCGGAATTGACCGAGGATTACTTTTTTCTACAATTGCTTGATTCATTCTTCTTTAACTGTGTACCACTACATCAACCTTAAGCTTAGGTAGCCATTCTATTGTAATTGTCTTCTCACCTCTATGCTAAAACAATTCTATTGTCTGGGCTTGGGTTGAAGTGCAAGGCACTACTAATTTAAGTGAGCTTGGGCTTCCAATTCAAGTCCTTACATTTTTTATTAACATGACTCATAAAAAAATAATAATAATAAAACCATTTAACCACTATGCCACTCCATAAGTATAAGTGCCTGTAAGGTGTGGGTGTTAAGAGCCGGGGTTCAAGTTTTCAGAAAGAAGCTTCACACACATATACACTTAGATAATTCTAGATTAGAATTTCTATTTATTAAAAAATTAAATAAATAAATAAATAAATAACCATTTGATTATTGACTTTTGACTCTGGAGTCAAAAATGAAAAATCAAAATGACTCGTGGGCTGTAACGGCTGTTTAGGAAGCGTCGTATAAAAATAAAAAAAATAAAAAAAAAACTTGCCCCCTTTTGTTTTCTCACAGTAATTGTTTTTGTAGGGTTTTAGAAATTAGGGTTTTGAATGGCACTGTTACACTCTTTCCCATCCCAAATCTCATTGCTTCAACTTCAATCCCACAGACAATTCCCAATTCCTAACCCCTCTGTCTCAGAAACCCCAATTCCACCATCAATCTCCCCACTAATTTCTTCAATATCACTCTCTGCACCAACCAATCTTCATTACCCATCCCTTCGATCACTTCGCTGTAGCTCAAGCTCGAGCTTTTCAGTACATGATGCGTCTCCTTCCACGAAAATCTTCATAAAAGGTAACTTTTTTTTACTAAATGGCGGAAAAATTTGTTCTGGGTCTTTGGCAATATTGCTTATTTTTCACTCATTTCAGCTTTCTGATAAGTTTGTTCATAGGGCAGAGTCTTAAGTTCTGTTTGGTTTCTGAGAAAATGTAGGAAATGGATGGAATATCACGTTTTGAAGTATTTTATTTTTTTAGTTTTTCTGGAGTTAAAAATTGGTCTTTGTACTTAATTATTTAGGTTGAAATTCGAAAATGTTATTGATTGGTGCTAAAAGATTGTACATTGCTTGGCATTTGTGAACATGTGGAGTTAGTGCAAATTTTTAGCCAATATAGACCTAGGCTGGTTTGAAAACTTTTACATGATTTATATTGGAATTTGTTGCAATGGAGCTCATAAATTTGTTAGATATTTAGGATGGTATTGTTCATAGAAATCTATAGTTGATACTTGGTTGGCATTTCATCAGTTTTTCTTTATGTAGGATACGATATATGGCATCCATTCCATGGGTGATTGCCTTTACCATCAGGCCAAGACACCAATGAATTTCTTTTTGGTGTTGGCAGGAGAGCCCATTAAGTGTGGGAGGTTGTATTTTGGACTTTTCCCTCTTTTATTAAGTAGTATTTTCACTGACTTGGTTGATTAAAGTCATGGTTTTGGTTCATTGGAATGGTAAATAATATTGAATTATTAGTAATTGGGGAAAAAAGAAGAAGCAAAATCAAGTACTTGTTTACATCTTTCTATGTTTTTTTTTTTTTAATTACAATTGCCATTGCATTTAAGGTGGTAATTTTATTCAGCAAGCCATACTAAGTTGCCTTTGTAATTGTGCGGTACTGCTGTTCTTGTTTAGATAAAGTTCTCCATTAATTCTTTGCAGAGAATAATAATTTTTCTGAAGCCTTTGGAGCTAACTGATGCAGGACTACCACAATCAATGTCTGAGGGACGTTTGCAGAGGACTTTTTCACAGTTTGGTGAAGTAAGCCAAGGTGAATTTCTCAGCTTGTATATTTTGAAGTTAAGGTGTTTCTGGAAGTAACTTCTAAAAGCTTCTTATTATTAATTGAAAAAAATAAAAGGACAAGCTTCTTATTCTAGTTTACCAAAATGTCATACTGTTTATGGACCATGCACCAGTTTAAGAACAGCACACTATGTTGCATGCTTGCAGTGCTCTTGTAGCACAATTGGCTGACAACGTTGGGGACAGGGGAGGTGTTGGGTAATGGAGTGTGCAAAATCGTGTTGGAGAATTGTAGAAGCCCTTTGGCCTTTACCATGATTATAACCTTTTTTTTTCTTTATTGGTAATTATGCATGCACCAATGTTTAGTTTCATTATTTTTTTTTTGGGGTGCATGCTGCTTTTATATTGTTGAATTTTGAGGAAAATGTTTCAGGATTACATGTGTTTCTGTTAACATCATCTTGCAGTGAAAATGATTATGGATACAAAATCCAGGCAGCCTTTAGGGTTTGCATATATCTGGTTTACTACAGAAGACTCTGCAGAATTGGCAGTGAAAGAGATGAATGGAAAGGTATGCATCTTTTGTAATAATCTGTTATTCTCAGTAAAATAGGAATCCAGTAAAATTGTTTTCATAACACATGATTTGGTACGTGGTTCAGTTTTTTGATGGCAGGTTTGTTTATGTAACAATTGCAAAACCTGCACAATCCAAAAGTCGGAAGAGACCTTACAAGTTCTAATTTGAAGTCTTAAAACTCTTTTGAAGTTCTTAAAATTTTCCATTCCCAAGAGGTGGGCAAAATTAGGTGAGAGGCCGATGAACGTAATGCAAAAATAATTAACACCACCAGTTGTTGGTGTATTTGGGGGAAAGGGGGGCACTAATTATGGAGTTGGGCTGTACCCATCAAAGTGAGAATTTTGCTACCAAGAACTGAATACTGCATTTCCCTTTTACATTCATAAAACCTTAATTTAAGCTTTGTTACCCTTTATACTTTCGTTTACGGATACAACATGTAACTTGTTGTGATTAGTATATAATAAAAATTGTTAGCGATGGTCAGTGTGAAACATATATTGTTCGAATCTCAATTAGCCATCTTATCTATTGTCAAAATGTTGTTAAAAAAGTTGTCCTTGGTAATTCTCGGTTCAGATAGTCTGGAAGGGGAATTTCCAACTGTTACTTGGCCTCTGCTTTAAAGCAGTTGATGGAGTTCTTAGGTAAAATTACCACAATCACCAAGGTGTGATGTGTGAGGAGTAAGACTACAGGTACAAAGAGGAACGAAGCAGGTCATTCAAGTAGTCACACTGCACAGTGAAGTTTAATATTTAGTTATTTACCAAGCAAATGCTAGTTTCATTGAGAATCCAAGTTTCCATTAACTTGTGTATTGCAATCATTTGACAAGATGTTAACATAAGCAATAGAACTTGTTCCATGGTAATAACAAAGGGGAAAAAATCATTTTAAAAGTGGGTGAAAGAAAAAAAAAAGTGCAGATCTAGAAGTTTTTTATTCTAGGGTATCGGATTAAAGTATTGATATATTAGTTAGTACACACCCAGAGCATGTTCATTCACGTGTATTTGTATGCATATGGGAAAAAAAGAGAGTATTTATTAATTTATTCTGTATAATACATTAAATAGGAAGCTCAATCAAGAATTTATATTAAATTATAATTGTATCCCAATTTTGTGTCAAGTATTATTTTAATTGCACCCTAATTTGATGTCAAGTGTCTTTATATTTTAAAGGCACTCCAATTTTGTGTCAAGTATCATTCCAATTGTATTCTAACATTTTATATATATATATGGATTTGATTGTGGTTATTTTTAATTGTGTCCGTACATATGCAAGAAATTATAAATTAGTTTTTTAATTATAAACTTAAGTCATAACTTATAATATATTTTTTACAAAATTATCAAGTTTGATATACATAGTTACAAGATAATCTTTGAAAAAAAGCTTATTATCTTCTTACACTCTAATAAATATACAAAAATTGTTTAGTGCCATCTACATGTAAAATAAATAAATAAAATACCTTGACATCTCTCATCAAAGTTAGACTCAACAATGGTAGTCTTCCATCAAGTTTATGTGATTTATAAGATTGTGACATTCAATCTCGATTTTTTATTTTTTATTTTTTGTTGATAATCACGTTCAATCTTGATTATTCCTTCAAGTACTCTAATGAATTTAATATTTGAAGTCTCAATCAATTATTGATAAACTATTAAAAGCTTAATTGAACAAAAAAAAACATTTCTACAATTCCCTATATTATGCGTCCATAAAATAAAATTTAAAAGTCATAAGTCAATGAAACAAAATTCTAATGAAACCCAATAAAGTCTTATAAGATAAAATTTACAAGTCATAAGCCAATGAAACAAAATTCTAATGATACCCAATAAAGTCTTAAAAGTTACTAAAAATACAAGAACAAATTATATATAAGTGGGGTCATCTTATTTTTTGGAAGAATGTATCCTATCTCAAAAAATGATCCTCTATGCACTAATTATAAAATTGTTCGAATATCTTTTGGACTTCATCCTTTTGTCCACAAATTCAAATTATGAATAAACATAGAACATAATTTATTCCATCTTTTTTTCTAATTTACTAAAGTGGCATGTTGTGAGTGATAAAAAATAAAAGTTGAGTTAATGGTAGTGATTGATTGTGATCACTTAGGACTGTTATTATTTCAATAAATTGTGAAATAAGTTGGGTTGATAACAAAATTGGTGATATATACATATATAATATTTTTGTGAAGGATGGATTATATATATATATATATATATTTTTTTTTTTTTTGAGAAAAAAATATAATATATATTATATACACTAAAAAAAATAGTAAAATATATTATATACACCAAGTGGTCTGTATAAAATATATTACAGCATGTGAATGGTTGAATGCACACAACCTTTTTATATTTTTCTTTCTTGATAGCATAATCTTTTGTCGACGAATCAAATTAATTTCCATGTTTTATATTCTGACTTCTGAGCACAAAAGATTATCGTACCTGTCGAAAATGAATATATTGCATATTGCAAAAAAGATCATGATCATCATGATCTCACCTCAAAAAAAAAAAAAAAAAATTCTAGATCATGATTTCGATGTCTCACCGACCAAGAATTAAAAAAGGAAAAGAAAATAAATTAATTAAAAAAGAAAGAAAGAGAAACGGTAAATTGCATAGTCACCCTCTAAATTGGGGGATATATGCATTTTACACCCAAAATCTTGAAAACTTGTAGTTATCATTCCAATTGCACCCCCATTGTTTAATTGATTGTTAAATTTAAACAGTCACGGTGCAAGTCACATCATCATTATAAAAAAAAAATGATGCATATCGCCAACTTTAATCAACAGCTCTAGTTTGATTTCTTTTATGTGTAAAACCATTTTCCCACCTTGTTCATAGCTCCTAGGATTATCAAATTGTTCACAGTTGACACACTTGCGTGGCGTATGTCCAATTTTAGCTATTTTTAACTTCACCATTAACTTCCCCCACCAGGTGATGCATATATCCAAGTTTTGACCAAAGTATACATGTGGTTCTTAAAGTTTGTGATTGTTTTCATTTTTCCCTTTACTTTTCAATTTTTTCATTTTGTTTGTTCATATTTGATTTCACTTTCATATTAGTCATGTTGTCCATTTTTATTAGTAATTTGACCATCGAATACCCTTCATGTTTAACTATTTCATAAAACACTATCTCTAAAATGTCTTGGAATGTAGGAAGTTCAATGTTGTAGGCAGAAAAACATAATATGAGTGTCAAATTCTTAACAGAAATGATATGGCCAACATGAAAACAGAATTAAACATAAATGATTAAAAATAAAAAGAAAGTTTTGAAATGTAAATGATCAAATAAAAATGACTCCATACTTAAAGAGCCAAAAGTATACTTTAATTCCAAATATTGGTGCAATTTAAATGATTGTAAATTTTCATAATTGGGAAATACGTACCCCACAACTATATATATAAAGTAGCCATAATTTAATGTGAATTTGTACTCTCATTAGTTTAAGAATGAGGTTTTGCTCTCAGAAAGGTTGTGGCATATTGAGGGCGGTTCCCCTCTCTGAATGCCGGTGGAGCTGATGATTATTTTATCTATCCTTTGTTACGAAACTACCCTCCTCACATACACACACATACAAAGTGAATTTGTAGATTAACCAAAAAATAATTATCTGGGTCTAACCAAAAAATAATTATGGATGCATATGCGTTCAATATAAACATACAATCCACGGTACATGTTGATTCTTGGCAAAACTACAACCGCCTGCTCTTCGGACAATGATTCTCTCAATTTCAAGGTGAAGTGGAGAGTATACATCATCTAGATTATGCCAACTCATTTAATTGCGAATAAATAAACTACAAGAATTAACTAAAGTAAAACTAAACTAGAGTTTAAGGTAGTGTTTAATTTAGACCGTACATTTGATTGACCATGGAGAGTAGAGAGGATAAGTACAAATACAAGTCTCCCGATTAAACATCAAAAAATGAGCAACGTAATTCAAACACTCTTAAAAAACACCATTATTAAATGTGTTTTTTTTTTTTTTTTTTTTTTTTAGAACCACAATTTTCAGTGTTTAAACACTGAAAACTATTGTTTGGAATCACATACCAAACAGGCCCTAAACACTAAATTTAAAAAACTTCTCTTACTAGTTTTCAGTTTTCAAACACTGCTCAATGACACTTTTGTAAATATGTTGAAAACTATGAGGCCCACTTGATTAGCTTTAAAAAAAAAAAAACTAATCATGTTTTTTCATACACTAAAACATGTTATTTGAAACATGGTAACATTAGGGCTGTTTGATAAGGAAGTTTAAACAACAGTTTTTTAGTGTTTAAATACTGAAAACTTTGGCAAAAAAAAAAAAAAAAAAAAAAAAACCATTTGGTAGGGAATTTCTTTTAGGAGTATTTGAGTTATATTTCTCATTTTAGGGTGTTTGAACATTGAATTTAGAGAAATATTCCTACCGGACACTTTTGTAAATGTGTTAAAAACTGTCAGTCCCACCTGATTAGACCACACAATGGAACTTTCTCTCTCTTCAAATAAAATAATAATATTTTTGCCGTACTTGTCAGCTTAAAATAACACACATATACCAAATACACAATTATGTTTTTTTTACAAAATATGTTATTTGAAACATGATACCAAACACATTTTTTGCTTTATAAATACTGTAAACACGTGTTCTCATAACACTTTTTAAACCACAATTTTCATATCATTTTAAACAAAGATATTAGAAATCTCTACCCCAATAGGGAGTAGTTCTAAGACCACAAATTATTCTACAACTTTTCTACTACAAACGTAAAAGATTGTGAGGAGATAACTATCACTTATCCATAAACCCAGTATTATATGGCCCTAGACTTATCCACCCAGCGGGCCCTAAATCTCCCTAATTCACGTGTAATTGAAAGAAAGAAAAGACCATTGACCATTAATAATCTTGGAGGGAGCTTGTGTCCAATGTCCAGTTGCCGCTAGACACGATAGGATAGGATAGGACACGTGTCCAGTTGCCACTGGCCACTGGACAGAAGCCATTCTCAATAATCTCCATCTCCCCCAAGTACTAATAAAACTTCATTAATTTCCAAACTGTTTTAAAATTCTCTCTTCTTGTCCAACAAATCAAACACCAACAACCACTACTTCTTGTACTTCAGACAGACAGAGATAGAGCCGCGATGCACCTGATCAATGCCGTGATTGCGACTCGGATGCTGACTCGGAACCTGGAGTCGGACTCGGCGGGGCTTGGCGGCATATCGTTCGGAACGGCGTGGTGGTTCATCTACGCCGGGATCTCTTGCTTCCTTGTCCTCTTCGCCGGAATCATGTCCGGGCTCACTCTCGGCCTCATGTCCCTCGGCCTCGTCGATTTGGAGATCCTCCAGCGTAGCGGCACCATTACCGAAAAGAAACAAGCAGGTCCGATTCATTCCGATATTTACCAATTTCACTTCGTTTCGGTTTTTCATTGTTATTTGAATTTTGAATTTGTGTGATTTTGTTGTTGTTGTTGTTGTAGCTGCTATACTTCCAGTGGTTCAAAAGCAACACCAGCTGCTTGTCACTTTGCTTTTGTGTAATGCGGTTTCCATGGAGGTTTGTTTTTCTTTATTTAGTGGAATCAATATTTTCTGATAATTTAGTTTGAATTAGAACTGTCTCTCTCAAATGATTAATTTGATTCAAGTGTTAAATGTGATAGCTATGTAGTGAGATATATTTGTGCACATTTGTGAAAATTAATGGGTATTTGATTCTAATGAGGAAATTTAGAATTTTATATAAGCTAAGAGTTTGTAGCTAGAAAGCATGGCCCGGGTATGACACGAGCAATTTGTAAAAAATTATAACATGAAACGGGTACAGAACCCTAAATGAATTGTCCGTGCTTCCTATGTTTGTAGCTCTCAATTGGCTGGTGTTTCCAATAGAGATGTCCAGGGTTCAAATTCCCCCGTTGTAACTATTGAATTAAGGGTGTTGTGCCTATTTAGAAAACTGCATTACAAAAAGGTAAAAGATTTTTAAAGTGAAAAGCAAAAGGCTTTGGTGGTGTTGTGTACTTGTGCCTATTGAAGTAATTGGGTTAAAAAAAAAAATGGTCGTGTTCTTTAAAGTGGCTTTGGAGTTTGGTGGATGATTTGAAACCTGAGCCCTTTGTGAATTCAGAAAAGTTGTGCAGAGAATAGTAGAATATCCCTTTAGCATGCATTTTGATTAGTTCTTTTTCAGAAAGTTTATTTGCTTATTGGCTAAAAGTTGGCAAAAGTATGGTTATATTTAGATAAAATTTTCCAAAAAAAAAGCTAATTCAAACTTACACTTAGTATTGTTATCCTTAAAATTTTGTTATATTGAGTTTGTAGGCCTTGTTAGAGTATGCTTACTTTTAATTAACAGTTATTATTGGGTTTGGTATTTGCAATCTGCAGGCCCTTCCTATATACCTGGATAAACTTTTCAATCAGTATGTCGCAATTCTTCTCTCTGTAACTTTCGTTCTTGCTTTTGGGGAGGTATGTTGCTTTTACTCGCTTTCATGATTTTGTTGGTTTAGCTTATATTTTTGAAGCAACTACATTTGATTGATGATTATCCTGTTATCATTTCATTTGTCAGGTCATTCCACAAGCAATATGCACAAGATACGGGCTTGCTGTAGGGGCCAATTTCGTATGGCTTGTGAGATTTTTAATGATAATTTGCTATCCAATAGCTTATCCCATTGGAAAGGTAAAATCTAAGTCAAATTTTTGAATGTTTTGTGAATAAGAGATTTACATAGTTCTTGTTGCACACTTGAGGTGGTTCCCAAGAAGGTTTCCATTCCTTATTTTTATTATTCTTTCCTCTACACCTTGAAAAAGTTGTTCTCAAAAACCTCTCTTGTAGGCAGTGTCTTCTTATTTCCCCTGTATCTTTCTTATATGTAAAATTGAGTTGTGGAATGAAGCTTTAGTATCATTTTATTCATTTGTATATACTTCCTAAAATAGAGTATTAGTGGAGAATATATATAAGATTCCATACAATATCAAAGCACTCCTTTACTGATATTATGGCTAAACACATCTTCTCCTTTTTGTATTTCTGGTTCTGTTGATATATATTTAGCCCTTAACACTAGAAATATATGTGTTCCAGATTCTGGACTGGGTTCTGGGACATAATGAAGCATTATTTAGGCGGGCGCAGCTTAAAGCCCTTGTCTCCATCCACAGCCAGGAGGTAAAGCCGTTGGAGTTTATATGCATAAACTACTGCAATTATCACTTGTTAAAACTATTCAAATGTTTCAAGGAGTAATAGCTTGTTATTCTTGTTATGCTTAGGCTGGCAAGGGAGGGGAGCTTACACATGATGAGACAACCATTATTAGCGGAGCCCTAGATTTAACTGAAAAGGTAAGCAATGTTACTTAAACTGGTGTGCTAGTTTATTTATTGTTTTGCTTGTCATTGTGCATTTGCAGAACTTCCTGATGGTTAAGAGTACCTTGCTTCTTATGTAGATTTATTTTTAAATTTGCATCTGTAAATTCCCTTCTCTTGATTCAAACTGACCAACTACCTTTGACTTTGTGACTTGGTGGAAAAGCTAAAATTTTGAGTTTTTGTAAGTGGTCACTATAGTATGATGTTTCTATATAATGCCTTATCTAAATTTAGATCCTTGATATTAGCTGGAGTTAGTATCTCAAAGTCACTCTTCATGTTGTCATTATTATTTTCAATCAGACTGCTGAGGAGGCTATGACACCTATTGAGTCGACCTTTTCCTTGGATGTCAATTCGAAGTTGGACTGGTAAGTTCTACACCCGACTAAGTTTTGATGCCATTATTATTATCATTTTTTTCTTCTTCTTGATCCAACTTCCTCATCAAGATACCAAGAGTTACACTTTAAAATTTCTGTTTTCACATTCTTCCAAGAATTAAATCCATTATTTTATAATCAATTTCCTGCTTCAAAAAATATGTGTGATTCAACATTTATTTTTATGGGAATCTTGTTTTGCTATCTGATAAAGAATTTTAAAAAAAAAATTTGTGATAAATGAGTATGATTCTAACTCAAATTATTTTATGTTGGTTTAAAACTTTAGTTATGCAAAGCATATCTTAACTAAGTTTTGCATTCGTATATGCTTCTATGTCATTCCAATCAATCTGTTATGGTCTTAACATATGTGAGTGCATGGTCTTAACATATGTGAGTGCATTTGCAATAGATTGCAAGTTTCTTTTCGTAGCACAAGAATATTGGCTACAATTTGTTTCTGTTATTTTTGTTAAACTTTCCATTTATCTTGTGATAAAGCTTTGCATGGTCATCACCATTACATGAGTTTGTCTATTCTTAGTAGAAGTTCTAGAATACTAGTATTCAATCTATCCTTTGTTTATATTTGTTTTTTCTTTTCATAATTTTAATAACCCAGGGAAGCAATGGGGAAAATTCTTGCTCGGGGTCATAGTCGAGTTCCTGTCTATTCTGGGAATCCAAAGAATGTAATTGGACTTCTTCTGGTGGGTTGGACTTTAAGCTTTTGACAAACTTTTGAATTATAGTACTGGTTTAGATGTTTGCTGATTTATAACTGGTTATTTCTCTCACTTTTTTCTTTTCCCTTTGGGATTAGGTGAAGAGTTTACTCACCGTACGACCTGAAACAGAGACCCCTGTCAGTGCTGTATCAATCCGCAGAATTCCACGGTATGTGTATATACTTAAAGATGTGCTTATTCTCTCTTTTTTTTGGAATTATGGATATGAATTGTTGATGTGTGGGATGTGTCCTTAGGGTTCCAGCAGATATGCCTCTGTATGATATATTGAATGAGTTCCAAAAGGGAAGCAGTCATATGGCAGCTGTGGTGAAGTCTAAGGGAAAAGGCAAGACTCTTCCTCCAACAATTGATGGAGAAAAATCTGAAGAGAACAAAGTTTGTGGCGAGGACTCTCAACTGACTACTCCTTTGTTAAAGCAGGATGAAAAGTCAGACAGTGTTGTTGTTGAGGTTGACAGGGCTTCAATGCCTACCAATATGAGGAGGCCACCATCTTTTAGGCGTAATGACACTGCAACTAATGGCATATCTCATTTGTCAGAGGATATTGAAGATGGTGAAGTTATTGGTATCATCACTCTGGAAGATGTGTTTGAAGAACTTCTGCAGGTAAAGTGCAACCCCTTATTTATATATTCCTTTCAGTTTGCATGTCTTTCCAGTTGCCAGTTGATTAATGGTGACGATTTCGTCAATTTATGCAGGAGGAAATTGTGGATGAGACAGATGAATATGTTGATGTGCATAAAAGGTTGGATTAATGATAAAGATTTAATAGCAGTAATGTACGGTTCGAAGCCAAAAAAAGAAAAGAAAAAAGAGCAGTAATGTACGGTATTGCCAAAATGAAGAATAAAATGACAATGGATCTTGTAATGAATTCTTTTTTGCAGAATCCGTGTGGCTGCAGCTGCAGCTGCTTCATCAATGGCACGAGCTCCATCAATTCGGAGGTTAACAGGCCATAAGGGAGCAGTAAGTGAACCTTTTTCTTTATCAATTTTGATATATTTTCCATTATTTTCTTTCATATCTATTAGCTTAGTAAAATAAATTTGAGCTTTGCCCAATGTGAAGAAGATGACATAAATTAAGCAACATTTAAGTGCTGAGAGTCTTGAGACTCAGGTTTCTATGAGAATAATTGAATATAATAAGGAGAATAAAAACCTCCAACAACACATGTTTTGAGCACAAGCAATTGAAAAACAATTTTTTTTATGATTTTATGCATCCAGCTTCAGTGTATTTTTGTAGATTGTTGGCTAGGGAGAGAGCTAATTATCTGGGTCTCTAATCTTTGTCCATAATGGTTTTAGGACAGAGGGCCCTGGATTTTTAGGTACTGTTACTGTGAAATAAATTTTTTTGCCCTTATTATTGATATATTGGAATTGGAATCAACAACTAATCAAATATAATACAAATTGATGAACTTTTAACAGGAAAAAAAGGAATTAATGTCTTCATAGTTGGATGGCAGGTTATAACCCTCGTATACCTTATAATGAAGGGCATTAATTTGTGATGTACCTGTCACAAAAGATGTTAATGGCTAATTAAACGGAAACTTGGATTAAGTAGACTTATTCTCTTTACATTCATCAAATGGTGAAACAAATAGTGCACTTGGTGCAAAAAGTACGTAACTTCATTCTCAAATATTCGTATAAAAAAAATAGAAATATAATTTTACGGGAGTAATTTTTTTTTTTCCTGCACCTTTATGCTTGCAAAACATATTTTTCCACATACCCTTTGAAGCTAAACCTTATTGTTTGTTTGTTTGTTTTTTTCCTTGTTGCTGTAATAACCCCAGGGAGGCCAAAGCAAGCAAGGGCAAACCCCAAAGAAATCTGCCGAGGATGATTTAAATTCCACAAGGTCACAAGGAGCTTCTGGCGAACCTTTTGGGAATAAGAAATGAGTGTATTGATCCCTGTCAACGTTGACGAGTGTATTGATCCCTGTCATCGTTAGCAAGGGTGTTTATGTTCATACAGAGAACTAAAAGGTGGTGGTGGTGGTGGTTGGGAAGTGGAAGGGAGAACAGTAAACTCAACCAATGTTTTGTAGATGTGAAATTTTATTTAGAAGATGCCGTATGGTTCTCTGCTAAACTATCGCCACATTGGGCATGTAAATCTGTACTTAATGCAGAATGTACGAGATATCAGGATTTTGAACCTCTTGAGCTTAGGCTCAACTTAATTTTGGGAAGAATGGTTTGGGAAAAGGGTTCTTAAACTAAGAGGGTAATAAAGCCCTCATAATGTTTGAAGAGGTTGTATTATTGAGTTTTACCTTCAATCTGCTGTTTTGAATTATGTGAATAAATAAAATAAATTACTTGCTCTCTCAATCTACTAAAAATTCTGAATAAAGGGAAGCAAAGAGGGTAGCAGACAGGTTGGGGAAGAAGGAAACAATAAACTTAGGCAGGTTGGGAAGAAGGAAACCGGAAACTTATTGTCTTCTTTTTTTATTATCATTATTAATATTTGATAGTTATAATAGGAGGGGGCATTTGAACTCGGGGAAACATCAGGAGAAGGCAACCAGAAAAAATATTTTCCGCAGAAAGTGGATAATGAACATACAATAGCTTTTTATTTTTTCAACGAGTTTAGGCTAAAGAGTACTTTCTCCTCCTATTGGAATGGGCAGGCAAAAAGGTTGAGTTGGAAAACCAATGATTGAGCTTGTAAATTATAAAATAATTATAATCTTTGCCTGAACGAAAATTAATCAGAATTTTCTTTTCGCAAAAGCCCCAGAAAGAAAGAAGGGTGGGAAGGGACGTCTTTTTTCTCTTCATAACTTAATCAAGAACTTCCGAGCTGGTTGGTTGAGTGAGTATTCATGGTATAGGATACATGTTCCTAGGCCTCAGTTGATGATAGATTGAGATTGGGATAGTGACAATGTCCTCAGTTTGATCGAAGGTCAAAAAATAAGCGAAAAATAATAATATCAAAATAGACTACTCTGCATATGTTAATCAACAGTAAAGATCCTGTACATTTATCTTACACCATATATGCTGTCATAATTTCAGCCATATAAGTGACCTTAGCTTGTACACAATGTGTGGTCATCCGTACTTTCTGAAATCAAGGAGTTCATCTTCATCACCACAGGACTCGAATGTACATGGTTTACTGATTTGCTCATACAAAAAAGGTGTTGCACAAAACTAACCTCACTGGACTTGGGAAAAATCATTACCAAGTTACAACATTCATCAATGTTGCTCATCCCAACTTAGAAGAATCACAGTGCACTTCCATATGATATAAAGCCTTGTTCTCTTCTCTCGGATGTGCCTTGAACACCTTTGCCAAGACCTGAGCTTTGGGAGTCGCACTGAATTCCAATGACTAGCCATGATCATGTACAAAACAGTAATGGTATATGGTGGTGGTGCTGAAATTTTTGTTGATCTAAAAAGCCTATGAAAGCATAGGCTTATAAAGAGGGGGGCTAAGAAGAAAGGTCAGAGACATTGTATTTGTTGGTAACAAGTGTTGGCCCCTAATTGGGTAAACATTTCAGGGTCCCATTTAAACAAAGATAACAAGGTAGACCCATTAGCTTGTCTCCCTGCCAATTCAACTGGAAAAGGACTAGTTGTAACTTATCCTAGTTTAATCTGAAGTTTCCATCTCTGACACTGTCTCTATAAGGCTTTATTTGTCCCAAAGTGTTCAGATGTACAGCAAAATAAACCAGTGCCGCCCGAATTCCCGGATGCGTTTGGATGTGTGCTAAGTGGGGTGTTATGAATGTGTTACATCAACAGCTAGATAACAAAAACAAAAGGGTAACATAATTAATGTGCGAGGTTTCTCATTTGCTGATACAACTTTCTAAGTCTTTAGAACTCCATAGAATATCTTTGTTGCATTGCACATGTATATATAGAGTTTTATATCTTTTTTTGGGACGAAAATTGAACTGCACATGTACATATTTTTTGTACGTACACTCATTTTGAGTCATCTTCAATAAGTGAGGTGGTGAATCATCATGAGCTCTTTGGAAAGAAAAACAAAAGCCTTATCATCAATCACAGTAAACCTAGTTTCATGTGGGGTGAGTCTTCACTTTTTGAAGTAAACTAAAACCCACACAAAGGAGATATTATTGGAGATTGATGGCTATGGTTATGTCCTGTGAGCATGGATAACACTATACTTGTTCAGTTTTTCTCTCACTCGATATTGATAAAGCCAAGGAGACCCATCTTTTTAATTCTAATCAAGCCAATTAATCCTTTTCTCTAAGGCTTAAATAAAACCAACCCCCTCCAAATTAAAACCTTTTTTTTCCCTTTCTGTCAAAGAGAAAAAAAAGGCTTTAAGTCAGTTCTATTCTATGCCAATTAGTTTAGATTTTAAACTTGCAATTAATCAAAATTTCACCAAACATCCAAGGTTTTTTTTTTTTTTTTTTTTTTTTTTTTTTTGGCCAGAAACATCCAAGTTTATACGATGAAAATTTAATATTGCATTCATCTGTAGGCCAATTAGTAGTGTAATAATAAAGAAAGCAGCTTAATAGCAAACTTGAGCGTGGATAGGCATGGAAACACGGATGGATAATAAATATATTTTCTTGGATAAGTTAAGCAATATTATTAGAATGAAAACAAAGGCCAAAGGGTATATAATAATAATGACTTCTAGAAGGAAGATATCCTAAAAAAAAATACTTCTAGTTCTAGAAGGAAGTAGAAACGCAAAGACATCTGGACATGCATGCACTAAACAACACACTAAAATCTAAATGCAAGGAATGGATTGTATTCATTCATGTAATAATTATGGTGAACATTTCATTTGTATTATAGAGAGAATGTACATATCTTAGTAACAAAAATACAGCAAACTAAACTCATCACATACTAGAAAAACTAAACTAAACTAAACCAAAGCTAAATGCTCCTTAATTAGAACCCATGTACGTTGCCTTGGAGTATTTGTGCCAACCAAGAAGCATAGAGATGCAAACCCTCATAATATAGAGCTTCCCCTTTTGCTGTCTCACCATTCTCTTCCACTTGGCAAATCTCTTGCCCATGTTTTCCATTAGTCTCTGATATCGCACTAAGCCTTTCTAAGACAAGGTCTGAATTTATTGAGATAAAAAAATCCGATGTGGCATAGGATTCTACAAGTCATGAGATTGGACATACAAGTACACACTTCAAGGACACGTCATAGCTGGGGTCCCCTTGTGCCTTCATGTGCATGGATGCCACGTGATCTTTCCCTATCTGAACTCAAACTTAAATCATATATGCCGGCCATTGACAATTGTCGACCTTTGTTAAATGTTAAGGCAGTTTCAAAGTACATCACCTGAATCTTATCTTCAGGGATGACATACCCCACAATTCATTATCCTTTTCTGGATAGCATTGTCTTTTTCCTTAAAGCAATGACAGAAATTAAAAGGTGCCTTTCTGAGACCTTATTAGGAGTACTGTGTTAAAAGCTAGCTTGCGTGCCTCACACCCCCCCTCAGCGTCAAGTCTCACACACACATTTACAATGAAAGAGACGCTTTGAATTCGTTTTCAAAAGGAGATAAAAGTAGAATAAGAAGAAGAAGGGAATTATTTTGTACATTAATGGGATGATTGCATGCATGAGTTATATATATATATTTTATATATACTCTACATGTATGCATGATGCAACTATAACCTCATCAATAAACTTTTTTTTTTGCTGAGATAACCTCATCAATTAACTGTTATAAACTTCTCATATTTACTTTATGTAATTCCAAATTCTAAGTACTAACTCATCTTATAAATAAACTTCATTTAAAAAAAAAAAAAAAAGATGTTTATTTCTCAAACACCCCCCTTAAGCTTGATTTATATATTTGTCACTCCAAGGCTCCAAGCACGTCTCATAGTTTTTGAGGTGTGTTGTACTTGCGTATATCTATAACCTGAGCATATGACCTTACGAACTCAACTTTTACTTTCTTTTTAACAAAATTTTCTTTAATATAATTATAATTCATATTAGGGACAGAGCCAGAACTTGAAGTTAAGGAGTAGTTTTGCTGTTGGTTGCGTGTGGCGGCTTTAGCTTCCGGCTCGGTTGCTTAATAGCTAATGATTTTTTTTTTTTGTGTTTTTATGTGTGCAACCAAGTATGAACAAAACTATTTTGTTTAAAATTTTTTAAAGGGTCATGTTGTTTGTTTTGAGTAAAATTGATTGATTGAATTTAATTGTTTTTAGCTTTACTATTGGTAATTTTTGTTGAATAATTTTTTTGGGCTTATTAATTTTGCTTTAGATTTTAGATCTGACCTTTAAAATGAGGAAAATGCTAGAATTACAAATTTTTTTACAAATTATTAATGTGGTAAGTGGTTATTAGTAAGTAAAAATGTACTGTAAGTGATGGACCCAAATGCAAACCAATAAAATTTTACTACCACAATAATTTGTAAAAATGTTATAGAAAAATTTGTAGCTAAAGTAGTACTCTTAAAAGAATCAATGATAATGTTAAGGGGAGCAAAGTATGATTTTATATAACAAAATTTCTAAAATTGGTGCCTACGTATTATTAATTTAAGAAAAAAAAAATTAGGAGGAGCCATTGCCCCCCTAGTCCAAGTCTCCCTCCGTCCCTATTTCATATCAATGTTCTTAATTACTTCAATCGTGAAAAATCAGGTTCTTTGTAAGAGCTAGTGTTAGGTCTTGTTTGGCAATTTCCATTCTTTTTTGACAATAGGTCAATGTAAGAGTTTCTTAGATAATTTCTTTCAAAACTTTTGTAAGACCTACTTTTAGTTTGATTTTAAGTTAAATATACTTTATCTTGTGGCTTGACATAACATTTCTCCAATATCTCCTATGAATTTTGGGATATGAGTAACGCTTTCATCTGAATACTCCATTAATCAAGATTTTCTTTGGTATGATGGGAGAATAAGAAATGGCACCATCTCGTTGACAATTGTCACTCTTGATGGATACTCATACTCCCTCCACACACACTCACAATGGAAGAGACACTCAAACTTTCAAAGGAAGATAGAATTTGAGTAACGCTTTCATTTAAAAAATTACGTTTACTTTCTCCAAGATACTAATCCATCAATATTTAACAAGAACATCATGTGAGCTCTAAATTTGCTTCACTAAATCATGACTATATAGTAATCTTATTTTATTACAAAATTTTTAGTAGAAAATGGAATTTTGTGGATTATATATATATATATATATTATTTTTTAATGAACGAATTTTGTGGATGATATTGATAAAGTGGAAATGAGGAATCATGATGTTATAAATGTGACATGATAATTCATGAGGCATATATATCAATTTGTAAAAGACTACAGAAAAGCTTATAATAGAAGTGACAATTATCTCAAGAGGATTGATAGTGTATGTCGCCTTCCTGCGTGTCGTATCATGTTTAATTGCCATGTAAAAGAATGGCAAGAAGAGGCTCTCAAACCTTATCTTAAAGCAAAAGCATGAAGATAAGATCTCTAAATAGCACATAAATCTATGTGGACCTATGGGTTAATGTTCTGATATCCAGCTAATATTGGTTTCAAATTTGATGGAAAGGGATTGGGTTTTGGCCTTAGCTAGTGAGTCTGAGTCTGAATCTGAGTCTATAACATGGAAAGTAATTGGAGAAGAGTGCAAACAACTTGGACCATTAGAATGTTGTGCTTTAACAAGCTGAAATGTGAGAAAATTGAATAAAAAAAACCAAGCAGTGGGGGGGTCATTTCTTTTGTTGGGTATTGTTGGGTCTTAATTTGGAAGTACAATAATGAGTGGAAGTAGTTGATCTGTGTAGTTCAAGATGTGACTAACTGAGACACACCACAATCAGCATTCCCTTTAAGAAACATCGTGGAAAGAGTTGGATGTTAGAGAGAGAGAGAGAGAGAGAGAGAGAGAGAGAGAAAAAAAGTTTACTAGTATTGGTAGTGAATATCATAGGAGCCATGGGCCATCATTTAAATATTATTTTATTCCCTGCAGTATAGTTATATTTGCTCTACGATAATTAGCAAAAAAATATCTGTACTTTAGGATATATAACATTTAACCCCCTCAAATATTTAAATATTTATATTTTTGTTAGCTTAACTATATATATTTATAGACAATACCTAAACAAATTAAATTTTAACCCTTAAATATGATTTATATTTATATGTGGAGAGAGAGAGTTTTAAGACTAAATTAACTTTTTAATTTAGTTTAGTTTAGTTAATTTATTTAATTCTATGACCAAAATTAACTATTAGTGTCTCATTTAATAACATAATGTTCCATTTGATAACCTACGTGTATGTTAAAGGTTTAATAAAGAGTTAACTACATGTTCTCTCTTTACCTATAAAAGAGATATTCAGTCTTCCCATCAAATATACTATATAAAACAGAGAGTGCAAAGAGAGTCAAGAGAAAGAAACCTATCATAAAGATATTTTTACAATAATAGTTATAAATTCAGCATAAGTATTTTGTATAAAAATAAAAATCTATAAACTCTCATTCCTCTTTTCACCATGAAAATTTTTATCAAATTATTAAAGAAAAATTTTACATGGCATATAAATTATTGAGTATATGACATTTAATTTGAGAAAAAATTATATACTCTTATATAATTAACTTTTACATTTTAAAAAATAAAAATAAAAATATAAGATATGAAGAATTCTCTAAATTATACCATATAAAGAAAACAGTGTAATTTTTTTTTTCCTTAAGCTTGCATAGTAGTGTACATTGGTTTATAAGTAATGGGCAAAAGTGGTGAGATTAAAACAGTCCTAACTAATTTCTGAAAAAATTATATACTCTTGTATAATTAGCTATTGTGCTCATAGCTCCATATTGGGTCCGAAGTCTGTTGTTAGTATCTTAAGGCCCATTGGGCCACGAAGAGAAGTCTAACATGCTTTTTTAGGTTCAAACGATGTAAAGAAGAAAGCCCAAATCGTCATAAGGGGGGGCCACGCTAGCAAGTTATATTTGTATCCTCCCATATAATTATTTTGAGATGTATTATAATATATAAGAACCCTAAATATCTTATTTAACCAATTGATTTGAATTCGAAAGTTACATAATCAATAATGAAGAGATTAAATTGAAATTTGCGTAATAAATCAAATACCAAATTAATAATTTAACTATTGGTTGGGGCTTGGGGATGAACAGTAAACCTAAACATCTTGAGTTCAATTTTCAATCCTCATTAAGATTTTCCCTAGATTACCTAATACAGGGATTTTGCAGGGTGGGTGATGCAAACTATTTTAAGGCTAGTTTGGCAACATTTGCCCCTTATACCATTTTGTAGAAGCCGATGCGAGTAATTTTAAATGCTAAGCTATAAAAGCTACTGAAATAGTAGGGTTATGTATAAGTGGATAAAGCAATTTAAAAATTAACAGGAGAGTAGTCCTATTTTTTAGGTAATGTTTTAGTGGTAGTTAAAGTTTCATTTTTACCAAAATGTCCTTTAGTTTTGTCTCTACTTAAACATAAGGGTGTAGGGACTTTTTTGAACTAAAAAATGAGAAATTCAAACAAGGAAAACCCCTTAAATAATAGTATAGATTATAATATATTCTTTATTTTCTAAATTTTATTGTAGATTATTTGTTCTCCTAAAAAATTAAATAATTTATATTGCTCTATTTTCAAAAATATATAATTTTATTATTTTTGAAGTTTTTTATTGATATTATTCTTTTTTGAAGTGGTTCATATTGTTCTAACTATTTTTATTATTCATTATATTTTCTTAATTTATTTTGGTATAATTAAAATTTCTAAGTTTCAAATTTATTATTCAAATTTCTCATTTTCTTAAAGAGATTAACATAATAATTAAAACTTAATGCATAATTACAATTGATATTACTAAAATAATTGATAGGCACATTCAAATACATAGCCATGTAAATTTTGTTTTGATATTAAGTAAATTTTCACTTCTGAACTAACAAATGATTAACTCAAACAAAAATCAAACCAAAGCTATAAGAGGGAGAGAAAGGACTTGCGATAGGGAAATAAAAAAAATAGCACCAAAATATATCAATCCAAAGTAGAGACATTAAAAAATAACACCGAAACATATCAGTCCATTTGGGTTCACCTCAGTTCATTTGGATTTACTTTGGTCCATTCAGTCAATTTCATTCAACTTCGGTCCAATTTGGTCCATTCAATCCAATTCGGTCCACTTCAGTTGTTCTGGTCCATTTTATTCCACTTTGGTCCATTTTAGTCCCCTCCAGTTCCTTTGGAAAAGGAATTATGACCTTGTTTTATTGTGATGGAGTTGGGATTTGAGTTTTCTTTGGGGGTGCAGCGTTGGTTGCTTTTCAATTGGACGGGTATTTGGTTGGATGGTTTATAGGTAATTTCTTTGTTAAATTTTAAGATGGAAATTTGTTTGATAATAATTTAATTTGTAATAGTAAATATTTATATATAATTGGAGTTTATTGTGGGAACAAATGTATGGGTAATAGGAGTATTAGACCAAAAGTCATATATGGGTGTTTGAGGCAGTGTCGAAGGGAAGTTGTTTTAAACGTTGCAATTTGTGTATGAATGAATATGTTGGTTTGGGGTTGAATGAATATGTTCGATATGAGACATAACGAGAGGGAATTGTGGAATTGTCTTCTAGAAGTATATATGGTAATAAATATGTGTTCATTGTTCTTGTCCATAATGTGTATAAACCTACATATGTACACACTTTACCTAAAGTCAAATCTTGGTTCCGCCCATGAACTTAAAAGTTTTCATTACTTGTACATAGGTTTTGCTTGAAATGGAAAATGTTTAACATGAGAATTCAATGACAATACAGAGGAACTTCTTTTCTTTTCTATTTTTTAGTCAAATATGTATACAAAGGAACCTGAACACATATTTGTGAACGATTTTCTAATATAAAAAAAGCCAACTAAGCATATACGTTTTAGATTTGTTATACTTTCTATTTAATGGAAAGCTATTTAATAGAAAATGTGAAGATCATGTTTTTAACCAACTATTTTTAGTAATTTTATCTAGACAATGTTGTGCTTACAATATATGGAGAGGCAATGTGAATAACAAAGTACTTTGTGTATTCCCTACGTTTGCTTGGTATGGAAACATAATCATAGCATGCATAATAGTAAGCTATGCATATGAAATTGTGATTATATGAATCCTAATATTTGAAAGTTGTAAATCATAAATATTCTCAGCTTTGCTACCCCTATATAAACTCAACTTTGCAACCCATTTCTTGCATCTTGAAAAGCTAAGTAGGTTTTAACCCAAAAAAAAAAAAAAGTAGGAAAAATATGGTGTTCAACATTTCTTTCATAGATCATGTGATCAAAATGTTGGGTGGTCGTCTCTTTTGGGAAGTATTTGTGCGCAAGGATTTTTGCATCCCTTGCTAGCAGTCAATTGTTGTTGTTCTTGGTATATCACCAAGCTCATGGTGATTGGTACTACAAATAATGTATCTTGAAATATCATATGATTAAATTTCATTTCGCAGATGTTTTTATTTTTAAAATTTTGGCAAAAGAATGTAGTTTACACATTTCCTTGCACTAATAAAAGTATTTCTTTATCTTGATCTCTACTCTCTCTCACACACAGTCTTCGCAGTTTCTTTGATTTTAGTTCTACACAACATATTGTTTGATTGCAATTCTACTATTTTCTCTTTGCTAAGTCATCGAAGGCTTTGTGTGAATAATGGAATGGTAAGCATTACTCATTTGAAAGTGTCCCACGGTGATCTAATATCTTTTCAAGAAAATGACGCGAGAATCCGCGGTGAAGAAATAAGGAGATTTAATTGCTTTTATTATTACTTGGACATACTATTTATTTTGCCATGTTAAAAAAACTGTAGGATTCACTTATCCCATATAGCACAAATGTAGAATCCATTGTCAAACATTTAATTCTGAGTTTTAAGAATCAAACAGATTGCCAAAACTCGTACGCTCAGAGTTTACTTTATAGCACCAAGGCTGAGACTGAGCCTAAAACCATGATCTCAATTTTTTTACTAAGTCATTGAATAAAAATAAATGAATTTTTTTTACCAATCCATTGACCATTTACCACTGTTGTTGCTAACGTTTTGCCTCTTGCACTCCCATTGTGACAATACCTTTTTCTTATCAAACTTGTCTTAGTTTCTTTCTAAGGCTCATTTCAGTCAGTGGCGGAGCCACATGTATGCTTGGGGGAGGGGGGCCTTGGCCCCTCCAAAATTAAACTTTTTTTTTTCAATATAGGTATATTTTATAAATATTTTAAAGGTTATATGAAAAAAATAGGAGTTGCATTGATCAAATAATCTAGTAATTTTTCCCAAAAAAAGAGAGTTTAGAGTTGATATACAATTGCAATAAAATGAAATAATTTGGTAGTAAGTTTTGTGAGTAAATAGTGGAAGTGTGGAACCCCTAATTTTTAGCTCAATTTCAAACTATATTAATGCGTTCAAATCATTTAACATTGATAATATATGCAATTTGGTTGAAATTTCCTATTCTCAAGATTTTATCAAGAAAAAAAAAAGCTCATTGAGACTTCAATTATAACATTATGATTTTTTTTTTTTTTTTTTTTTTTTTTTTTTTTAGAATCAAAACTGTGAAACTTCATTAAGGAATGCTCTCAAGATCAGCCAAAAATACAGATTCAAGGTCTGGTGGTAATTCTTCCATCAAGACGGACATACTAGGAGGTATAATTGCTCTCCTTGCTAATGAATGTGTTAACTGATTACAATGTCTCCTGACAAAAGATAAATTTGCTTTAGAGAAGTGAGACAACAGGAAAAGAATATCGGCTGCAATAACATTATGATTTTGATTTGTCAAACATGGATGAAGTTTTGCAAACAATTTATATATTAAAAAGGAAATTATGAATAATTTTTCTATATAAATAATAATTGATGAAGTTTATTACATGAAGTATTATTGTTGAGCATGACTTTGGTGAAAGATATACTAGATTCGTTTTTTTTTTTTTTTTTTTTTGGTTCTATATATTTGTATGTTGTATACCCAATTATACAATGTTTGTATACTTATTAGAATTTAAGAAGATTATAAGTTTCTCTTTAAAGAAGTTCTTGTGTCTAGGTGTGTATATATAGATATTAAAGTTGATCATTTTGTGTATATGTATATAACTTACTTTAGAATAAGAAAATTAAAATTTATATTTTTATACACGCATATTATGTGGATTTTTTTTAGGGGAGTGTATTTGTGATTTGAGTTTATCTTGACAGAATAGTTCGGCCCCCCAACTCAAAATTCTTGACTCCGCCACTAATTTCAGTGATTTCATTTCACCAACCCAGCCATCAATCACTAGGCCAAGACATTAACAAAATAATGGTTCCAGTGCAGTGTTGAAAATTGGAAATATATAAGCTTCTCTTCCAAAAATCTATTAGTCTATGAATTCAGCATTGTTCAATAAATCCTGTTTGGGGAGTGTAATTGCTTCAGATCCAAGCCTACTTTGGTTCAGTTGATCTTGACAAAAGATTAGCAGGCCAAATCCGAACTTTAAAATGAAAGGAACCTGTTACAAGCACAAATTAGAAACAATTCCCTTTTATTTAAATTTGATATTCTTGCTTCTACCATTCAATTTTTCTTGCGGAAGTGAAGCCTGTGTTACATTTAGGCACGCTCGGGTGCATTCAAGCAAGACATCGCTTATTGTACTTAAAAGAGATAATTCATATGCCTGATTTACAATTAATCATTGGTATATTAAAAATCCTTTTGTACACATTAAATATAACCTTAACCATTCATCATCTTCGAAACACAGAAAAAGGCCGTGAGAGAAAACAAAAAATACTACCGTGAAGGCTTTGCTATAACAAATTTTTATCGGTAATAGTCAAAAAATTGTGTGATGTAGGAGAAAGCTATAGAAAATAAGATTTAAAAATATCTTGTACTTTTTTTTCTTCTTTCTTTTTGTTAAATATAATTTTTTTTTGTTTTTCTTCATTGTAGTTTGAGATGTTTTTGTATGTTAGAGACTTGTTTCAATCATTAAATACTACTAGCAAACTACATGCAACCAATTTCAAGAGGGCATTAATTTCTTAGGAGAAAAAGTCTTCTAAGTTATTCAAGTGAGTAATTGCACCAGCTTCCTTGAAATGAGATTTGAGACATTCATTCTTAAGGAATTGACAGAATGCATCAACAGAGCTCTTATACTTGACAGCTTCACCATGTCATATGTCATCATCATTCTTCTTTGGATGATATCAATTGGGGAGGTAAGAGTAGCACCATTTGTGACAATCCAACCAAGAGTAGAGCTAGCAACTTGAAATCATGTATAAAATATATGATATGATTTGTCAAAATTCACCTCTAATATAAAGATATTGGTTAAGGTTGTAGTCTTAGGATACAACCAATTTTGTAACTAAACTTTGTCCTATAACATTTAACCCCCTCAAATATTTAAATATTTATATTTTTGTTGGCTTAACTATATTTATAGACAATACCTAAACAAATTAAATTTTAACCCTTTTAAAATGTATGTCAAATATGATTTATATTTATATGTGGAGAGAGAGAGAGAGAGAGAGAGAGAGAGAGAGAGAGAGAGAGAATTTTAAGACTAAATTAACTTTTTAATTTAGTTTAGTTTTGTGAATTTATTTAATTTTATGACTAAAATTAACTATTTAGTGTCTCATTTAATAACATAATGTTCCATTTGATAACCTACGTGTATGTTAGAGGTCTAATAAAGAGTTAACTTCATGTCACAAACTATTGGATAATTGAGGAATGGTTTTCTAAGTAACTCTCTTAATTTGAAGGACAAATGGAGGCTTAAAAATGAACAAGAAACCAGATAGTGCAAAGAAAGTCAAGAGAAAGAACGTATCATAAAGATATTTTTACAATAATAAGTTATAAATTCGGCATAAGTATTTAGTGTAAATATAATAATCTAAAAACTTTCATTCCTCTTTTCACCATGAAAATTTTTATCAAATTATTAAAGAAAACCTTTACGTGGCTTATAAATTATTGAGTATATGACATGTAATTTGAGAAAAAAATTATATACTCGTATATAATTAACTTTTACATTTTAAAAAATAAAAATAAAAATATAAGATATGAAGAATTCTCTAAATTATACCATATAAAGATAACAATGTAATTTTTTTTTTCCCTTAAGCTTGCATAGTGTACTTATTGGTTTATAAGTAATGGGCAAAAGTGGTGTGATTAAAACAATCCTAACTAATTTCTGAAAAAATAATATACTCTTGTATAATTAACTATTGTAATGTATTATAAATCCGATTTAAAACACTAATATTACTATTTTTGTGTGTGTTCTAATAAGAATTACAGTTTACTCAAAAAAAAAAAAAAAAAAAAAAAAACTATTGTGCTCATAGCTCCATATTGGGTCCGAAGTCTGCTGTTAGTATCTTATGGCCCATTTGGCCACGAAGAGAACTCTAACATGCTTTTTTAGGTTCAAACGATGTAAAGAAGAAAGCCCAAACCATGATAAAGAGGGCCTCGCTAGCAAGTTATATCTGTATCCTATTATTTGATATAATTATTTTGAGATGTATTATAATGTATTTTTTATTTTCTAAATTTTATTGTAGATTATTTGTTCCTTTTAAAAATTAAACAATTTTTTTAAAATAATTTATATTTCTCTATTTTCAAAAAAATATAATTTTATTATTTTTGAAGTTTTTGATTGATATTATTCTTTTTCGAAGTGGTTCATATTCTTCTAACTATTATTATTATTCATTATATTTTCCTAATTTCTTTTGGTATAATTAAAATTTCTTAGTTTCAAATTTCTTATTCAAATTTCTCATTCTTTTAAGGAGATTAACATGATAATCAAAATTTATCACATAATTACAATTGATAGGCACATTCAAATACATAGCCATGTAAATTTTGTTTTGATATATATAAAATCAATTTTCACTTCCGAACTAACAAATGATTAACTCAAAGAAAAATCAAACCAAAACTATAAGAGGGAGAGAGAGGACTTGTGATAGGTAAATAAAAAATAACACCAAAATATATCAATCCAAAGTAGAGACATTAAAAAATAACACCAAAATATATCAGTCCATTTGGGTCCACCTCAGTTCATTTGGATTTACTTTGGTCCATTCAGTCAATTTCATTCCACTTCGGTCGAATTTGGTCCAATTCAATCATTTTGGTTCATTCAATCCAATTCAGTCCACTTCAAGCTGTTTTGGTCCATTTTATTCCACTTCGATCCATTTTGGTCCACTTCAGTCCCTTTGAAAAGAGAATTATGACGTTGTTTTGTTGTGATGGAGTTGGGATTAGAGTTTTCTTTGGGGGTGCAGCGTTGGTAGCTTTTCAATTGGACGGGTATTTGGTTGGATGGGTTATAGGTAATTTTCTTGTTAAATTTTAAGAAAAGAAAATTTGTTTGATTATAATTTAATTTTTAATAGTAAGTATTTATATTATAATAGGAGTTTATTGTGGGAACAAATGTATGGGCAATAGGAGTAGTAGACCGAAAGTCATATATGGGTGTTTGAGGCGGTGTCGAAGGGAAGTTGTTTTAAATGTTGCAATTTATGTATGAATGAATATGTTGGTTTGGGGCTGAATGAATATGTTCGATATGAGACATAACGAGAGGGAATTGTGGAATTGTCTTCTACAAGTATATATGGTAATATATGTGTGTTCACTGTTCTTGTCCATGATGTGTATAAACCTACATATGTACACACTTTATCTGAAGTCAAATCTTGGCTCCGCGCATGAACTTAAAAGTTTTCATAACTTGTACATGGGTTTTGCTTGAAGTGGAAAATGTTTTACATGAGAATTCAATGACAATGATGTATACAAAGGAACCTGTAGACATATTTGTGAACGATTTTTTAATATAAAAAAGCCAACTAAGCAGATAAGTTTTAGGGAGAAAATGGGCAAATGTCCCTTTAAAAAAAAAATCCAGCATTTTGCCCCATTTCCTAAACTAATTAGGAAAATGCCCCTTTTTTGAAACTTGATTTTCTCAAAATCGAGTTATAAAAAAACAAAATTTCTGAAACCTTATAGTGGCGTTTTAAGGAGTCTATAATGACGTTTTAAAGACCTATAGTGACGTTTTGTAACTCGATCTCCATGAAGTTGAGTTACATGCAAATTTTTTTCTTTTTTTTACCT
This sequence comes from Notholithocarpus densiflorus, assembly GCA_030021035.2. Classification (NCBI taxonomy): domain Eukaryota; kingdom Viridiplantae; phylum Streptophyta; class Magnoliopsida; order Fagales; family Fagaceae; genus Notholithocarpus; species Notholithocarpus densiflorus. Next base: position 2,164,218 of record JARYZH020000072.1, on the reverse strand, counting down.
ATAACTCGACTTCATGGAGATCGAGTTACAAAACGCCAATATAGGTTTTTAAAACGTCAATATAGGCTCCTTAAAAACGCCACTATAGTGCTTAACTCGATTTTGAGAAAATCGAGTTTCAAAAGATGAGCATTTCCCTAATTAGTTTAAGAAAAATGGCAAAATGCTGGATTGTTTTTTTAAAAAGGGCAAAGGCCAATTTTTTCCTAAGTTTTAGATTTGTTATATTTGCTATTTAATGGAAAGCTATTTAACAGAAAATGTGAAGATCATGTTTTTAACCAACCATTTTTAGTAATTTATCTAGACAATGTTGTGCTTACAATATATAGAGAGACAATGTGAATAACAAAGTTTGTGTATTCCCTACGTTTGCTTAGTATGGAAACATAATCATAGCATAATATTAAGTGGTGCATATAAAATTGTGATTACATGAATCCTAATATTTGAAAGTTAACAAATCTTAAATATTCTCACATGAGTCACATTTGCTACAGACTATATAAACCCAACTTTGCAACCCATTTCTTGCATCTTGAAAAGCAAAGGAGGTTTTAACCCCACACACACACACACACACAAAAAAAAGCATAGCAGGAAAAAAATGGTGTTCAACATTTCTTTCATAGATCATGTGATTAGGATGTTGGGTGGTCGTCTCTTCTGGAATGTATTTGTGCGCAAGGATTTTTGCATCCCTGGCTAGCAGTCGTTGTTGTTCTTGGTATATCACCAGGATGATGGTGATTACAAAGTATAATTTATCTTAAAATATCATATAATAAACTGTCATTTCGCAATTTTTTTTTTTTAATTTTTGGCAAAGAATGTAGTTTACACATTTCCTTGAACTAATAATAGTGTTTCTTTATCCTGAACTCTACTCTCTCTCACACACAGTCTTCGCAGTTTCTTTGATTTTAATTCTACACTACATATTGTTTGATTGCAATTCTACTGTTTTCTCTTTGCTTTGGCTTTTATTATTCCTTGAACACAATATTTATTTTTCCATGGTAAAAAAACTGTAGGACTCCCTTATCCCATATAGCACAAATGTAGAATCCATTGTCAAACATTCAATTCTGAATTTTAAGAATCAAACAGATTGCCAAAGCTCGTACGCTCAGAGTTTGCTTCACAGCACCAAGGCTGAGACTGAACCTAAAACCACGATGATCTCAATTTTTTTACTAAATTATTAAAAGAAAAAAAAAATACCAATCCATTGACCATTACCACTGTTATTACTAACGATTTGCCTCTTGCAATCCCATTGTGACAATATCTTTTTCTTATCAAACTTGTCTTAGTTTCTTTCTAGGCTCATTTCACCATGTCACGCCCTGGAAGGATTTTTATTAAATTACCAGTCATCTACCAACCCAGCCATCAATCACTAGGCCAAGACATTAACAAAATAATGGCTCTAGTGTTGAAAATTGGAAGCATATAAGCTTCTCTTCCAAAAATCTATTAGTCTATGAATTCAGCATTGTTCAGTAAATCTTGCTTGGGGAGTGTAATTGCTTCAGATCCAAGCCCACTTTGGTTCAGTTGATCTTGACAAAAGATTAGCAGGCCAAATCTGAACTTTAAAATGAAAGGAACCTATTACAAGACAATTCCCTTTTATTCAAATTTAATATTCTTGCTTCTACCATTCAAATTTACTTGGGCAAGTGAAGCCTGTGTTAAATTTAGACACACTCGGGTGCATCTAAGGAAGACATTGCTTATTGTATTTAAAAGAAATAATGCTTGATGCACAAGTAATCATTGTTTATTAAAAATCCTTTTGCACACATTAAATAAAACCTTAACCATTCATCATCGTCAAAACACAGAAAATTCCGAAAACAAAAAATAGAACTGTGAAGGGCTTTGCTGTAACAAATTTCAATCGGTACTAGTCAAAAACTAGTGTGATGTATGAGAAAGCTATTGAAAATAAGATTTAAAAATGTTTTGGGCTTTTTTTTTTCTTCTTCTTTCTTTTTGTTGAATATGTCCTTTCGTTTTTCTTCGTTGTAGTTTGAGATATTTTTGTATATCAGAGACTTGTTTCAATCATTAAATACTACAATCAAACTACATGCAACCAATTTCAAGAAGGCATCAATTTCTTAGGAGAAAAGATCTTCTAAGTTATTCAAGTGAGTAAACAATGGCTCCATCCATGGAGAATAATTGCACCAGCTTCCTTGAAAAGAGATTTGAGACATTCATTCCTAAGGAATTGATAGAATGCATCAACGGAGATCTTATACTTGACAGCTTCACCATATCATATGTCATCATCGTTCTTCTCTGGATGATGTATAAAATATATGAGATGAATTGCTTTATGCTTACCACAAATCTAATAACTATTCAATGAATTTGTGCTAAAAAGATATCAGAATAATGTCATATCAAGTATTCAAGATAGATCATGATTGATCAATGGTAATAGAATTGGATTACTGAACATTACTTCTCTAAGTCCTGAATATATATTTTTCCTCTTCTTGTGGTTTTTTCTTATTTTCTATCAATTGCACAAGCAAACAAACCCAAACAAATTTACAAATTATAAGGTGTATAAGATTGGACTCTTTTAATCCAAATTGGCTTTAGAAACCAATGCTACTTAAACTAAACGCAATTAACAACATTAAGACTAGTAAAAAGAAGAAAAAGAGGGTTAGTTGGACTATTCTTCATTGTAAACAATTATTAAAGTAATAGTACTCTTTTAATTCAAATTGACTTTTAGAAACCAATACTAATTAAACGCAATTAACAACATTAATGGACTAGTAAAAAGAAGAAAAAGAGGGTTAGTTGGACTAGTCTTCATTGACAATAATTATTAAAGTATGTATTTTTTTTTTATATATAGTTATGATAGAATTTATACTAAGGACTTTATGATGATTGCTCTTATCATTAAGCTAAAACATCAATGGATTTTTGGTATAGGCAGATTTAAATCTCAGATCTCTTATTCAATGAGAAGAGACTTACCCGTTAAGCTAATTAGAATCCACTATTAATACATGTAATTCATATCATGAATGTATTCTAGAGTTAACATTTATCTCTTACAGTGTAGTGAACTTTGATAATATTTATAAGATCTTTACATACTCTTTTTGTTCTCCTTAATTACTTGCACAATTTTTTTTTAAATAAAACATTTTTATATTTACTTAATTTAGATTGACATGCAAATTTTTTTTTAATTAGTAATAATATTTAAAAAGTTTTAAAAAAAATTATATATTTCCTTTGTCTCACACCAAATTTTTTTTCTTTCTGACAGTTGTTTTTAAATATATGAAACTTTCTCAAAAGTTGAAATTCAGTTTCTTATATAACCTTTATTCATCAAAAAATTATAAAAACTATTTACTTTTTACATTTTCATAATGACATTTCAAACAACTATGGGAATTAGTAAAGTAGTTCTAGTATCACATAAAATGTCACAACTTTTGTTATAACTATCTTACATGTCAGACTATGATTGACTACTGTCTGTCACTTTCACATAAGCTCATTACTTTTTTCCACCACTCACGAGTCACAATCTAACATGTGTGCAGTTGTATCATTTCATGTGTTTTTAAAATTCTGGATTAGCAAAAGAGAGAAATCCATGGAAAGATATTTTTACTATAATAGGTTATAATTTCAGCTTAAGTATTTTGTGTAAAGAGCAAGACTTAGGTACAATACTTAGGTGTTGTTACTTAGGTTTCTCCTTTAAAATTCTACCATGTGGATTTTTTTCTCATGAGATGGAAGTGTATTTTTTAGTTAAGTAGCTACATGGCAGAATCTTAAGAAGGGAACCTAAAAAACAACAACTAAGGTACTCTACCTAAGTTTTGTCCTTTGTGTAAATATAATAATCTATAAATTTTCATTCCTCTTTTCACCATGAAAATTTTAATCAAATTATTAAAGAAAATATTGACGTGGCTTATAAATTATTGAGTATACGACATGTAATTTGAGAAAAATTATACATTTTAAAATTTTTAAAAAATATATAAATATATATATATATATATTCTATACCATATATAAGAGAATTCTCTTTTTTGAGCTGAGCTTTTATATAGTTCAAAAATATCCTTATTAATGAAGGGTAACTTCATTTAGAATAAGGTCATAAATGTCAAATAACAAATTCAATTTTGAATTTGAAAAGAAAACTCCTAAAATTTAGGATTTTTTTCACTCACGTTTTAAAAAAGAAATTACAGTTACTGTTTATTTCTAAAGTTTATCATTTTTATTTGTTTGAAAAATTTAAAAAAAAAATATTTCCAAACTATAACAGATGCAAATTATTAACATTTACCTAAAAAAATAGAATAGTTTCTGAGCACGCACAACGTGCGTGCTTAGAGGCTAGTGTGTATATATATATGAAGAATTATCTAAATTATTCTATATAAAGATAACAATGTAATTTTTTTTTTCTTTCTTAAACTTACATAGTATACTTATTGGTTTGTATTGTGATTGAAAAAGAATGTGCTCATAGCTCCATATTGGTTTCGAAGTCTGTTGTTAGTATCTTGAGGCCCATTTGGTCATGAAGAAAAGTCTAACATGCTTTTAGGTTCAAACATTGTAAAGAAAAAGGCCCAAACCATGATACAGTGGGGGCCTCGCTAGCAAGTTATATCAGTATTCGATTATCTGATATACTTTTTTTTTTCTATTTTATTTATACATTTTCTAATAATATATTATTTTTATATGTCAAGTATCATTGAAAAAAGATATAAAAAAATATTTCCTATTTTATCAATATTTTTTAAAGTTCAAAAGATATAAAAGAAAAATCAGGGGAAAAAAGAATCAAAATCTTTAATTCAAAGAGAGAAAAAAGAAAAAGGAAGTGTTACCTTTCAAAAGTGTATGAGTTTAAATCTTTATGTAGTAATTTATTATTTTTCATAAAAATAAGTATTAGGAATAAAATTAGAAAGAATTATATAATAAAATTCAAAAATTGATATTGTTTTTAAGTTTAATCATTTTATGATTTGAACGGAAAACAACATAAGTTGCGTTTTAGGTTTATCTAATTATTCCCCTCAAAAAAAAAAAAAGTTTATTTAATTAGATATAAAAACCTAATAAAAAATACAATATAATGAATATACTATTTTTTTTTTATGGGTTTTATAACTTTAAAATTAAATGCCGTTTAATATTCATATGAGTGGCACTTTATTATACAAATTGGTTTAAGTATTATATATAACTAATTGCAAATTCATGCAATGTGTGAGAATATATAATTATTTTGAGATATAGTATAATGTATAAGTTTCTTTTTCTAAATTTTATTGCAGATTATTATTTTTCCATAAAAATTAAACAATCTCTAAAAGTAATTTCTATTTCTCTAATTTCAAAACTATATAATTTTATTATTTTTAGAGTTTTTGATTGATATTATTCTTTTTTAAAGTGGTCCATATTCTTCTAACTATTATTATTATGCACTATATTTTCCTAATTTCATTTGGTATAACTAAAAATTTTAAGTTTCAAATTTATTATTCTTTTTTGGTACAATTAGGTCAACTTGGATTCTTTCAGTTTACTTTGGTCCATTTGGGTCTACTTTCGGTCCAATTCGGTTTACTTCGATCATCTCCGGTCCATTTTGGTCTCTTCGGTTCATTAGGTCCATTTGGGTCCTTTTAGTTCACTTCGGACCATTCAGTCCAATTCAGTCCATTTGGAAAAGAAATTATGATGTTGTTTTGTTGTGACAGAATGGGTGTTACTGTTGGGATTAGAGTTTGCTTTGGGGTTGCAGTGTTGGTAGCTTTTCAGTTGGACGGGTATTTGGTTGGATGGGTTTTAGATAAATTCCCTTTTAAAATTTAAGATGGAAATGTGTTTGATTATAATTTAATATGTAATTGTAAATATTTATATTATAATAGGAGTCTATTTTGGGAACAAATGCATGGGTAATTGGAGTATTGAACGGAAAGTCATATATGGGTGTTTGAGGCAGTCTCACAGGGAAGTTGTTTTAAACTTTGCAAGTTGCGTATGAATGAACATGTTGGTTCGGGTCTAAATGGTATGTTTGATATGAAAAATGGCATAACTAGAGGAAATTGTGGAATTTTCTTTTGCAATTATCTATACTATAATTTAAGGGGTACGTTTTCCCTCTTTAGAATGGACATTTTATTGGTTCTAAAATACATTTACAGCCTACATTTAAATAAGAGCAAAACTTAGTAAAAATGCTTCTTTAATTCTCATGTAAAAACCTACATACATCCACACTTTACTCTCTTAAAGTCAAATTTTGTCTAGGCACATGAAGTTAAAAGGTTTCATTACTTGCTTATGGGTTTTGCTTGAAATGGAAAATGTTTTACATGAGAAATCAATGACAATGATGTATACAAAGGAACCTGTACACATATTTGTGAACGATTTTCCAATATAAAAAAGCCAACTAATCATATAAGTTTTAGATTTGTTATATTTGCTATTTAATGGAAAGCTATTTAATAGAAAATGTGAAGATCATATTTTTAACCAATCATTTTTAGTAATTTATCTAGACAATGTTGTGCTTACAGTATATAGAGAGGCAATGTGAATAACAAAGTTTGTGTATTCCCTACGTTTGCTTGGTATGGAAACATAATCATAGCATGCATAATAGTAAGCTATGCATATGAAATTGTGATTATATGAATCCTAATATTTGAAAGTTGCAAATCATAAATATTCTCACCTTTGCTACCCCTATATAAACTCAACTTTGCAACCCATTTCTTGCATCTTGAAAAGCAAAGGAGGTTTTAGCCCAAAAAAATATAAAAGCGAAGCAGGAAAAAATGGTGTTCAACATTTCTTTCATAGATCATGTGATCAGGATGTTGGGTGGTCGTCTCTTCTGGAATGTATTTGTGCGCAAGGATTTCTGCATCCCTGGCTAGCAGTCATTGTTGTTGTTCTTGGTATATCACCAAGATGATGGTGATTACAACTTATATAATTATATCTTGAAATATCATATGATTATATTTCGTTTCACATTTATTTTTATTTTTAAAATTTTGGCAAAAGAATGTAGTTTACACATTTCCTTGCACTAATGAAAGCGTTTCTTTATCTGACCTCTACTCTCTCACACACAGTCTTCGCAGTTTCTTTGATTTTAGTTCTACACAACATATTGTTTGATTGCAATTCTACTGTTTTCTCTTTGCTTTTGATTTTATTATTCCTTGGACATACTATTTATTTTGCCATGTTAAAAAATCTGCAGGATTCCCTTATCCCATATAGCACAAGTGTAGAATCCATTGTCAAATATTCAATTCTGAGTTTTAAGAATCAAACAGATTGGCAAAGCTCGTACGCTCAGAGTTTACTTCATAGCACCAAGGCTGAGACTGAGCCTAAAACCATGATCTCAATTTTTTTTTACTAAGTCATTAAATATAAAATATAAAAAAAATTACTAATCCATTGACCATTTACCTCTGTTGTATACCTTTTTCTTATCAAACTTGTCTTAATTTCTTTCCAAGGCTCATTTCACATGTCACGCCCAGGAAGGATTTTTATTATATTACGAGTCATCTACCAACCCTGCAGACATCAATCAGTAGGCCAAGACATTAACAAAATAATGGTTCTAGTGTTGAAAATTGGAAATATATAAGCTTCTCTTCCAAAATCTATTAGTCTATGAATTCAGCATTGTTCGGTAAATCTTGCTTGGGGAGTGTAATTGCTTCAGATCCAAGCCTATTTTGGTTCAGTTGATCTTGACAAAAGCAAAGGAACCTGTTACAAACACAAACTAGAAACAATTCCCTTTATTTTTTTTAATTTAATATTCTTGCTTCTACCATTCAATTTTACTTGGGTAAGTGAAGCCTGTGTTACATTTAGGCACACTCGGGTGCACAATGATGTATACAAAGGAACCTGTACACATATTTGTGAACGATTTTCGAATATAAAAAAGCCAACTAAGCATATACGTTTTAGATTTGTTATACTTTCTATTTAATGGAAAGCTATTTAATAGAAAATGTGAAGATCATGTTTTTAACCAACCATTTTCAGTAATTTATCTAGACAATGTTGTGCTTACAGTATATAGAGAGACAATGTGAATAACAAAGTTTGTGTATTCCCTACGTTTGCTTGGTATGGAAACATAATCATAGCTTGCATAATAGTAAGATATGCATATGAAATTGTGATTATATGAATCCTAACATTTGAAAGTTGCAAATCATAAATATTTATTATATTATCACCTTTGCGACCCCTATATAAACTCAACTTTGCATCCCATTTCTTGCATGTTGAAAAGCAAAGGAGGTTTAAACCCAAAAAAAAAAAAAAAAAAGCAAGAAAAAAAAATGGTGTTCAACATTTCTTTCATAGATCATGTGATTAGGATGTTGGGTGGGACTGGTCGTCTCTTCTGGAATGTATTTGTGCGCAAGGATTTTTGCATCCCTGGCTAGCAGTCAACTGTTGTTGTTCTTGGTATATCACCAGGATGATGGTGATTACTACGAATAATTATACTTTGAAATATTATATAATAAAAGTGTTTCTTTATCTCGATCTCTACTCTCTCTCACACGTACCGTCTTCGCAGTTTCTTTGGATTTTAGTTCTACACTACATATTGTTTTATTGCAATTCTACTGTTTTCTCTTTGTTTTTGTTACTACTTGAACACTATTTATTTTGCCATGTTACTTGACTGTAGAACTTCTAAATATAGCACAAATGTAGAATCAATTGTCAAACATTCAATTCTGAGTTTTAAGAATCAAACAGATTGCCAAAAGCTCGTGCGTTCAGAGTTTACTTTATGGCACCAAGGCTGAGACTGAGCCTAAAACCATGATGATCTCAATTTTTTTACTAAGTTATGAAAAATAAAAATACCAATCCATTGACCACTACCACTGTTGTTACTAACGTTTTGCCTCTTGCACTCCCATTGTGACAATACCTTTTTCTTATCAAACTTGTCTTAGTTTCTTTCCAAGGCTCATTTCAATTGTCACGCCCAGGAAGGATTTTTATTAAATTACGAGTCATCTACCAACCCAGCTATCAATCACTAGGCCAAGACATTAACAAAATAATGGTTCCAGTGTTGAAAATTGGAAATATATAAGCTTCTCTTCCAAAAATCTTTTAGTCTATGAATTCAGCATTGTTCAGTAAATCTTGCTTGGTGAGTGTAATTGCTTCAGATCCAAGACTATTTTGGTTCAGTTGATCTTGACAAAAGGAAAGGAACCAGTTACAAACACAAATTAGAAACAATTCCCTTTTATTTAAATTTAACATTCTTGCTTCTACCATTCAATTTTACTTGGGTAAGTGAAGCTTGTGTTACATTTAGGCACACTCGGGTGCATCCAAGCTAGACATCGCTTATTGTACTTAAAAGAGATAATGATACACAAGTAATCATTGGTATATTAAAAATCCTTTTGCAAACATTAAATAAAACCTTAACCATTCATCATCGTCAAAACACAGAAAATTCCGTGAGAGAAAACAAAAAATAGAACCGTAAAGGGCTTTGCTGTAACAAATTTTAACCAGTACTAGTCAAAAACTTGTGTGATGTACGAAAAAGCTATTGAAAATAAAATTTAAAAATATCTTGGGCTTTCTTTTATCCTTCTTTCTTTCTTTTTGTTGAATATGTCCTTTCGTTTTTCTTCATTGTTGTTTGAGATATTTTTGTATATCAGAGACTTGTTTCAATCATTAAATACTACAATCAAACGCCATTTCATATGTCATCATCATTCTTCTCTGGATGATGTATAAAATATATGAGATGAATTGCTTTATGCTTACCACAAATCTAATAACTATTCAATGAATTTGTGCTAAAAAGATATCAGAATAATGTCATATCAAGTATTTAAGATAGATCATGATTGATCAATGGTAATAGAATTGGATTACTGAACATTACTTCTCTAAGTCTTGAATAAATATTTTTCCTCTTCTTGACGTTTTTTCTTAATTTCTATCAATTGCACAAGCAAACAAACCCAAACAAATTTACAAATTATAAAGTGTATAAGATTGGACTCTTTTAATCCAAATTGGTTTTAGATACCAATGCTACTTAAACTAAACGCAATTAACAACATTAAGACTAGTAAAAAGAAGAAAAAGAGGGTTAGTTGGACTATTCTTCATTGTAAACAATTATTAAAGTAATAGTACTCTTTTAATTCAAATTCACTTTAGAAACCATTGGACTAGTAAAAAGAAGAAAAAGAGGGTTAGTTGGACTAGTCTTCATTGACAATAATTATTAAAGTATGTATTTTTTTTTTATATATAGTTATGATAGAATTTATACTAAGGACTTTATGATGATTGCTCTTATCATTAAGCTAAAACATCAATGGATTTTTGGTATAGGCAGATTTAAATCTCAGATCTCTTATTCAATGAGAAGAGACTTACCCGTTAAGCTAATTAGAATCCACTATTAATACATGTAATTCATATCATGAATGTATTCTAGAGTTAACATTTATCTCTTACAGTGTAGTGAACTTTGATAATATTTATAAGATCTTTACATACTCTTTTTGTTCTCCTTAATTACTTGCACAATTTTTTTTTAAATAAAACATTTTTATATTTACTTAATTTAGATTGACATGCAAATTTTTTTTTAATTAGTAATAATATTTAAAAAGTTTTAAAAAAAATTATATATTTCCTTTGTCTCACACCAAATTTTTTTTCTTTCTGACAGTTGTTTTTAAATATATGAAACTTTCTCAAAAGTTGAAATTCAGTTTCTTATATAACCTTTATTCATCAAAAAATTATAAAAACTATTTACTTTTTACATTTTCATAATGACATTTCAAACAACTATGGGAATTAGTAAAGTAGTTCTAGTATCACATAAAATGTCACAACTTTTGTTATAACTATCTTACATGTCAGACTATGATTGACTACTGTCTGTCACTTTCACATAAGCTCATTACTTTTTTCCACCACTCACGAGTCACAATCTAACATGTGTGCAGTTGTATCATTTCATGTGTTTTTAAAATTCTGGATTAGCAAAAGAGAGAAATCCATGGAAAGATATTTTTACTATAATAGGTTATAATTTCAGCTTAAGTATTTTGTGTAAAGAGCAAGACTTAGGTACAATACTTAGGTGTTGTTACTTAGGTTTCTCCTTTAAAATTCTACCATGTGGATTTTTTTCTCATGAGATGGAAGTGTATTTTTTAGTTAAGTAGCTACATGGCAGAATCTTAAGAAGGGAACCTAAAAAACAACAACTAAGGTACTCTACCTAAGTTTTGTCCTTTGTGTAAATATAATAATCTATAAATTTTCATTCCTCTTTTCACCATGAAAATTTTAATCAAATTATTAAAGAAAATATTGACGTGGCTTATAAATTATTGAGTATACGACATGTAATTTGAGAAAAATTATACATTTTAAAATTTTTAAAAAATATATAAATATATATATATATATATTCTATACCATATATAAGAGAATTCTCTTTTTTGAGCTGAGCTTTTATATAGTTCAAAAATATCCTTATTAATGAAGGGTAACTTCATTTAGAATAAGGTCATAAATGTCAAATAACAAATTCAATTTTGAATTTGAAAAGAAAACTCCTAAAATTTAGGATTTTTTTCACTCACGTTTTAAAAAAGAAATTACAGTTACTGTTTATTTCTAAAGTTTATCATTTTTATTTGTTTGAAAAATTTAAAAAAAAAATATTTCCAAACTATAACAGATGCAAATTATTAACATTTACCTAAAAAAATAGAATAGTTTCTGAGCACGCACAACGTGCGTGCTTAGAGGCTAGTGTGTATATATATATGAAGAATTATCTAAATTATTCTATATAAAGATAACAATGTAATTTTTTTTTTCTTTCTTAAACTTACATAGTATACTTATTGGTTTGTATTGTGATTGAAAAAGAATGTGCTCATAGCTCCATATTGGTTTCGAAGTCTGTTGTTAGTATCTTGAGGCCCATTTGGTCACGAAGAAAAGTCTAACATGCTTTTAGGTTCAAACATTGTAAAGAAAAAGGCCCAAACCATGATACAGTGGGGGCCTCGCTAGCAAGTTATATCAGTATTCGATTATCTGATATACTTTTTTTTTTCTATTTTATTTATACATTTTCTAATAATATATTATTTTTATATGTCAAGTATCATTGAAAAAAGATATAAAAAAATATTTCCTATTTTATCAATATTTTTTAAAGTTCAAAAGATATAAAAGAAAAATCAGGGGAAAAAAGAATCAAAATCTTTAATTCAAAGAGAGAAAAAAGAAAAAGGAAGTGTTACCTTTCAAAAGTGTATGAGTTTAAATCTTTATGTAGTAATTTATTATTTTTCATAAAAATAAGTATTAGGAATAAAATTAGAAAGAATTATATAATAAAATTCAAAAATTGATATTGTTTTTAAGTTTAATCATTTTATGATTTGAACGGAAAACAACATAAGTTGCGTTTTAGGTTTATCTAATTATTCCCCTCAAAAAAAAAAAAAGTTTATTTAATTAGATATAAAAACCTAATAAAAAATACAATATAATGAATATACTATTTTTTTTTTATGGGTTTTATAACTTTAAAATTAAATGCCGTTTAATATTCATATGAGTGGCACTTTATTATACAAATTGGTTTAAGTATTATATATAACTAATTGCAAATTCATGCAATGTGTGAGAATATATAATTATTTTGAGATATAGTATAATGTATAAGTTTCTTTTTCTAAATTTTATTGCAGATTATTATTTTTCCATAAAAATTAAACAATCTCTAAAAGTAATTTCTATTTCTCTAATTTCAAAACTATATAATTTTATTATTTTTAGAGTTTTTGATTGATATTATTCTTTTTTAAAGTGGTCCATATTCTTCTAACTATTATTATTATGCACTATATTTTCCTAATTTCATTTGGTATAACTAAAAATTTTAAGTTTCAAATTTATTATTCTTTTTTGGTACAATTAGGTCAACTTGGATTCTTTCAGTTTACTTTGGTCCATTTGGGTCTACTTTCGGTCCAATTCGGTTTACTTCGATCATCTCCGGTCCATTTTGGTCTCTTCGGTTCATTAGGTCCATTTGGGTCCTTTTAGTTCACTTCGGACCATTCAGTCCAATTCAGTCCATTTGGAAAAGAAATTATGATGTTGTTTTGTTGTGACAGAATGGGTGTTACTGTTGGGATTAGAGTTTGCTTTGGGGTTGCAGTGTTGGTAGCTTTTCAGTTGGACGGGTATTTGGTTGGATGGGTTTTAGATAAATTCCCTTTTAAAATTTAAGATGGAAATGTGTTTGATTATAATTTAATATGTAATTGTAAATATTTATATTATAATAGGAGTCTATTTTGGGAACAAATGCATGGGTAATTGGAGTATTGAACGGAAAGTCATATATGGGTGTTTGAGGCAGTCTCACAGGGAAGTTGTTTTAAACTTTGCAAGTTGCGTATGAATGAACATGTTGGTTCGGGTCTAAATGGTATGTTTGATATGAAAAATGGCATAACTAGAGGAAATTGTGGAATTTTCTTTTGCAATTATCTATACTATAATTTAAGGGGTACGTTTTCCCTCTTTAGAATGGACATTTTATTGGTTCTAAAATACATTTACAGCCTACATTTAAATAAGAGCAAAACTTAGTAAAAATGCTTCTTTAATTCTCATGTAAAAACCTACATACATCCACACTTTACTCTCTTAAAGTCAAATTTTGTCTCAAAAGTTGAAATTCAGTTTCTTATATAACCTTTATTCATCAAAAAAATTATAAAAACTTTTTACTTTTTACATTTTCATAATGACATTTCAAAGATTCCAAAAAAAAAAAAAAAAAAAACAACTTTGGGAATTAGTAAAGCAGTTTTAGTATCATATAAAATGTCACAATTTTTGTCACAACTTTTGTTACAACTATCTTATGTGTCAGACTATGATTGACTATTTGTCACTTTCACATACACTCATTACTTTTTTCCACCACCTAACACGTATAATTTCAGCTTTAAGTATTTTGTGTAAATATAATAATCTATAAAAAAAATTTTAAAGAGTTTCAACCTATGGCGTCCACTATTGATGATAACTCTTTATCATTAGACCAAGACACCAATTGGTTTTTGGTGTAGGCGGGGATTAAACTCCAGATCTCTTATTCAACCATAAGAGACTTTATCAGTTGAGCTAACTGGAACTCACTAATAATCTATAAACTTTCATTCCTCTTTTCACCATGAAAATTTTAATCAAATAATTAAAGAAAACATTAACGTGGCTTATAAATTATTGAGTATATGACATGTAATTTGAGAAAAATTATACATTTTAAAAAAATTAAAAAATATATATATATATGTACACACATGGTGGTCAAAATCTCGATCTGGATCCCACCTATCCAAAATGATCAGGATTTTTCTAGGATCTTTGCGATCGTTTAGGATTGGTAGGATCATACAATTCTGACGATCCCAAGATTTCTTGTAATCTTCTTTAACTTGACAGAAGGTTCAGTTGGACCTAAATGAAAAATAACATCCCAATAGACCAAGTTTTGCTATTCTAATGTAGAGAGATAAAATGTCAGTTGGACCCAAATAAAAAATAACATCCTAATAGTGTGTCACGTTTTGAGGTTTTTGGCCTCTTTAAATGATGCTTGCAAATGGATGTAGTGATGTATGGTAATTACATCAAATGGATGCAAATTTTTGGTTTTTTATGAATGAATGTATAATTTATGTGATTATTTAACATACCAATGTGTATCTTTTTTCTCAAATAATGTAGGATCTTACGATCCACAATCCGATACTACGATCTACGATCTCACCTACCTTTCACGATCCTACGTAGGATCCCGATTTTGACAACCTTGTATATATATATATATATATATATATATATATATATATATAAAAGGATTCTCCTCTTTAAACTGGACTTTTATATGGTTCAAAAATACTCTCATTAATGAAGAGTAACTTCATTTAGAAATAGGGTCATAAAAGTTAACTAACAAATTTCATTTTGAATTTGAAAAGAAAACTCCTAAAATTTAGGATT
Source organism: Notholithocarpus densiflorus (assembly GCA_030021035.2). NCBI lineage: Eukaryota > Viridiplantae > Streptophyta > Magnoliopsida > Fagales > Fagaceae > Notholithocarpus > Notholithocarpus densiflorus. The sequence goes on along the minus strand of JARYZH020000072.1, from coordinate 2,149,008 downwards.
TTTTTTTTCTCATGTTTCAAAAAAGAAATTACAGTATGAAATTATAAAATATGCAAATTATTAACCTTTACCCAAAAAAATAGAAAAGTCTTTGAGTATGCGCAATGTGTGTGCTTAAAGGCTAGTATATATATATATAAGATAGGAAGAATTATCTAAATTATTCCATATAAAGATAACAATGTAATTTTTTTTTCCTTCTTAAACTTGCATAGTAGACTTATTGGTTTATATTGTGATTAAAAAAGAATGTGCTCATAGCTCCATATTTTGGATACCAAAAACTTGAAGCATAAAAACCCATAAAGAGTGTACTACGGGACAATGAAGAAGCAGATGGTCCACAGATTCCCCATTACAGTGGCATATCAACACCGATTTGCCAAAGTGTGATCCGCATGAGATTATCCCAAGTAAGAATTTGACCATGAGCTGCTGTCCAAAAAAAGATAGCCACTCTTTTAGGAACCTTTGTTTTCCAAACACCCTTCCAAGGGAACAAAAAATTAGGAACATCCTGGATCTCATGGTAGATGGAGCGAGTGTCAAAATTACCATTTCCTTTGAGGCGCCAACATAGAGTATCACTCCTACACTGCGGGGAATATGAGCTTGGATAAAAGCAAGTAGAGAATAAACTGCACCTAGCTCCCAATCTTGAAAATCCTTATTAAATCTCAAGTCCCAAATTCTAACATTTTCCTCTTGGAGGACAAAACATCAGAAATCCAAGCTTCCTTGTCATCTGAACATATGTATAGCTTAGGATAGAGAAACACGCTCATTAGCCACCAAAACAAAATCAAGAATTTGCCTCCCTGATTAAAGGTGAAAACACTATTTGGGTTCCTATATTTTGATAGCTGTCAATTTGGTCCATGTTATTTTCAACTTGCAACCAATTTAGTCCCTACCATTTACTACTAATTGAAAATGCTTATGTGACAAACGATGTGCACAGTTGGCACACATGTTGCAGATAAAACAATAAAAAAATATTTAATTGTTAATAAAAATTTCACATCAGAATTTAAAATAAAAAAGCCACATAAAACAAATAAAATAAAAAATGAGGGTGAATTTAGAAAATAAATAAATTTCCAGCTGTTCTTGCACTTTCTTGGCAACCAAACACATAAATCAAACCTCAAAAAATAACCTGAGAAGAACAAGTCAGTTTTGACCCACTACGTCGTTCACTGAATCACGAACACACAACCCAGTTCATACCAAACCCAGAACAAGTCAACCAGAAGATCTCTGATCTCCACCTTACACGCTGCCGATTCAACTGCAACACCAAGCCCATCAATCTGATCTAGTATAATCTTATTTGGGAATTTAGGTTGATTTGTGATGGTTGTATTATGGTGGTTGGGTTCACGGTGGGGTTGATTTTGATTTGGAGTTATTGTGATCTGATCTAGTAGGATCTTGTAGTCTGTGATGGGTGACTGTTTGGTTTGATTTTGTGTGTGTTTCAGTTGTGTTTGGTTACCAAGAAACTGCAATAAAAGCTGAGAAATTTTTTATTTTTTTTAATTCATCCTTTCAAATTTTTTAATTTATTTGTCTGATCTGGCTTTTTTTTAACTTTAAATTTCTGATATGGCATTTTTTAATAGCAATTAAATATATTTTTTATTATTTTATTCGCCACATGTATGCCAATTGTGCACACCGTTTGCCACATAAGCGTTTTACGTTAATAGTTAATGGTAGAGACTAAATTGATTACAAGTTGAAAATAACAGGGACCAAATTGACTGCTACTAACCAAAATGTAGGGACCAAATTGACTGTTATCTACACACTCATTAGCCACCAGAAAAGAATCAAGAATTTTTCTCCCCCGAATAAAAAGCATGTTGTGATTCTGAGAGAAGGTTCCCCTAACACCAACCTTAATCTATTTGCCAACACCTTGGAGAATATTTTGTAGATACTTCCAATTAAGCTAATTAGTCTATAATTCTTTTACATCCAAAGCTCCTACTCTCTTGGGTATAAGAGTAATGAATGTGGCTTTGAGACTTTTTTCAAATGTATCTTGTCTATGAAATTGCTGCAAAATTCGCCTAACATCATCCTTAATGATCTCCAGCCCCTCTGCCTCACTCTCTGGCAGTGTTTTTAATTGAGGATCATCCAACAAAGGGCGCCACTCTTGGGTTTCAGCATATAGGTTCTATAAAATCTGATAATTTTATCCCTAATATCCTCTTGATCTTCTGTGTTGTTCTCCCCAAATGGTAAGCTCCCAATGCAATTATTCTGATGGTGAGAATGTGCCAACCTATTGAAGAACTTAGTGTTCCTGTCGCCCTTGGGGTGGTTGGTGTACAAAATCTGTCTAGGGCGTATGGTGTTTGTATGTGGAAGTTCATTAGAAGTGGCTGGTTGAATTTTTCCAAATTCCTTCAGTATGATGTGGGTGATGGTACTCAAGTGAAGTTTTGGGATGATGTGTGGTGTAGGGATCGTCCTCTTAAGAAGGTGTTTCCAGATTTATATAATATTAGTAGGACAAAGGATGCTTCGGTCTCTGAGGTTATGCATTACGCAAATGGGAGAATCTTTTGGGACTTACAGTTTTGTCATTCAGTGAATGATCAAGAGTCACAATTTTTAGATTTGTTTATGGTTTTGATCTATTCCACGAAGGTGTAGGGTGTTGGTTCTGACTAACTTTGTTGGAAGCCAGCCAGCGGTTGAGGTTTTGAGGTGAGTGGGTATTATCATTCTCTATCTCCTTCTACTGTCGTATCTTTCCCGTGGAAAATGGTGTGGCAATTGAAGGTTCCTCCTCAGGTAGCTTTTTTCTCTTGGACTGCTGCTTTATGCAAGATTCTAACTACGGATAATCTTCGGAAGAGGCATTTTGTTGTTCTTGAGTGGGTTATATGTGCAAAAGGTGTGGAGAATCTGTAGATCATCTGCTCCTTCACTATCCTATAGCATATGAGATGTGGAGTATGGTCTTTTGCTTGTTTGGTATTTGTTGGGTGGTGCCACAAAGGGTAGTGGATTTGTTGGATTCTTGGTCATGCAATTTCAGGCGACATCGCAATTTAGCAATATGGAGGATTGCGCTGCATTGTTTGATGTGGTGTATCTGGCAGGAACAGAATACTAGAAGTTTTGAGGGATGCGAACGGACCATTCTTGAGTTTAAGTGTTTTTTCTTTTTTGCTCTTCTCGAATGGTGTTTAGTTATACCATCTTTTTCTTGTTTTTCACTTACTGTTTTGCTTGATCATTGTAATTTAGTTTCGTTTCTTGATGTTTTTGCCCCTTTAGTACATTTCCTATATATTGGGCTATGTTTTTTTTTAAATAAAATTTTTATGTTACTTAACAAAAAAAAAGAAATCCAGGCTATGTTGCCCTCTACATTCTGAAATTTACATGGAATTGAGTACGTTGCTTTGTTGTCTTGTCCTTGTAGTGCATTCCTATAGTCTGACAAATTTAGACTCTTTTAGTATAGAATAACTTCAAGATGTAATATATTACAAAAATGAAAACCTAGGATTAGGGATGTAAAAGGTATGAAATAGAAATAACTTCATTCTTTCCTTGTATACTTATAATACGATTAAATAAAACTAACAACTTCAATTATTATGAAAGAAGCAACGTGGGTTGTGAAATATAATTATCACTTTTTTTTTTCTTGTTGTGTGAGTTAGAATGGTATATATACACTAGAAAAATTATTTTCTATCCCCTAACATTGCATATTGGGATAATTGCTAAGATATATCAAAAAGCTATTAGTTCTGTATTTTCAATTTTGTCAAATTAGTAACCGTTACTTTTGCACCAAACAAGTTAGTGTAACATAATCTTGAGCTTTCTCAAGTTTTTAATAACTTTTTTTCTTTCGTCAATCATGCAGTGCATTAGCAAAGGTTATAGCCATTGTGATGGATACCGCAACAACTGTCCCCAATTCAAGTAGGCTCCTAACTGCGGTGTTGTTGTTCACCTGTGCCTCATGAATATCAGCAGCAGACTAATATATATAAATTATGCCTGTGTTTAGAGTTTTTTTTTTTGGAGTAATTATCCATTTGAACAGTGCTTCATTTTAAATTACTTTGTTAGTAACAATTTGGTGTGATATATTTATAAATATACCACATACTAGAAATGTTTATTAACAATTGATACATTAGTTGTGTTCATTGTAACCTTTTAGATGTTAAATATAGAGATGGAGAGTAGGAGACAATTGTGTAGGTTAGCCTGCAATGATTGCTAATAGCATACACTTAGCTTATGGTTCATACGATTTATTATTGCTTCTAAAAATTTTATTTTTGAATCATAATCTGCGTGATTACTTGCGTGATTACCATGCAAGCATGACTTGTGTCTAACTAATTTGTCAAAGTTGCGATGATATATCGTATTAAAGTTGGTATTGGCTCTACCATGTGTGTTGATAGACTTGGAATTTTGTTCTTATACTTGGGAAAATGCCAAAGTGATGTATTGTAACAAATTGCAATAGGTCAAAATTGGATTTTCCACCGCTATTCAGTAAAATAACAGTGAGATTGTGGACATTGAAAGTTTGAAAGCGCATGTAAAGTTTACAAATGTTTGGTCTATGAAGTCAAGTAAGCGTTGCATTTCATAGGTGTTCTAAGTTGGGTCCAATATGAATAAATCCCTAATCTGACCTCATTCTATAACCAGCTTAGCATTAGTCAATTTAATCGTTTTGGTTTCTTTATTTGTTTGATTCTGTACATTTGCTTTCTTCTTTTCTTTTCTATCTTGCTTATAGCATTCCCCCCCGCCCCCCCCCCCCCCCTTCTCTTTATGATAGGAATCCATTCAATATTGAATTTTCTTTTGGTATAGATGGGATTCTTTGCCACAATCTTAGTGTGCATTTGGCTTCAGCTTAAAATGCCAGTTTATTTTGCTATTCAGTTTATTTTTGCTACTATTCATGGGTCCCACTGCATTTTTTGGTATTATTCATAGGTCCTATTATACCATTTCAACTAAATTTTATCTTTATCTACAATATTTTCAGCAAAAATTTTCAGTTTTAACAAAATAGGCAGATCCTAAACAGACTCTTAATGTGATTGATTATGATTAGCAGAGAAAAATTGTTGGGTTCATGTGAAAGTAGTAGATAACTAATTACAGTTTGTCACATCAAAATTATTACAAAAGTTGTGTTCTTGGGAGCTTCAATAAAAATATGTAGTGATAATGTGATATCTAACAATGAGAAGAATCAAGGAAAAGTATGTACACCAATTTTTTTACACATTTACTTTTGTTTTTGTGTTGTGGTCTCAATTGTTAAAATTCAGTTAATCAACTGGTAAAATTTTGTGAGTTCCAGTGAGTTTAATAGGTAAAGTTTTTTGTTGTCGAATAAAAGATTTAGGGTTCAACCAACATTCACCAAAAATCAAGTAGTGTTTTGATCTAATCATAAATCGCAATTATCATAGGGTAGAATTCACGAGTTAAAAATTTGTATCTATCCAAAAACAAAAAGGTAAAATTTCAAGCAAACAAATCGCCCTGCAGAGTCCTTTGTTTGGGAAGTCTACTTAGTGAGTATAAAACCAATGACGAAGGGGGCCCAAAGGGGCCAGAGCCCCCCTGGAATTATTGGAATTGTTACAGTTATGTAAGAGCACTACTCTTCGGATTTAATCCATTACACATGTGAGTTAAGATTTGTCCAGCTGCTGGAAAATTCTCATGACTAATTGTGTGACATCACTCATGTGGTGCCACCATTTTTATCCATGAGTGGTCACCATTAATCCAAACTAGTAGTGATTATACTGAGGCAAGTAATCTGGAATATATATTATACTAGTTGCAAACTGTGCGAAGCACGGGAGAAATTGATTGATAATAAGATCAAATGAAATTTTGAGATAGGAAATTGAGTTAATAATTTACACATTATAGACATTTTGCAAGAAACAATTTTTTTTATTTTTTAAATTGAATGGTCATAATAAAATAAAATACAATTAATACCAGACATTTTTATGAATAGTTATACCAGGCATACATATGTGCTTATGTTGTTTACAACTCATTGCATGTGCATAGTTACTAAAACTTATAAAGTAATTCACAATTCTTAAATTAATAAAGTAAAACTCCCAAAAGTTTATATATATGCACACTTAGAATTAATACTGTTTGAACACATACATATTTAAAAAAAAACAAAGTTTAGTTAAAAAATTAGTTATAGTCTAAGGCTAGAACCTTGCTCAATTTATTTTTATTGGAGGTGAATTTTGCAACATCCACCATTGGATTACATTTTCTTCTTATATCCTCCATGCTTGCAAAATTTTTAGAAAATTAAAAATCAATAGCTATGTTATCAATAAATTTTTAAAATTGCAACTTTTTATAATTTAAAATTGTGCATAAAATATAATTTTAAATCATATAGTAAATAATATCTAATTGACACAAAATTTGATATGTGTATTAAAAGTGTAAAGAACATGCAATGTAACGGTTAGATTTTCAAAATATTTAGTAATGTAAATTTTATTAAATAAAATTATAACCTTAAGTTACAACTAATTTTGTAGCTAAATTTTGTCATATTTTAAATCCTAATGTGAGTTTTTTTTTTTCCTTCTTTTTGGGGAATCCGAATGCAAGCCTCTTTAATATTGCAGTCTAATTAAAGAAATTATTATTTTTAATCCTAATCCTAGTGTGAGTCTCTCTAATCTATATCATATACTATATATAATAGCAGAAGCATTTTCTTGTTATTAAGGCGGTTACAACATGTAGGAGAAAAGACCCCTTAAAAATCTGCCACATTACCAATCAAAAAACATGGAATAAAAAGCGAAACGTTGTGCTTTTCGCGTCTTCAGGATTTAAAAATCAAGCGTTGCACTCCTTCGCCATTGAAAGGAAAATGCTTTAGCAAACTATTACATTTAAAAGAAAAAACACTTAAGCGGACTGTTAGCTACCAACTTCTATCAATAAACACCGCCTAAAACTCTTTCAGCCAATTAATAGAAATCCGAAACAACATGATCCTAGGTAGTTGTGAAACTAACTACAACGGCCATCTTCTATTCAAAACCTCCCTCAATTTATATATACCTTTTGAACCATTTTTTCCTTGCAAAAATAGTGATAGAAGTTTCGAATTAATGTTTTGCTCTTCTACAAGAATAATTTACTCAAGAAAGAAAGTCGTTGGATTTAGTGCAGCAAGTGAAAAAGGTGAGAATATTTTCATGTGCTATTTTTTTGAAGAGACCGAATAATTATAATTAAAAAAAAAAAAGATGATGTGAAGGGAGTTCACAAAGGCTCTTGAAGAAGAGTATGGAGGAAAGGAAAAGTGATTTTATAGGAATAGTAGAGGTGAGATAAATCTCAATCACGGATAGGATTGGGAACAGTAAAAGTAATTTAATAGGAACCTTTTTCGAATGTTCATACTTTACAAAATAGCCAATATGTGTCTTTATTTACACTAAGACCATTTTATTGCTTTATTTTTAATAAAAATATATTCACTCTATTTATTTATTCTTTCACTTAAAAAAAATTAACAATCATTATATATTGGGTCCTAAAAATAAAACAAAATATTAAATTTATTAAGTTTACTGACATTTACTTTGCCTATACATCTAATTCTTTTTTCTTTTTCTTTTTTTGGATCCATATGTGATTTACTAATCGCCAAATTTTGTAGAAGAAATTTCAAACATTTTCAGTGAAAAGAAAATAATAAAAGAGTCAACATAAAACATTCAATGTGATTTTCTCTTTAATTAGATTGTGATAGAAATGGTTCTAGCCAACAACATGAGGAGGAGAGATATACTTTGGTATATGGTAAGAGGTTATTACTTATGTGGGTGAGGTATAACCAACATGTATTAAGGATTAGATTATATAGAGGATTGAAACTGTTATTACCAAGGGCTATACAAACCTAGCATCGACACTACAAGTGAGTGATGACAGTTATTCTAAAATAATTATCGTCACTTCATTTTCATTTTGTTGGCTTCATAAAATAAGTGAAAAATACCATATTAATAGAGCTTCTTTAAAATTTTAAGATACCATACCTATAAATTAGAAATTTTTATTTATTTTACCATAAATAACAAATAAGAGTATCCTAATTCAAAATAAATAAATAGGGGAAATTACACTTTGCCTACCTGTAGTTTGCTTAAAAAACACTTTCCCTACCCGTGGTTTAAAAATTGGCACTTTACCCACCTGAGGCTAACTTTGTTTGTCTCTTGTTACCCACTTCTGTTATAAACATGGGTAAATTTGTATTTTGGTTACCTTTTTATGTTTCTCCTCTCAAAACATAAAAAATTAAAAAACAGTGGAAAAGAAGATCTAAAAGCTAGGTTTTGTAAAAATTAAAACCTAACTTTTACATCTTGTTTCAAGGGAAGAACATTGATTTGTATTTTCTTTCTTTTCATTGATTTTTTCTTCTTATTTTGGCTTTGGGCACCACCTTCCTCATTCTTCCGCCTCCGACGAAACGGGACCAGGACCAGGAGTAGTATCACCAACGCGTTCATAACCATGACCAAGCTCCTCCACATGTGCACCAAGAACGGCGTCGGCATGCGCCCCGCTCGCTTCTGATGTTAGCTTCGTCGTCATATGAGTATGAGTATCAATGGTGGTGATCACCATTCCCATTTGCGTTATTGTCTTCCTTGTTTTCAAAATTGACAAACACTTAGGTGGCTCCAATAATTTTATCTTTCTGACATGTAATTCTGGAGGTTTGGCTAGAACTACTAGAATTATTGAAGTTTCTCTAGGGATTACAATCGATGTACTCGTGTAATAGATCATTAAACTTATAGATTTTACCGAACAGACAAAAACAAATTTAAGAAGAAGAAGAAAAAAAAAAAAAAAAAACTTTCTTTGTTTCTGATGAGTAGCATATAAATGGTCGTCCATACTTGCAAACCGTCCATAATAATGACGAGTAAGAGTATGGACGAGCGTGAGTGCATTAATCCCAGACAGCATTCGATGATTGAGTCATAAATGAGTACGGAACCGTTACTACTGTCCAATAATGTGCATTTAAATAACTGTTACGAATGGTAAAAGCTAGGATTAAGTGGTCATCATTGAGCCATAACTCCTCCGGTTGTAGCATTATGTTACATAGAGCATTTACTCAATGGAGGCTATATAAAGCCAAGAAAGCCAGGTAAATAATTCATTAAAAAAACAGACAGAGAGAGACACGCACAAAATTGCTCTACAAATTATAGATTTCTAAAGAGTATAAGCTAACTTAAGCATCAGAGGGTCCTTGGCAGGCCCCAAACCAGTGCCATTATCTATTTGGTGTTTTCTCTTACATAGGATATCAGATCGTCCATCGAACTGACGAGGAACATACTGACGATGAGAAATTGTGCTTCATCAGTTTCTATTTGAACTAATAATGTTTGTGCTAAATTTAGTTGATCAACCAAAGTTAGAGCAGAGGCCGAAATTAAACTACAAGCAAAACACAAGCTGGGTTTCCAAATTAACAAAATATAATAATGGGTTGGTTTTTGCGATTTGCTTTGTGTGTTGTCTAATCTTTTGTGTCCGAAGTCTGAAATATTAATGAAGTGTTAGTCTGTGACCGTTAAGGATTGGATCTGCTCCAACATAATTTCAATTTTTAATACGTTAAAATAGAAGATCTAAAAGTAATACATGAAAAGAAGTAAAAGTTAGGTTTTAATTTTTACAAAACCTAACTTTTAGATCTTCTTTTTTCTTGATTTATTAGTTTTTTATGTTTTGAGAGGAGAGAGACATAAAAGGTAACAAAAATACAAATCTATCCAAGTTTTTAGCAAAGGTGGGTAATGGGAGACAAATAGAACTAATCTCAGGTGAATAAAGTGTCAATTTTAAAACCGTGGGTAGGCAAAATATTTTTTGGGCAAACCATAGGTGAGCAAAGTATAATTTCCTCTAAATAAAGTCATACATTAGTATACTATAAAACCGAAAATTTTTGACGTTTTGTTGACTTCATATTATTTTGACACGTCAGCTTTGAAAGCTCTACTCTTAATCTTTTATACGCTAAGCATCGACTCTTTTGTTTTTGTTTTGTTTAGTTTTTTTTTTTATATTCACTCGTATAAAAGAGAGACCCAACCGCTTAAATATACTTCTTAGACTTTAATTCCCAATTAAACTCAAATTAAGGTTGTTTAGATAGGTTTAAACTCAAATTAAGGTTGTTTAGATAGGTTAGAACTCTAAAAGATTCCAATAACACTTATGTGGCGTTTGGTACAGGGGAATCCACATTACTCCTGGCATTCAGATTCCTAGGAATCACATTCCTAGGAATGTAGCTATTCTTATGTTTGGTTTCATTGGGAATCTCTTAAGATTTTTAGGAATGTGAGATGATAATGTTTGGTTTATTCCCAGGAATCTTAAATGAATTATTTATTTTTCCCATTCTATCCTTAGATTTGAATGTGAACTACCAAGTCCTTTTAAAAAAAATCTTCCTCTAAATAAATAATGAAAAAAATATAAACTATTAATTAGTCCTTTAAAAAATATCTTCCTCTAAATAAATAATGAAAAACAAAATATAAACTATTAATTAGAACTTTGTTAAAAAATATATTAACAGAGCTGTCTATCCTGTTTATGTTGTTTTGGCAGGAAAAGATAAAGATAAGATAAAAGATATTGATGATTTGTTTTATATTTTATCTTAATTGCTTAAATTATAAGGAAAAATGGTTAAAATTGTCAATTTATAAAAAATACAAATTCCTTTAAGCTTGGGAATCTGGATACCCACCTGTTTTAAAGGGAATCACATTCCTACTGAGAGGGGTTTAAGGGGAGAATCCAGATTTCCCTGGCATCTGATTCCCTGGCGTAATTTACAACCAAACATGGGAATCTTTAAACATTCCTAAGAATCCTAAAACATTACCCCATACCAAACGCCACATTAAACTCCTAATCCAAATAGGTTTTAATCTCTTATCATTTTCCTTAATTGATAAGGAGACTAAAAGTTTAATATGAATAATCCACAAAATAACTCTCCACGTTATTTCTTCTTTTATTTATTTTCTTTGTAGTGACCATAATATAAAATAATATCACCTTCAAAATAAATCAAATAATTCACCAATTCCACTCTAGAAGCAATTAAATTAAATTTAAGTAAGGCAGGTGTTACATCACCCAATTTGAGTGTTGAGAGTGGTTTTGGTGCTTGTGGAAAGTATTGAAAGAAGCCATTAATTGGCAGATGCAATTTGAAACTAATTGCAAGATTCAGATAACTAGTGAAGGCATGATTTGGTGAAGTCCGTTGGGAGAACTCGGAGAGTTTAAGTACATTGGGTAGATTAGGCTTGGAGGGTCTTTTTGATATCCTTGTACTCCAACTTTATTCACTAGTGGATCATTTCGGCTTGGAGGTCCGTAGAGGGGTTTTTCACCAAATACTTCAGTTTCCTCTTCGATAACACGTCTCGGTTTTCTCTCATTGTTTGCATCTCTCTTCCCTTACTCTTTATGCTTTACATTTATTGTTTATTGTATATGCCCATGCATTAGAGAGTAGATCCAGTTTTATTGCGTTACACTTACTTTTATTCCGCACTTAGTTAAGTAGGGTAAAAGTAATTTAGCCGTAAGTTTGAAATTGGGGGTCTAAAAGCTATAGTGTTTTACACTATTGAGCTTTCAGATTTCAACTTCATAATATTAAGCAGTCTGATCAAGGGAACATGCCTCTGTGATAAAAAACAAAAAACTGAAGATTTTCGCCAATGCTCTAGTACATTAATGAAGACAGATTTCAATTTTTGAAGGAACATGGAAACTTCACCACTTCTAGAGAATATTCTTATAAGAAAGCCTTATTGTTAAGTTCTTCCCTGCCAAAATTTTACCTGAATGCAAGAATATTTTCTTCTAAGGGGCATTCCCTAGAATTAACTGATATCAAAATAAGAAATTACTGTATCACAAGGAACTAGATTTCAATAGAATTGCACTAAGGCCTCACATATCTTTATAAACATTTTTATATTCCTTAACTGCTATCTATTGTTATTTTATTTGTTACCATCTTCAACTTAATCATTTTTTGTCAGAAAAAAGAATTCCTAGACTGATAGCATACAAGATTCCATTTTTTATTATTTTAATAGATTTCAAACAAAGGCTGGATTATAACTTTATGCCTTTATGGTCAGTTAAGAAGCCCCAAGCATTCAAGACTACATCAAAGATGAAAGAAAATCCATGTTATGTAAGTGCAGAGCAAGGCTCTTATGGTGTCTCAACTTTTGAGATCCATATTAAGAAAATATTTGTCCAGGACAACAACTATTCACTCTATGGAACATAAAATTGGTCATAATCCATTACTTGTTGCTAATATGTTGAATCAACGACTTATGCTTATAATCGATCAACCTGATGACTTTGTTTACAAAATAATATGCATCCATATTTTTCCGGAATATACTAAAAGCAAAAGCTATGAATATATATATTTACCTTAAAACCTGTTATATAATAAGTCACCTATCTTACCTGGATTAATTTTTTTTCTCAATGGCGGTTGTGAATAAGAAATTCCAGACCTATATAGGCTTTATAAATATTATTATTTTCATTGGTAAAAGAGTTATCTAGAAACAAAATGCATCAAACTGAATCTCATAGGCAATCTGTTTCACTAGCAAAGCAACAATAGGGAGGAAAAGTGAAGTGATTACCCTTGCTACATTCTGATATGAACAAAAAAATTGATGGTCCACTTAGGTTGTGGTAGAACTTCTGAAGTAGAAGATGAAACTGACATTCATAGCATCTTGAGTGCAAATTGAGGATTTGTATTTTGATTAACTAAATCTGCCAATGGAAAGAAAACAAGATAAGGATTCTTAATCTGACTTTTAGAAAAGCTATTACAAGATAAGGATAGATATAATAAACACTCAATTTTTGCTAGTAGATGCATAAGTAGTACCAGCCTGTTTCGAAGAAACACCAACTCTATCTGGTTTAGAATTTTGACTACCCCTCATATCTGCATACAGAATCAAATAATTGAGAACCTTAACTGAATTTAAACAAAAGAAAACAAGAGAAAGTTGGGTATTTGATTAATGCAAAAGGATTGAATATTGAAGGAGGTGTGTGAACCTTTGGAGTGTATGATCCTTCAAAAATCTTCCAATCTCAAGGATAATTGAGCAGTGTTGGAGCAGTCCCCACCTATTTCCACCTAGCAGCATGCTGACAAGTGAGGAGAAGGAAATACTAGAAAGTTTAATGCTATGTTTTATGCCAATTTACAGAAAAAAATACCTGATTATTAGTTTGAATTCACTTGGATTTTGGTCTCTCCAATTCCAAAGAATACATCATTCAAAATTTAATATTGATCAAAGCTACACTGAATTATATACAACTGATCAAAGCTACACTGAATTACATCACATGTTACAATTACAATAACTAATCTCCAAACAACCCATAACAAACTCACTTAATTGCTCTAAAGGCTTTCGGTTACACCAGAACTAACCCCCACATGCTGATCTAATTGAGTTAGCCTTTACTGTACTCCTAAGACTGCTGCTGCACAAGGCACTTTGTGTTTGCATTGCATGAGATGTTGCACATGCTGTTAGTACTGTCATTGTAGGGCTGCTGAGCTTGCATTATTGGGCTCTTAGATGCCTCATTCTTAACACTTCAAGCTTCCTGATTGCTGTCACAACCTTATGAGCACCAAATGAGTATCCGTCGTATCACCAAAATTGTCAAAAAGTTCTTTAAGTGGAATGAAAACTCTGTTATCCCCTCCTAAGATTCAATTCTATCGGAGTTGAATGATGAGCACCAAATGGTTCTTATGAATTTTGCCTCTAGGAAATTCAATGTGGGATTGACACCAAAGTATTCTCCAACCAGAGTTTGTTGCGTTGAGGGCGAATTGCCTATGATGTAGACTACAATGCATGTGTTTTTTTGAAGAAAACATGCATAAATTTGAGGCCTCCCAATCTGCCATATATGTAACATCAATGTCAAAAGGATGATAATACATACTTGCAGTGCAATGATGATTAGAATTATAATGAGAGCAAACTGAGATGAGAGGGGGAAGGGGATCCAGATTTTGTTTGGTTAGGAATTAAAATAGAGTTCAGAAATTTAAATTCTTCATAAATGAGTATGGCCAGATGGAGTTTGTCAAGAAGTGGGATGGTGAAAGTTTAGGGGAAACACAACACTGATTAGTGGGTGTGACACAAATCGGTGCAACACAATTATCACAATTTTATGTATTACAAGAACTGTATTTACAATATCAACTTGTAATTCCTCTTCTTCAGAATAAGCCTTTTAAATTCTTTCCCAACAATGTTATCCGAAATTGCAGTACATACCAGATATCACAAAATATACTCTTGGTTTCTGTTAATATCATCATATGACTTGAAGAAAAGAAAAACTAAAAGCATTTCAAGCATCTCAATTGGAAATTAATCCAAATCCAAGCAAAAGAATTTCCTAATACCAGTAGTAACCAAGTAATCATGAAACGCCATGAGGAAAAACACAATCATACAACAATCATTAATTAATAGTGGATGCGTGCCTTAACAATGGATTTGAAATTTGTCATTTGAAAATGATGAGAATACAAAGGCAAGTTCCTCAATCATAATCTGTTCATTCCCAGCACACCTTGCATGCTGTTCCTAGTCCTCCATTCCTTTTAGCTGATGCACACTTATGGTAGCTACGCAAAATTCTTCCAAATCTAATTTTCTGTATTGAATAGAACTAATATGCAACATAAACAAGTAGAGTAGACAATCAGCTGCCATTCTTATAATAATATATTTTTGGGAAGTAATTTTTTTTTAAAAAAATAAGGCAATCAGCTGCAACAAACAGAAATAGGATTTTTGACAGCATTACCATGTTGGCATAACCCTAGACCATGAATCCTTCATTGAATCAGTGGAGTTCCTAATCACACCCTGCTAGATCCACCAAATTTTATAACAGCTCAAGAGTAAAAGAATACGAGAAGAGAAGATTAGAAAAACATCTGACCATCTTAAAGTTTGACATAGTGATGAATCCACTTATGAAAAGCCTTAATGGTGTGAATTGATGCGGCAGATAAGCTAATGAAGCTACAAATAATGTTTTTATAAGAGCCTGTCACAATGAAAAAGCTTCAAATATTAGCTCCTCATCACCAATGTTCACATCAAGGATATTATATAAACAATATTGACTTTATTAATGGCTCCAGGGATAAGTATATGATTTAGTTACAAATTCCAGGTGATTTCTACTCAATTTTACTCCTTTTAGCTAGAAGTGCTCAATAATTTATTTTTTCATTATGTGTCTTTTTGGGTTTTATTATTATTTGAAAAAAAAAAAATTTGAATGGGAGGGGGTCTGTGTTGCTCAAAACATTAATTGGTCAAGAAGACAGATGTAAATTTTAGGTGGTCCTGTCCAATATTAAAAGAGAGATTTAGAATTGAAAATGCAAGTATAAGAGAATGCAATGAGAAATTTTTTTATAGTATGTTCAAATCCTATGATCCTAATAGGGTTTGTAATCTGATATGTAATTTTCTGCAATCTCATAAATAATCCTCACAGCTTCAAATCAATGCAATCACAATATGTTCGGAAAATAATTGGGTGATGATAACAGAGGTTTGAACCTTTTCTTTTCAGAATTTGTAATACAACAAAATGCAACATTTAGGACATATCAGCTCCCACACCATATGTCAGACTGTTCAGTTCAGTTAACTTCTGCTAACAAAAGCCTACCATATAAGCATATAACAACCCAAAAATGGAAAAGACTTAGATTTGTTCTTTAATTTGAACAAGTAATTCTGGAATGCAGCCTACCATTGATCACCTGGAATAGTTGTCATTACAAATCTGACTTGGATAAAATTATTAAAAATGATGTATTTAAAAAGGTTATGGCAAAATTCTTCTAATAATAGAATCATTTACCAGCAATAGCAAAGTCTGCTACTGGCCAAGGACCAAAAATATTTCTTTTAAAATTTTTTTGATCTTTCCATACGTTGGGAAAAGTTGAGTGGTTAACAGAGCCTGCACACTTGAGAATGAGGCAGAGAGGAAGGAAAGTAATGAGTTTCTCGCGCATGTGTATCTCATTATAAAGGACTAGTAATTTTCCACTGTAATCCTCCCTTTCAAAATTATTTATTTATGTCAATACCCATTTTATAATATGGGTATTGACATAAATAAATAATTTTGAAAGGGAGGATTACACTGGAAATTACACTATTACTTCAAAAATGGGGACAACCTACAACCCAAAAGAAAAACAACGTCAAATTATCATACTTGAATAATGGAGGTGTTGTAAATGGTGAAAACTTCCTCCCTCTCCCATCGAATATAAAAAGAAGAAGAATAAAGATAAATGCAGTATAATTACTTCCTAATGGGCACAAGGAAAAAAGTTCAGGATTATGCACCAAGGTCTAAATCACCTGTCAAACAAACCATGTTGCTAGGGAAAGATGACTAAAAACTTCTGTTTCCCCTTATGAGCTTGCCCTTTTCAAGCATCTTTGCCAATTGCTTTTACTGATATTGGCGTTATTTAGAAACCACACATTGGGACTAAAATTCTCTAATTGTCAAACTTAGAAGGGCAGGCATAAATATTCTCAAACATCTTTGTCATATGAACTTTGATATCTAGGCCTAGTGAGAAGTGAGTGAAAAAACTGAAAAGAGATGTAAATTCTATAATATTGAGCTTTCTGATCAATGGAACTTGCCTCTGTGGGATTGAAAAAGTTGAAGCTTTTCTTCAATGCTCTAGTAAATCAATGGAGACCAATTTCAAATTCTGAGAGGAATATGGAAATTTCTCCTTCTATTCAATCCCGAAAGAGCATCCTTTTCTGAGTTTGAATAAATTTTTTGAGAACATTGTTCTGAGAAAGCCTTGATGTTCAGGTCTTCCTTGAAAATTATTTCCCCAACGCAAAAATATTTTCTACTAGGGGCACTCCAAATTTTCTACAAATAGCAGATATCAAAACAAGAAATTAGTAGAAAACAAGGAACTTTCTTCTAATAGAATTGCACTAAAGCCTCATATTTCTTTATAAATATTTGTTTATTCCTTGAAAGCTAGCTCTAGTTATTTTATTTGTTAGCATCAAGCATTTAATTTACTTTTTTATGAGTAAAACTGAATTCCTGGAACTAGCGCATACAAGATTCCAATTTATATGATTTCTATAGATGTCAGATAAAAGCTAGATTATAACTTTATGCCTTCATGGTATGTTTTGAAGCCTCAAGAAGTCAAGACTACATCAAAGATGAAAGCGTAAGTGCAAAACCACTTTCCAAACTAAGTTTTTATGATGCCTTCACTCTTGAGATCCATCTGAATGAAATAATCAAAATTTTGTTCAGGACAGCTGCTGCTCACTCTATGAATCATAACATTGGTAATAATTTATTAATTCTTCCAAGTAATTTAATAAACTGCTCATGCTTTTAATCATCAACAGCTTTGTTTACAAGCTAAAACGCAATAAAACATTCTTTTTTTTCTGGGAACAAAAGGCCAAGTTGCAGAATATATAAATTAACTTTTCTATTAATTTATTATTATTATTATTTTTTTTTTACAATAGTTGTGAATAAGAATTGTATGTTCACCATGCTCTTAATACACATGTCAAATTTTCCTTCGCTTCAAAGCTTATAAGGCAGAAAGTGAGGGAAGTTCTCTTCGATGTGGGACAGCAAAAACTAAAGGCTTCCAAAGGCCACCTGCAGATATGCCCCCACAGATCTATAAGTTTATATTTTATGCATAATTTTATATTACAAAAACTTGCAATTTAAACAATTTATAGATGATATAGCAATTGATATTTAATTTTCTAAAAATTTTGCAAGCATGAAGAATATAAGAAGAAAATGTAATTTAATGGCGGATTTGTCAAAATTCACCTCCAATAAAAAGATATTGAGTAGGCTACAACCAGTTTTATAGCTAAACTTTGTCCAAAGAAATATGAAAATAGGCTTTATGAATAATGTTATTTTCACAGGTAAAAGTTTTACAGAGAAAAATGCATTAAATTGACTCCCATAGGCAACCTGTTTCATAGCAAACCAACATTAGTGAGGAAAAAGTGAAGTGATTGCACTTTCAATTTTTGGACGCAAAACTGATGCTTCAGGGTCCAGAAGATAGTGGTAGAACATCCAAAGTAGCAACTTCCCTAAAATTGAATCTATCCTCAAAAGTTTCTTATCGGAGTGTTAACCCACAAGCTCTGGTCTTCAATCATGTCAACCTAGGAAATACAAGTTTCAGGATTTTAAAGAAGAAGAAGAAGAAGAAGGATTGAGATAACTGACACTCAATTTTTTGCCAGTACTTGTTTTGAAGAAACACCGACTCTTGTCTGGTTTAGTATTCTAACCTTGTCTCATATCTGCATACATAATCAAATAACTGAAAAACTAAACTGAATATAAACAAAAGAAAACAAGAGAAATTTGGGTATTCGACTAACACAGAGATGATTGAATCATAAAGAAGACGTATGAACCTTTAGAAATATTGGAGTGCATGACCCTTCAAAATTCAATTAAATCCCATGGATAATTAAGTATTCTTAGAGCAGTCCCTACCTATTTCCACGTAGCATCATGCTGACAAGTGAGGAAAAGAACATAACTACAAAGTTTCCAATGCCATGTTTCTATTCTGCTTTATAGAAAACCACTCAGTAATTTTTTTGAATCACTAGGGTTCTTATATTCCCCAATTCCAAAGAATAAATGATTTATAATGTGGGGACACAATCCGCCGCAAGCTTATTGTCCTCTTTGGGGAGCCAAGCTCGCAAGGTTTTGTTTTTCAAGCGACATGGGAGGTACGGATCTTCACCCTTTGGGCTTTACACCGCAGTCCCACATCAGCAAGAAATGCGCCCCACTCATGTTTTATATGCTCTTGGAGCTTGCATGAGTGTACCACTACCACGCACAAAACCTTGCGGGCTTGGCTCCCCAAAGAGGACAATAAGCTTGCGGCGGATTTAGTCCCCACATATAACATTTCAGATGCAGTGGGGGCCCTTGCTAGCAAGTTATATCAGTATCCGATTATCCGATATACTTTTTTTTTCTACATTTTCTAATAATATATTGTAAGGACCAAGTTTGAGATCCTAGCCCAAAGTATGAATGGACTTAGGCCCAAAAAGCCCAAAACAATGAATTTGTAGAGAATGTGTTAGAAAAACTGGGCTTTAGTTAACCAAACAGCAAGTTGGGTAGGTTTGATGAAAAAAGAATGAAAATATACTAGTGTAAACTGAAGAAAAAACGTCATCGGCGAAGTCCGATGACACTGGTTCTTATATAATGCTCTTAGGTAATGTTACAAATTTGGTTCTAGATTGCTACAGTGTTTCTTTCTTGATTTTTCCGATCATTTGTCTCACTGCCTCCTTCTTCTTTTATACTGTCTTTCCTTTCTATCTCCACCTTCCACGTGTATGCCAGACGATCGGTGTGGATACTTGTCCCATCAGCATTCCCCATAAGTCCTTATGTAGTAGTTGTAAGGCTGAAATCCACTATTCAAGCATCACCTCCACATTAATGCGGTTAAAGAGTTAGCTGTAGTGCATTTAATGCGGTGGCAACAGCTTTCTTCTCAAATATTTTAGGACTCCTCCCTATCTGATGTCTCTGCAATGCTTATCCGCTCCAACTGAATTTTCGGGATCGTTACTGTTAAGTTGAATTTAATCAACCATTCTGTTGGCTTTATTCCGTGCCAAATTTGCTTATAATTCAGCATTTAGAAACCCTGTATTTATGTGGGAATCATGTAAGGTAGTGTGTGAGAGTGTGTGAAGAAAAGCTCAAGATTGTGCATTCAGTAAGAGACTCGTGACTGGATCTCGCGGCTTGCAAGTCGCCAGGATGCACATGAGTAAAGCATGCAGAGGAGCCGAACAGTCACACCAGCTGGAGCACTACAGGACAAAAAGTCCAGTCTGGCCATTCAGTTAGCTCGCAGCTTGGACTCGCGACTCAGTCAAGTCGCAAGGCCAAGTCGCCAGTCCACTCTGTTTGGGAAAAACTGACTCTTCGCATTCCATACACACACCAGTATAAATACCCCTTATACCCATGAAATGTAGAGAGCTTCTAGAGAGAATTTTGAGAGAGAAACCCTAGAGAAAAACAAGATTGACTCATCCAATCTTCATCTTTGTTTCTCCAAATTCCTCTACTCTCACCCTCTCCGTTATTACATTCTTGAGAGGTACATGAGCCAAAACCTTTTCTCACCATACCCATATCTGTGAGAAGGCTGTTTAGTGCTTGGGAAGCAGTTAGGAAGGGAACAATTGATATTGGTTGATGCTATGGGCTATAGCGGAATCCGGTAAGCTAAAGAAGACAAAAGTTCAGCGTAACCTCGTTGGAGCAAGAAGCTTGGAGGGCTTAAATACACTAGGTAGATTAGGCTTGGAGGGTCTTCTGCTGTTCATATATCCCAACTTCATTCTTTAGTGGATTATTGACCGCTTGGAGGGTGGCGGAGAGGTTTTACACCGAGGACTTTGGTTTCCTCTTCGATAACACATCGCTGTGTTGTCTTTGTGTTTGCATCTCTCTTCCCTTAATTTTCGCCATTTAATTTCTGCTGTGGTTGTGATTTTATTTGGTTTAGATTGTTTTATCAATTTTGTTCTAAGCTTATGTTCATGTTCCGCACATACATTGTTTGATAATAAGCTTGAATTGGTAATTTGTAATTTGGGGGTCTAAACGTTCAAGGTGTTTTACACACTATTTGAACATTCAGTTACCCTTGTTGACAGACCATCTCTTAGGACCTCGGTTTTGTCTAGTCGAGGACGCATTCATCCTCGGCCCACTCTCATAAGTCATTACGACCAAAACTAATCTTTTTATTCATTAACACAGTCTCTCCTGACGAAGACTTCCCTTCCTCGGACAGATCCTTGTCCTCGGCTTGGGCCACAGGCCCAATATACAAGTAGATAATGGACTCCTGGGCCTAAGAGCCCTACAATAGCCCCTCGAGATTCTTCTTTCTGGCTCCTCGAGAAGAAAGGAGGATTTCGATGTCTCTATATCAGCTCCGTGCCCATTTCGTCCTTCCTCTGCTTATGAAGACGCCTTTAGAACTGCCCAAGACACATTCCTGGCGTTGTGGCATTCGAGACGTGTCTTCATTAAATTCTTACGGCTCTCTGTCCCCCACGTCCTACGGCGTGATGCGAATCCAACAATTAAGGGCTTTATTGGGAATCGAGCGGGAATTTTCCCTCTCTCTGCTCTCTCTTTGATATAAATACCTCTCAAATCAATCATTCACCTTACTCTAGCATTCATTCTGTTTCTGCGCACATACACTGAATTCACAAACCTTCCCAACTTACCCGTGCCTCTACAAATACCAAAAAGCTTGTCCGAGGACTCCTTCCTTATTTCTGTAAGTCTTCATAAGTCTCTACGCTTTTCTTTTCCATATATATTCTTTTACTCTTGATACTTGTTCTCTCCTCAGATCTATCTTCTTCTCTCAATCCTTCTAGTTTCCTTCGAATCTTTCTAGGAATGGGTAGATTTAAGAGTTTGGTAGACTCTGAGGAAGGGATATAGAACTTTAGGGCTCAGTATAGGATCCCTCTAGGAGTAGGCATTAGGTATTGTGAAGAGGGACAGTGGTTTACAGATAGGAAAGAGGGAGAGGTAGTGATCCCAATGATTGCCTTCATAGAGGGTAGGATGAGGATTCCCATAGGCACTGTGACTAGGGATTACCTGAGAGCCCATAGGTTAGCTCCTACCCAGTGTGCCCTGAATATGTTTAGGATCTTAGGTTCTGTGAATACCCTCAATGAAAAGATGGGTTTAGGGCTTACCCAGCATGATGTTAATTGGGTCTACAACCTCCACCATTTGAAGGGACAAGGGTACTATCTAAAGTCTAGGTATCCTGAAGTTAGACTCATTCAGTGCCTTCCTAACTCCAACAAAGGCCTAAAAATGGATTTTCTGATCGTGTCAGGGGAATGGACTGATGGCCTCCTCTGCCTGACAAGAGAGGGGCAGTCAGGTGGGGTTTTAGGTCTAGGGTGTTCACTTGTAAATTCTTTATTTTCTTTTGGTTTGCTTCACTTTCACATCTAATAAAAAATTTCTTGTGTTCTTGATGATTTCGCAGATAGACGTGCTTCTAAACCGAACTTCGGCCTGGTCAACAGGGAGAGTTTGGATAAAATACTCTGAGCCGAGGTCTTCGTACACAACGACGATCAATTAAGAGCGGCTCACCTAATATTAGGGTATAAGCCAATCTCGTCCGCTTTTCAGGCACCAACGTGAGTGATCAGAGCCAAAGACCCTCGTCTACGGCGTATAAGTGTAGTTGTCCCTGGTTTTCTGCTCCCTGAAGGCGCTCCAGTTCCAGAAGGCACCATCTCCACCCAACCCATCCGGGAAAGCGATCTTGTTACTCAATCGATCCCGGAGGGCATTCCTAGGGTAGTTTTTCCATCCCAACACATAACTTGTGCATCTGCTTCTTCTCAACCTACCGATAAAGAAGAAGAAGAAGTAGTAGAAGTACTTGAGTCTGAGGACGAGTTTGAAGTCTTCAATCGACCTTTGTCCCCAGAAACTTCAACTCCTGATCTCGGACCATCATTCTCCCCGGCTGGGACTCTATCAAATCCATCAGACTGGATTTTGGTTTGCGTTGTATCCCCAGAAGTACTTGAGGTCTTTTTTTTTTTTTTTTTTTTTTTTTACTTAATAACAGTTTTATAAGATCAAAGAGACAATCCACTTTTACACAGACATAGGCATGCCTACAAATGTTTTAAGTGATGCTCATGAGCATCTAATTGACATTCTTGTTGCAGTGAAAATCATTGCTGTTTGGAGTGATCATACCAAGAGTATGTAGTCCGAGGTGCCGGGCATGACCAAGGTTTCGTTTGATACTTAGATAATTATCATAATACGTCGATTTTCCCAAAGCAGATGGTTCGAGGAACCAGACATAGCTAAGGTTCTGTTCAACACTTAGAAAAGTAATTAAAAGATATCAATTTTCCCAAGGTATGTGGTTCGAGGAGCCAAGTATGACCAAGGTTTTGTTTGATACTTAGATAATTGTCATAATGTGTCGATTTTCCCAAAGCAGATGGTCCGAAGAACCACGCATAGCTAAGGTTCTGTTCAACACTTAGAAAAGTAATTAAAAGATATCAATTTTCCTAAGGTATGTGGTCCGAGGAGCTAGGCATGACCAAGGTTCTGTTTAATACTTAGATAATTGTCATAATGTGTCGATTTTCCCAAAGCAGATGGTTCGAGGAACCAGGCATAGTTAAGGTTCTGTTCAACACTTAGAAAAGTAATTAAAAGATATCAATTTTCCCAAGGTATGTGATCCGAAGAGCCAGGCATGACCAAGGTTCTGTTTGATACTTAGATTGATAGTAGAACACATGACATACAATATGGTAGACCAAAACGCGGTGAAGAGAGATTTTATTAATAAAAATACCTTCTTAAGTTATTTACATTCCAGGGGCATGGTATAGTCTTTTCCTCTAGATCCTCAAGATAATATGCCCTTATTCCGGCCATCGATGTGATATGATATTGCCCTTCCCAATTAGGTCCCAATTTTCCCCATGTCGGGTTCTTTGCCGTGCCTAAAACCTTTCTTAAGACCAAGTCTCCAATTGTCAGAGGCTTTAGATTTACATTAGCATCATACCCTTACTTGAGCTTGTGTTGATAGTAGGCCAATTAGACCATGGCCCTCTCTCTTCGTTCTTCAATTAAGTCTAAACTCTTCTCCAACAGCCCGTCATTGTTGTTTGGAGTGAAAGAACTCGTTCTTAGCGAGGGGAATCCAATCTTCAGAGGAATGATAGTCTCGGCCCCATAAGTCATCGAGAAGGGCGTCTCCCCAGTGGATTTGCGAGGAGTAGTCTGATAAGTCCAAAGGACGTGCGGCAGTTCTTCCACCCATTTCCCCTTCGCGTCGTCTAATCTCTTTTTAAGTCCACTTACTATGACCCTATTAACAGCCTCAGCCTGTCCATTCCCCTGTGAATAGGCCGGAGTGGAATACTTGTTCTTTATCCCCAAATCGCAGCAGTATCTTCTAAAAGCTTTACTATCAAACTAAAGTTCATTGTCCAAGATAAGTGTATGTGGGATTCCAAACCGAGTGACGATATTTTTCCAAACGAATCTCTTTGCGTCTACATCCCTAATATTTGCCAGTGGTTCAGCCTTAACCCACTTAGTGAAATAATCCGTGTCGAACCAACAAATATCTCTTATTTCTCGCTGCCTTGGGGAAAGAACCCACAATATCCATGCCCCACTAAGCGAAAGGCCATGGACTAGTCAGAGGATTGAGGACCCCTCTAGGTTGATGAATGTTTGGGGCAAATCTCTGGCATTGATCGCACTTCTTCACGTGCTCTTATGCCTCATTCTTCATATTTGGCCACCAATAGCCTTGTGTGAAGGCTTTGTGAGACAAAGACCTGCCCCCTGTATGGCTCCCACAAATCCCTTCATATAGCTCTTCTAGGAGCAGCTCAACTGCTTCGGGGTGTATGCATAGTAGGTATGAGCCGGAAAAGGATCTTTTATACAACTTTTGATCCTCGGATAGCCAAAACCGAGGAGCCTTCCTCTGTACCTTGTCAGCTTCGGACCTATCCTCGGGCAAGATATCTTCCCTAAGAAATAGCACAATAGGGTCCATCCAACTAGGCCTTACCTTTATTTGGTGAACACGAACCACATTCCTTTCTACCCTAGAAGGTTTACACAAGTCCTCCACTAGGATCACTCGAGGTAAACCTTGTGCTGAGGATGTTGCCAATGTGGCGAGAGAATCCGCATGTGTATTTCTACTTCTAGGAACTTGTGATAAACTAAAAGACTCAAATTCAGACTGTAAGTGTCTAACCTGGCTCAAATATTCCTACATTCTAGAATCTGTTGCTTCCAGCTCCCCCTGGACTTAACCTACAACTAGCCTGGAGTCAGAGAAAATATCCACTACTTTTCCAACCATTCTTTGAACCATGGTCATCCCTACCAACAGAGCTTCATACTCGGCCTCATTGTTTGTGGCCGAGAATCCCAGTCTCAAGGATTTTTCAATTGTGATATTTTCTGGAGATACCAGAACTAGCCCCACCCTAGATCCTCTGTGGTTAGCGGCACCATCAACGTAGACCTTCCAGGACAAAGGCTCTTGCACACCAACTGATTTTCCATCCATGTTTTGCTCCTCTAAACTATCTTTTGATGGGGCTTCAGCAAACTCAGCTACCAGGTCGGCGAGGATCTGACCTTTAACAGAGGTGCAATGCATATATTTGATACCAAAAGCCTCTAGGATCGTGCCCCATTTTGCAATTCTCCCTGTGTAGTCAGTGCTCACGTAATAGACTGGCCTCTACACACCACTGTCGACCCGGATCAGCATCAAACTTACTGCGTGGGAGGCCACTACAATGTAAGCAAACAGAACCTCGTCCATCTCAGGCTTGGACATAATGGGTGGCTGAGAAAGGTACTCTTTCAACTGTTGGAAAGCCAAGGCGCACTCCTCGGTCCATTCAAATCCCATCCATTTGTTCAACAACTGAAAGAAAGGCCTACACTTGTCTGCTGACCAAGAGATAAATTAGTTTAGAGCAGCAGTCATCTCAATTAGTCTCTGAACCTCTTTGGGATTCCAAGGTGGTTGCAGGTTGTTGATTGCCTTGATTTGGTCAGGGTTGACTTCAATTCCGCGGTGTGTGACCATGTAGCCCAAGAACTTCCCTGATCCGACACCAAATGAACACTTGGAAGCATTAAGTTGCAGCTTGTGCTTCCTCAAGATCTCAAAAATATTCCTGAGGTCATTGACGTGCTCAGATTCCAACTTACTCTTTACCACCATGTCATCTATATAGACCTCAACGTTTTTCCCTAACTGTGACTCAAACATCCTAGTCATCATCCTTTGGTAGGTAGCCCCTGCACTCTTTAAACCAAAGGGCATCACCTTGTAATGGTAATTCCCAATAGGGGTGAGAAAAGATGTCCTCTCCTAATCGTCCAAGGCTAAAGGTATCTGGTGGTACCCTTGAAAGGCATCCAAAAAGCTCATCCGAGGATGGCCTACAATTGCGTCCACTAGTTGATCGATCTGAGGCATGGGGAAGGGGTCTTTTGGGCAGGCTTTGTTCAAATCCGTAAAATCTACACATATACGCCACTTCCCACTCTTCTTTTTTACCACCACTGTATTAGCTAGCTATTCAGGGTAGAACACCTCTTTAATAGTCCCGGCCGGCTTAAGCTTCATCACCTCTTCTTTGACGGCATCAGAATGATCCTTAGATGAGCGCTGAGGTGGTTGTTTCTTGGGGGTGACAGACGGATTGACGTTCAAATGATGGCAAATGAAACTCGGATCCACCCCTGGAGCTTCGTAAGCATTCCAAGTGAACACATCAACGTTCCTTATGAGAAACTCTACCAACTATTCTTTTTCTCGAGGCGGTAGTTAAGCCCCAACCTGAAAAAACTTCTTCGGGTCATCCCCTACAGTAAATTTCTCCAAATCCTCACATTTCGCATCCTCAGCATGCCCATCCATAGGTATTGCCAGAGACTTTGACTGTTATAAACCTCCCTCAGCAGAGGTCGAGGACTCAGCTGCAGGCTGATGCAAAATTGCAGACACGAGGCACTGCCTAGCCACGGACTGGCTTCCCACCAGCTCCTCAATCCGGTCTCCAGATGGATACTTCACCTTCTGATGCAGGGTTGAAGATACAGCCTCTAGGGCATAAAGCCAGGGTCTAGCGACTATAGCCGTGTAAGGAGAATAAGTCTCTACTACAATGAAGTCCATTTCAACCACTTCTGAGCCTGCCTGTACGGGCAGCCTAATCTGACCCTTTGGAATGACAACCTTTTCATCAAAGCTCACAAAAGGTGAA
This sequence comes from Notholithocarpus densiflorus, assembly GCA_030021035.2. Lineage (NCBI taxonomy): Eukaryota > Viridiplantae > Streptophyta > Magnoliopsida > Fagales > Fagaceae > Notholithocarpus > Notholithocarpus densiflorus. Next base: position 2,121,793 of record JARYZH020000072.1, on the reverse strand, counting down.
TCATAGGCTGTCAAGTCCTCGAGCTTTAAGTTCAGCCCCCTGTACAAATCGGGATACATAATCTCCGCACCACTGCTGTGGTCTACCATTACTCTTTTCACATCATATCCTCCTATTCTAAGGGTTACCACCAAAGTATCGTCATGTGGCTAGATGATTCCTACCTTGTCTTCATTTGAAAAACTGAGCACCGGTTGAACCTCTACTTTAGCCCTCTTCGGCTCAAAATCAAAGTCCTCAGATAGAAGCCGAGCTACAGACATTACCCTGGATGGCTGAGAACCCGTTCTCCTAGGTGCGGCAAAGATAACATTGATTGTACCTAACGGGGGCCTTGAAGAAGCATTCCCCTAAACTCCTGACCTTGACTGGTCTCCTTGCCCGTTGGGACGGTACAAAAGATGTTGTAACATTCCCTCCCTTACTAGTTGCTCCAGATGATTCCATAGAGTTATGCAGTCCTCGGTGGTATGCCCCCACTCCTGGTGGTATTGGCAATGAAGTCTCTGATTGCGTCTTGAGGAGTCTTCACTCATCTTGTTTGGCCATTTGAAGTATGGCTCCTTCTTGATCTGCTCCAAAACTTGATGCACCGGTTCTCGGAACACAGTGTTAACCATTGGACTGGCTGTGGACTCAGACTGCCTAGCAAAATCCCTCCGGGGTCTGTTATTGTTGTAGCGGTCCAACCTGAAATCCCTCCTCTCCTAAGGGATACCCTTGCCCTTTCCCTTGTCTTGCTGCTGGTCCTCTTCAACCCTCTTAATCCATGAGCTGGGATATACTAGTAACAGGTTTCCCAGTCAAAGACTTCCTTAAGCCATGCTCGGCAAGTAGGTCGAGCTTGAAAGTGCTGATGGCCACATCGTCAAAATCACCCTCTATCTTGTTGAACATCTCCCAATATCTGTTCAAATATGTTTTCAGTGTTTCACCTTCTCTCATGGACAAAGACAACAAGGAAGCTAAAGGCCGAGGAACCCTGCTGCACGTAATAAAGCGAGATCCAAACGCTTGAGTGAGTTCCTTAAAGGAATCAATGGAACTTGCCCTCAGACCATCAAACCACCTTATCGCTACAGGCCCTAAACTGGACGGGAATACCTTGCACATCAAGGCCTCGTTTTTGGAGTGTACAGCCATCCTCTGATTAAAATGGCTAACGTGCTCCACAGGGTCTGTTCTACCGCTGTACATGGTGAATGTGGGCTGTGCAAACCGTCGAGGGAGTCTCCCTCCCTCAATCCAGCTCGTGAAAGGTGACTTGGAAATTCGGTTGAGTGCTTTACTTATAGCGTCGTTTCCCAGGCCTACCGAGGATGAATTTCTGTTCCTGCGCTTATGATGATAGTCCTCGTCGTATGAGAAAGACTCGCTAGGAGGAGTCCTTGATCTGCACTTGTAGCTACCATCCTTTCCACCATCAGAAGAGAAGTCAGAATTGGATGGAGCTCGCTTTTGTCGTTTATTGCGCAAGCTTCTTTTCAGGTGATCAATCTCCTTCTGCATGGCTATGGCATTCTCCTCACGAGAGACGTCGCCCTTACCCCGAGATTGGCTCTCATTGGTATGGGAAGTATGCATGCTTGCTTCCCGGTCCCTTCTCTGTTCAAGATCACGAAAGTGATCTTGGCGTTGAGACCCCATAGATTCTACCTAGTGTGGACATGAACCTACCATCGTTGAAAGTTGGATTCACTAAAACACCAGTAGTTTCCCACAGACGGCGCCAATTATAAAAACCAGGTTTGAGATCCTAGCCCAAAGTATGAATGAACTTAGGCCCAAAAAGCCCAAAACAATGAATTTATAGAGAATGGGTTAGAAAAACTAGGCTTTAGTTAACCAAACAGCAAGTTGGGTAGGTTTGATGACAAAAGAATGAAAATATACCAGTGTAAACTGCAGAAAAAATATCATCGATGAAGTCCGAGGACACTGGTTCTTATATAATGCTCTTAGGTAATGTTACAAATCTGGTTCTAGATTGCTATAGTGTTTCTTTCTTGGTTTTTCCGATCACTTGTCTCACTGCCTCCTTCTTCTTTTATACTGTCTTTCCTTTCTATCTCCACCTTCCACGTGCATGCCAGACGATTGGTGTGGATACTTGTCCCATCAACAACACTCCCCATAAATCCTTATGTAGTAGCTGTAAGGCTGAAATCCACTGTTCATGCATCACCTTCACATTAATGCGGCTAGAGAGTTAGCTGCAGTGCATTTAATGCGGTGGCAGCAGCTTTCTCCTCAGATATTTTAGGACTCTTCCCTATCTGATGTCTCTGCAATGCTTATCCGCTCCAACTGAATTTCCGAGATCGTTACCCTTGTTGACAAACCATCTCTTAGGACCTCAGTTTTGTCTAGCCGAGGACACATTCATCCTCGGCCCACTCTCATAAGTCATTACAACCAAAACTAATCTTTTTATTCATTAACAATCTCTCCTGACGAAGACTTCCCCTCCTCGGACAAATCTTTGTCCTCGGCTTGGGCCACAAGCCCAATATACAAGTAGATAATGGACTCCTGGGCCCAAGAGCCCTACATATATTATTTTTATATGTCAAGTATCATTGAAAAAAGATATAAAATATATTTCCTATGTTATCAATGTTTTTAAAGTTCAAAAGATATAAAAGAAAAATCAGGGGAAAAAAGAATCAAAATCTTTAATTCAAAGAGAGAATTTAAAAATAAAAAAAGAAGTGTTACCTTTCAAAAGTGTATGAGTTTAAATGTTTATGTAGTAATTTATTATTTTTCATAAAAAAAAAGTATTAGGAATAAAATTTGAAAGAATTATATAATAAAATTCAAAAATTGATATTGTTTTTAAGTTTAATCATTTTATGATTTTAACAGAAAACAACATAAGTTGTGTTTTAGGTTTATCTAATTAGATATAAAAACCTAATAAAAAAATACAATATAATGAATATGCTATCTTTTTATGGGTTTTATAACTTTAAAAATGTTGTTTAATATTCACATGAGTGGCCCTTTAATATACAAATTGGTTTTAAGTATTATATATAACTAATTGCAAATTCATGCGATGTGTGAGAATATATAATTATTTTGAGATGTAGTATAATTTATAATTTTTTTTCTAAATTTTATTGTAGATTATTTGTTTTCCATAAAAATTAAAGAATCTCTAAAAGTAATTTCTATTTCTCTAATTTCAAAACTATAAAATTTTATTATTTTTGGAGTTTTTGATTGATATTATTCTTTCTTAAAGTGGTCCATATTCTTCTAACTATTATTATTATGCACTATATTTACCTAATTTCATTTGGTATAACTAAATATTTTAAGTTTCAAATTTATTATTCTTTTTTGGTACAATTCGGTCAATTTGGATCCTTTCGGTTTACTTTGGTCCATTCAGGTCCACTTTCAGTCCAATTCAGTTTACTTCGGTCTTCTCCGGTCCATTTTGGTCTCTTCGGTCTATTGGGTCCACTTTGGTCCATTTTAGTCCAATTAGATCTATTTGGGTCCTTTTAGTTTACTTCGGACCATTCAGTCCAATTCGATCCACTTCGGTCCATTTCCGTCCATTTGAAAAAGAAATTATGATGTTGTTTTGTTGTGACGGAATGGATGCTACTGTTGGGATTAGAGTTTTCTTTAGGGATGCGGTGTTGGTAGCTTTTCAGTTGGACAGGTATTTGGTTGGATGGGTTATAGATAAATTCCTTTTTAAATTTTAAGATGGAAATGTATTTGATTATAATTTTGTTGGGAAATTTAGACCGGATTGATAGAATTAACAAGTTTTAAACTCAAGTTGTTAATTAGATTTATTATGAATAAAACTTGTTAAAATAAACAAACATCAATATCATGTCAAAATCATGCAGCAGAAAAATAAATAAGACAAGATATGATGACCAAGGAAAACTAATGAAACAAACTAGTTTCACAGTAAAAAACCTGAGAGGAAACCTTCCCGAAAAACAATCCACTATAGTAAATAGAAGTTTTAGATCTAGTACAAAACCTTTGTCCCTAGACTCTATAATCCCCGTAGATGAACTCACAGTAGAAACTTTCTACCGCTTCAGAACCTCTAAACTCTTCAATATATGAACGCCACCCTTTTTGATACACGAATCCCAGTACGTGACTAACCAAAAGCACAGATCCTAGTACACGACTTAATCACCAACTAGAAAAAGATTGTTGGCTGCAAAGTTCTTCACTTCATCAACAATGAAGACCAAGAAGCACTTGGTTACAAAACCCTAAGGCGCAAAGACGCAGTAGCTTCTTTCAGAGAGAATAAGGCTTTGGTCACTTATTGCATATGTTCTTCTTGTATTCTCTTATGTGACGGCCTCTAAAATAAGTCTTATATAGGTTTAGGGTTGTGAGAAAAGAAACCCTACACAAATACATAAACATAGGCCGAAAATCAGATCTGGAAATCTGAATTCCCGTAACCTCGATTGATCGGGAGGTGTCGAGGAGGTGTCGAGCTTTAAACTTCGACAGATACAGCTATCAAGAAGCTATTAAGGAGATGTCGAGGAGACAGGAGGTTTCTCGATCGATCCACCAGCTATCGAGAGGTGTCAAGATTGCGATATCTCTCAATTGAAGAGCTCAATAGATAGCCTAGCTGTCGAGAGGTGTCGAGCAACTGTCAAGCTATTTGTCCGCAGGTGTCAAGCTATCTGTCTAGCTTTAGTGAACAGTTTTTCTTCACTTGTTTCTTGGTCCAATCTTCATGGCTTTAATACTAGACTTGAACAAAACTTTTCTTGAAGTATTAAACACATCCTAGATATTCTCAAATACAAGTAAAGTGCGTTTTGTCAAAGGATAAGTCAATTACATAAAATAGTGACATATGTTCCTAACAAGTGAATCGCATATGTCCTAACAATCTTCCCCTTTGACAATCCGTGACAAAACCACAACAAACAAATGAACACATGAGAGAAGTCATAAATCACTCAACTCATATTCACTTGTTGAATACAATAAAATCTATCCTAACACAAACTCTTGAAAAATTTTGCAAGATGAGAGTTTATGGCAAGTAGACTTTGACAACCTGTGTTTTTGAAACACTTTAAACAAAACTCATTAAGGCATCTTTGTATGAAACAGAAAAAATAGATTGCATACAAGTATAAGAAGCATGTGCATAAAAAGAGAAAAGAAACAACACATGTAAGGATAGGTGAAGAAAACATACATCATCAAAGATAAGCACAATGTATGTAAACATGGTCACAAGACCGGTGTACACAAAGAAGGAGGTAAGCATTCCCCCTAACAAGATGAAACATAACTCCCCCTTACAAGGGCATGTATTTCTCCCCCTAACATTTAGAATCTTAAAAAGAAACCACATCACAATTTCTCCCACTTTTTTGTCATGGTTGATAAAGGGTACAAGAAACTAGAAAGCTTCACCCGAGAAATATAAAGATGATCAAGGATGATCAAGGGGGTACAAAGAATCCATAAAAATGCATGAATGTAATGAAATAAGATGCTATGGATGACAAGATAATAGAAGGATGCAAAACATGTGAAAAACAAATTTCTCAACAAGAAAAATGTTATGCACATAGATCCCAAAACACACACACACACTAAACAAGTCTAACCAATTTTATATTTCAAAACAAGTTAAGACAATTTAGTGAGTATACATTAACACATGTAAAACCTTGTGATGGCCAAATCACATTGTACCTGCACATGTATCAAGAGTAGCAAAGAATATTGCATGTTGTGTGTGAAAAACATCGCAAGATTGTATAAGTGTATACATGTTATGACGATTTGAGATATGAGAAAATCACTTTAACTTACACACAATCATAACTGTTTGATGGGAACTATCACCTTCGAGGTACATCCTATAACTCCCACATCTCCTAGAATACACGCTTGCAATCATATTTAAAAGCATTTTTGATCTTTTTGCTTTTCATTTTCTTTGCATATTTTTCTTTTTAAGCAAATCATGCATAAGCATATAAGACAGAGAAAAGAAAATACCCAATGATGGTAAGCATATGACATTCCAATTTTGCTATGCCAAAACACACAAATGTCATTGTCACTGCACTTTTGCTATGCCGAAACATACATGTGTCATATTATGATTGGCGGGCAACAGTGATGAGATGGTTATTTATGTCTTTCTCTTAGGATTTTCTAGTCCTTCCCATCAAAAAGAGTGATACGAGTGTTAAGTACAAGAGATAACTTAATCTTACTCATCACAAACAAGAGCCACAAAGCTCACTTGCTTAGTTGTGCATAGAGATACTTATCTAAGTTACAAGAGATACAAAATTTAGAAAACTTTGTTTCAATGGTCATCCAAGGTGCACAAGTACCAATTTACACAAACACACTGTTTTTGTATTTTTCTGATTTTTCCCATTTTTTTATTATTTTGAAAACAAAACAAAATAAAAAACTAAACAACCAAACAAAAATAGACAGACAACATGAAAGCATGAAAGAAATATGCATATGCATGAAGGCATGATAGAAAGATGCAGATGCATGAAAGCATGATTCCAAAAGCAGATAAGAAATCAAGCAAAGAGAGTCCTACTTTAGATAGAAAGAATTAAAGCAGAGGACAAACAGAAAAGACAATTAAGTCTTAGGCTCCTTTCTCACCCACACAGCACAAGTCTTTGGCCGTGAAGATGAAAAGGCATGTGTCCTAGTATGTCGACTAAAGGACATAAAAGAATTAAAATTCTCTTGAAATTGAGTTAAAAATCTCAAAACTTTTAATAACTCTTCAAACAAAGGTGTAGGTCCTTGAGAGGAAACCTGTGACCGTTTGGACAATTGTTTATGAGGATACAACTTAAAACAATTAGGACGAATGTGTCCAAAAACACCACAATTGTGACAAATATGAGTACTTTTCAATCTACTATACTTCCCAGAAGGAGGTCTAACCTTAGAGGTTGACAGATATCTCAACTTAGGACAATTTGGCCTAATATGACCAACAATATGACAACGATGACAAATGGGGACAAATTCAGATTTTTCATTCAACCTAAGAGGAGTTTTAGACATAGGTTTAGAAATTTCAGCGTTAACATCAGAATTTTTACCTTTGTCTATCCTAACAATATTAGCCTTCAACTCTTCATTATTTCTTTTAAATTGAGGAATATAAAAATCTTTTTCTTTTGAGTTAGGCTCAACAACAAGTTTGGCACTAGTTAATTTTTCAACTTCAGTTTTAAATTCAACTAGTTGCTCTTCTAAACTCCTAATTTTGTCCACCTGAGATGAAATTTGATTTTTTAAAATTCTCATTCAAATTATTGGCTACATCCAATTTAGCAATTGTAAAATGTACTCCCCCCTAGATCGAGGGTTTTACATGGAGTCGCCACTTATTTAATTAAAAAGAAAAATAAGAAAATCTTCAATAAAAAATACTTCTGTTGTATTAATGTATATGACAATTTACATCAAATTTTGTAACAAAAATTTACAATGCTTTTTTGTCCTAGATACAATCTAAGAAAAGTAAATTACATTGCTTTATTTCCTAGTTACATTCTAAAAAATGTAAAATTACATATACAAGAGCATAGTCTAGAACCCTTGATCTTGGTTCGGAGGCTAATTTACGAGATAGGAAGGGATTAAGCACCCATCTCGCCCGGAAAAACCGGTCTCCTAGGTTAAGGTGGCCAATGTCATGTCATGTCAAACAAATACAAAGAATATGTCATATAAATATGTAATTTGCAGGAATTGTAAACAAATATGTGTTAGGGAAATTTGACATAAAGAGAAACAAAAAGTGAAATTTGTTAGATAACAATTTTAATGTAAAAAAAAAAAAAAAAAATGAAGGTAATGGCATGTTCATCTAAGAGATCAATATAAACAAAGAATTCCTAGCCTAGACATGTTCATCTAAGCATGTGAAGGAAAAAACAAAGTTGTCATGTTATTTGTCATCAACATAATTGCAAAGAGAAACAAATAAAAATAAAACATTTAAGCATATTTGATCATCCAAGCAATTATGTAAAGAAGTAAAGAAAAATCCCTTAGACATGTTTATCTAGAGAAAATCAAAATACTTTGACATGTTTGTTCAAGCATTTTAAAAAAGTAAAATAACTACCTAGACATGTTCATCTAAGTATTCAAGAGAAATTTGTGTTTAAACCTAGAAGTGTTCATCTAAGCATTCGAGAGAAAGTTGTGCTATAACCTAGAAGTGTTCATCTAAGCATTCAAGAGAAAATTGTGTATTAGCCTAGAAGTTTTCATCTAAGCATTCAAGAGAAAATTATGTATTACCTAGAAATGTTCACCTAAGCATGTAAGAGAAAATCAATAAAACATATAGGCATGTTCATCCAAGCATAGCATAAAAGAAGTGAATAATGATTTGTAAGCATTTATTCTAGCATGTATAAAAAATTAAAGAAGATAATTAACTACTTACCAGCATAAATTAAAAGGGGGAAGTGATCACTTAAAGGGCTAGGGAGAAAGTAAGAAAGTACTAAACTACAACCAAAGTAAGAACAATGGTTACTCAACAGCTTTTCTTTTCTGCTTTCTCACTAGCTCTCTAAAGGGAATTCGGGGTCTAGAAAATGGAAGAGGTCTTCTCTATTTATAGGAGAAGCGATGGCTTAACTTTAAAGCTAAGTTATTAGCTTTCTTCCGAAGCTAAGGGAGGAGATAGCCTGTTCAAATGAGCTGGAACGGATTTGGTGCTGATTCCCATTTGAATTTTGAAAGGAAGTTGAAGATGATGCTGCACCTGCTTCGTATTTTGGCTCTAACTTTCTGCTCAAAATTCCAATTGATTCAAGATTGATGTTTTTTGAAAGGAAATTCAATTATATACAACTTTTTCAGAAATAGAGAAAACCAAATTTCAACGTTTTCCAGGCCAAAAATTCGTTTCAAATTGCTGCTGAAAATAATAACGTTTTTTGAGCATTTTTGAATTTTTTCACAGCATGTATCTGTTTCTCTATCCAATTTATTTCAAAAAACTTTCTTCTAAAGCAAAGGGAAAGGATGAGCCTATTAGATAGGCTTGAACAGATTTGATGTTGATCCCCATTTGAAATTTTGAGAGAAAATTGAAGATAATGCTGAATTTGTGTTATCTTCTGCACCTGTTTTGTATTTTGGCCATAACTTGCTGCTCAAAATTCCAATTGATTCGGGATTGATGTTTTTTGAAATGAAATTAAATTCTCTACAACTTTTATAGAAATAGAGAAATCCAAATTTCAATGTTTTCCAGGCCAAAAATGTGATTCAAGTTGCTGCTGAAGATAATGACGTTCTTGAGCATTTTTTGAATTTTTCCTATCTCCAAAATTTTTCAAAAGAGCAGGTAAGATGCCCTAAAGGAAAACATTTTTTTTTTTTTTAAATTTTTCTTTTTAAAAAAAATGAAATAAAAATGAAATCCAATCAAAAATCACACTTAATTAATTTTAAATTAATTCTTGTGAGAATCAATCAAAATTAAGTATTTAAGATAGGACGTGATCAGGCCCATCGTGTAGGTGAGCCACGATCATTGAAAATTTTTTGTATGATAACTTTTGATCAGATGGTCCGTTCAAAACCCATGACATACCATTATGATCATTAGAGCACCAAGATTTGTTTTGTATTACAAATTTGAAGATCTACCAGTTGGTTAAATGCAAATTGTAAAATGGGGTGTCTACAGCAATCAAATCATCTTTTTCAAAATTGACATTTTTAAATTTAGCTTTTAATTTTGTAGAACATTAAAGAGATTTCATACAAATATTATAAAGCTTGCAATAGGCATCTTGAATATCATCACCATCATTCAACACAAGATCATATAAATCAAAACAATCAAGAGATTCCATGACAACGGGGGTCAAGGATCACACTCAGGAAATTAATCCAATTAGAGTGTAACCTTTCTGATACCACTTGTTGGGAAATTTAGACCCCGGTTGATAGAATTGACAAGTTTTAAACCTAAGTTGTTAATTAGATTTATTATAAATAAAACTTTTTAAAACAAACAAACATCAATATCATGTCAAAATCATGCAGCGGAAAAATAAATAAGACAAGATATGATGACCCAAGAAAATCAATGAAACAAACTAGTTTCACAGTAAAATACCTGGGGGGAAACCTTCCCGAAAAGCAATCCACTATAGTAAAGAAAAGTTTCAGATCTAGTACAAAACTTTTGTCCCTAGACTCTACAATCCCCGTAGATGAACTCACAACAGAAACCTTCTACCGCTTTAGAACCTCTGAACTCTTCAATATATGAACGCCACTCTTTTTGATGCACGAATCCCAATATGTGACTAACCAATTGCACGGATCCCAGTACGCGACTTAATCACCAACTAGAAGAAGATTGTTGGCTGCAAAGTTTTTCACTTCATCAACAATGAAGATCAAGAAACACTTGGTTACAAAACCCTAAGGCGCAAAGACGCAGTAGTTTCTTTCAGAGAGAATAAGGCTTTGGTCACCTATTGCATATGTTCTCCTTGTATTCTCTTATGTGATGGCCTCTAAAATAAGCCTTAAATAGGTCTAGGGTTGTGAGAAAAGAAACCCTACACAAATACATAAACATGGGCCGAAAATCAAATCTGGAAATCTGAATTCTCGTAACCTCGATCGATCGGGAGAGTCGAGGAGGTGTCGAGCTTTAAACTTCGACAGATACAACTATCGAGAAGCTATCAAGGAGCTGTCGAGGAGACAGGAGCTTTCTCGATCGATCCACCAGCTATCGAGAGGTGTCAAGATTGCGATATCTCTCAACTGAAGAGCTCGATAGATAGCCTAGCTGTCGAGAGGTGTCGAGTAGCTGTCGAGAGGTGTCAAGCAGCTGTCGAGCTATCTGTTCACAGGTGTCGAGCTATCTGTCCAGCTTTAGTGAATAGCTTTTCTTCACTTGTTTCTTGGTCCAATTTTCATGGCTTTAATACTATACTTGAACAACACGTTTCTTAAAGTATTAAACACATCCTAGATCTTCTTAAATACAAGTAAAGTGCGTTTTGTCAAAAGATAAGTCAATTACATAAAATAGTGACATATGTTCCTAACAAGTGAATCACATATGTCCTAACAAATTTAATATGTAATTGTAAATATTTATATTATAATAGGAGTCTATTGTAAGAACAAATGCATGGCTAATTGGAGTATTGGACAGAAAGTCATATATGGCCATGGGTGTTTGAAGTAGTGTCACAGGGAAGTTGTTTTAAACTTTGCAAGTTGCGTATGAATGAACATGTTGGTTCGGGTCTAAATGGTATGTTCGATATGAGGAAATTGTGTAATTTTCTTCTGCAATTATCTATATTACTATTTAAAGGGTTTTCCCTCTTTAGAATGGACATTTTATTGGTTCTAAAATACCTCTATAGTCTACGTTTAAATAGGAGCAAAACTTGATAAAAACGCTACTTTAATTCCCACGTAAAAACCTACATATGTCCACACTTTACCCTCTTGAAGTCAAATTTTGGCTAGGCACATGAAGTTAAAAGTTTTCATTACTTGCTCATGGGTTTTGCTTGAAATGGAAAATGTTTTACAGGAGAATTCAATGACAATGATGTATACAAAGGAACCTGTACACATATTTGTGAACGATTTTCTAATATAAAAAAGCCAACTAAGCATATAAGTTTTAGATTTGTTATATTTGCTATTTAATGGAAAGCTATTTAATAGAAAATGTGAAGGTCATGTAATTAACCAACCATTTTTAGTAATTTATCTAGACAATGTTGTGCTTACAATATATAGAGAGACAACGTAAATAACAAAGTTTGTGTATTCCCTACGTTTGCTTGGTATGGAAACATAATCATAGCATGCATAATAGTAAACTATGCATATGAAATTGTGATTGTATGAATCCTAATATTTGAAAGTTGCAAATCATAAATATTCTCACCTTTGCTACCCCTATATAAACTCAACTTTGCAACCCATTTCTTGCATCTTGAAAAGCAAAGGAGGTTTTAGCCCAAAAAAATAAAAAAGCAAAGCAGGAAAAAATGGTGTTCAACATTTCTATCATAGATCATGTGATCAGGATGTTGGGTGGTCGTCTCTTCTGGAATGTATTTGTGCGCAAGGATTTCTGCATCCCTGGCTAGCAGTCATTGTTGTTGTTCTTGGTATATCACCAAGATGATGGTGATTACAACTTATAATTATATCTTGAAATATCATATGATTATATTTCGTTTCACATTTTTTTTTTTTTCGTCTTTAAAATTTTGGCAAAAGAATGTAGTTTACACATTTCCTTGCACTAATGAAAGCGTTTCTTTATCTGACCTCTACTCTCTCACACAGTCTTCGCAGTTTCTTTGATTTTAGTTCTACACAACATATTGTTTGATTGTAATTCTACTGTTTTCTCTTTGCTTTTGATTTTATTATTCCTTGGACATACTATTTATTTTGCCATGTTAAAAAAGCTGCAGGATTCCCTTATCCCATATAGCACAAATGTAGAATCCATTGTCAAACATTCAATTCTAAGTTTTAGGAATCAAACAGATTGGCAAAGCTCGTACGCTCAGAGTTTATTTCATAGCACCAAGGCTGAGACTGAGCCTAAAACCCGATCTCAATTTCTTTTTACTAAGTCATTAAATACAAAATATAAAAAAAATTTACTAATCCATTGACCATTTACCACTGTTGTATACCTTTTTCTTATCAAACTTGTCTTAATTTCTTTCCAAGGCTCATTTCACATGTCACGCCCAGGAAGGATTTTTATTATATTACGAGTCATCTACCAACCCTGCAGACATCAATCACTAGGCCAAGACATTAACAAAATAATGGTTCTAGTGTTGAAAATTGGAAATATATAAGCTTCTCTTCCAAAATCTATTAGTCTATGAATTCAGCATTGTTCGGTAAATCTTGCTTGGGGAGTGTAATTGCTTCAGATCCAAGCCTATTTTGGTTCAGTTGATCTTGACAAAAGCAAAGGAACCTGTTACAAACACAAATTAGAAACAATTCCCTTTTTTTTTTTTAATTTAATATTCTTGCTTCTACCATTCAATTTAACTTGGGTAAGTGAAGCCTGTGTTACATTTAGGCACACTCGGGTGCATCTACGCAAGACATTGCTTATTGTACTTAAAAGAGATAATGCATATGCCTGATGCACAAGTAATCATTGGTATATTTTTGTACATATTAAATAAAACCTTAACCATTTATCATTCAAAATACAGAAAAATGGCCTTGAGAGAAAACAAAAAATACAACTGTGAAGGCTTTGGCATAACAAAGTTTAATCCGTATTAGTCAAAAATCCGTGTGATATACGGTAAAGCTATTAAAAATAAGATTTAAAAATATCTTGGGCTTTTCTTTTTCTTCTTTCTTTTTGTTGAATACATCATTTTTTAAACAATGGCTCCATGGAGAATAATTGCATCAGCTTCCTTGAAGAGAGATTTGAGACATTCATTCCTAATGAATTGCCAGAATGCATCAACGGAGCTCTTATACGTGATAGCTTCACGTATAAGAGCTCCATTGGGGAGGTAAGATTAGCACCATTTATGACAATCCAACCAAGAGTAGAGCTAGCAGCAAAGAAACTATCTTGAAATCATGTATAAAATATATGAGATGAATTGCTTACCCCAAATCTAATAACTATTCAATGAAATTGTGCTAAGAAGATATCAGAATAATGTCATATCAAGTATTTAAGATAGATCATGATTGATCAACGGTAATAGAATTGGATTACTGAACATTACTTCTCTAAGTCTTGAATAAATATTTTTCCTCTTCTTGAGGTTTTTTCTTAATTTCTATCAATTGCACAAGCAAACAAACCCAAACAAATTTACAGATTATAAGGTGTATAATATTAGACTCTTTTCATCCAAATTGACTTTAGAAACCAATACTACTTAAACTAAACGCAATTAAGTGATTAACAACATTAAGATTAGTAAAAAAAAGAAAAAGAGGGTTAGTCGAACTATTCTTCATTGACAACAATTATTAAAACAATAGTACTCTTTTAATCCTAATTGACTTTAGAAACCAATACAACCTAAACTAGACGCAATTAACAACATTACTGGACTAGTAAAAAGAAGAGAGGTATAAAACCCAGATCTATTATTCAATAACAAGAGAATTACCAGTTGAACTAACTAGAATTCACAATTAAAACATGTAATTCATGTCATGAATGTATTCTAAAGCTAACATTTACCTCTTACCGTGCGGTGAACTTGGGATAATACTTATAAGATCTTTACATACTCTTTTTGCTCTCCTTAATTATTTGCACAATTTTTTTTAAAATAAAACATTTTTATATTTACTTAAATTAGATTGACATGCAAAATTTTTTTAATCAGTAATAATATTAAAAAAGTAAAAAAAAAATATATATATATATATATGTCCTTTGTCTCACACAAGATTTATTTTTTATAAAAGTTGTTTTTAAATATATGAAACTTTTTCAAAAGTTAAAATTCAGTTTCTTACATAACCTTTATTCATCAAAAAAAACTATAAAAAGTGTTTTCTTTTTACATTTTCATAAAAATCATTTCATTTCAAAGATTCCAAAAAAGCAAAAGTGGGAATTAGTATAGTAGTTATAGTATCATATAAAATATCACAATTTTTGTTACAACTATCTTACATATTAGATTATAATTAACTCTCTATTATTTTCAAATAAATTCGTTATTTTTTCTTACCGCTCACAATCTACCCCGGGTCATTTAGTGTAATCTTAAAATTCCGGATTAGCAAAAGAGAGAAATCCACGGAAAGATACTACGTTGACTTCTTCAATACAGAAAAGCGACAGTCTGGAAAAGAAGGAGAAAGCTTTTTACCTTTTTGTTCCCTTAACATGGACCTGGTGTACGTATAAGCTGGATCAGATCGAACGGTAAAAGTAAAACTAACTAAAAACTCAAAAATATTTAGAAATTAAAAAAAATAAAAAAGCTAAAAACTCCAACCTTATCTACCAGTCAATCATCCTATATTAATAGTTACGAGAAAGTAAAATAAATAAAGCCCCCCAAAGAGTTTTCGAGAAACAAAGAACGAAAGAGAGAGTTGGAGATCATGTCGTGCTTAGCTACTTGCTGTGCAACTTCGACATGTGGTCTCAGCAGCTGTGTGGCCTCTGGGATCACCAAGCGCTCTGCTAGACTTGCTTACTGTGGTCTCTTTGGTGGATTCTTAATCCTTTCTTGGGTTCTCCGTGAAGTTGCAGCTCCTCTCTTGGAGAAAATCCCATGTCAGTTTCAATTTTTTTTGAGCTTTTTTTTTCGTTTCTTTGTGTGAATTTGTGGAATATGTGAACTGGGTTTGCTCTGTATCCAACGTTTTCCAATTGGGTTTTTGTCAGTTGGGGTTGGTTGTTGTTACTTTGCTTGGTTGATGTGTTCTTGTATATTGGGGATTAATTGTTCATTTGATGGGGGCTGTTGAATTGGAAAATGGAAATAGTGAATTTAATGATAAAACAAGCTTCGAACTTTGGACAACTTGCATTGATATCATGATAAATTACCAAATGTTCCAAAATTTTAAGCGGTTGGAAAATGGTGAATTTAATCATTTTAACTAAAATTCTAACAGGGACTTCCTTTTTCTAGTTCTCTTGCATTTATTTCTAAACTTCCTATCTTGGGTTTGTTTTGCTTTTAGTTATTTATTGAAGCATGCTTAATTATGTGCATAGTTGAGACTAATCTAAACTACTAGGCTGAATTCTCATTTGGGCAGCAGCCGGTTGGTATTAATTTGTTTAATAAATGGCTGAAAATTTAATGATTTAGATATTCTGAATTATTTCATCCAAATAATTTGGAAATCCTGTGGAAATTTGGAGAATTTGGCTGATAAGTTAGTAAGTTGAAGAATTTTCAGGGCCTAGTAAGGTTGGATGTAGATTAGGCAATATATGCATTTGGGGGCCAAAATGAATTTTCCTGATACCTGATAACACTAATGAGTTACTAGTTGAGATTTATTTTTGAATTTGAGAATTGGCTCATGAGCTCAACGGAGAAAAAATGTATATTTTAAATTTGCAACTTTTGTCCTTGACATTTGTGTTAACAGGGATAAACACTTCTGATACTCACACAAAGGAATGGTATCAAATACAAGCAGTTCTTCGTGTGAGCATGGGGAATTTCTTGTTTTTTGCAATTTTTGCTCTTATAATGATCGGTGTAAAGGACCAAAATGACAAACGTGATGCTTGGCACCATGGTGGATGGATTGTGAAGATGGTGCTCTGGATTTTACTTGTAGTCCTCATGTTTTTCCTTCCTAATGCCGTCATTTCAGTATATGGTAAGTCTTTCTTCCACAATTATGATATTAAACTAATTGTTATCTTCTGCTGCTTTTCTTTAGCCAGGGTTAGAGGAGGATTGTGTAAACCTTGTTTTGAAATATATGTGTGCTTCACAAATGCCATAGGGGGGCCATTGCCAGAGGTTTTCTTGGCTCCTTTTCAAAAATTTTGGAGTGAAATATTTGAATAAGATGCAATAAATTGCTCATAGCTGCTAAATTAACATAGCAATGGCCTTCTTTTCGCTCTAGGAATTTATGACTCTTATGCATGGGGCTAACTCATTATACTTCTTTTTATTCTGTGCAACATATATAGGACATGGGTTTCCAGAAATTACCATGCCCATATTCACCCTGGGGATCTCTCATAGTTCTTAGGCTTCAAAGTTTATTAGAATAACATTAAAGCAAGGGAAGATTGCTTTCCTCCTTGCATTGTAATATGGCTCCACTAACATGATGTGATAAAGAAGACACATCTATCCATCAGATGATCAATAAGAAATCTTCTCATAGCAGAGTATTCTTTTCCCTGTATTTGATGGGATTGATCAAGTATATGACTGGCTACATTTTGTCATCATGCACTTACACATCAACTTTCTTTCTTTAATAATGATGCTGTTCCCCAAGGATGACTGTCTTGCCTCAAATTCCCTACTTAGTCTCTAATTATTCAAAAAATTTCATTCTTTTCCTGAGATATGATGCCAAAGATTATTGATCTATGCAAATTTCTGTACTTGCAGGAACTCTATCAAAATTTGGGGCAGGGTTATTTTTATTGGTTCAAGTGCTTATCTTACTAGACTTTACACACGCATGGAATGATGCATGGGTTGAGAAAGACGAGCAGAAGTGGTTAGTTCAAATTTTCAAATCTCATCATACCTTCTTTCATTGCTTTGTTTTGACTTCTAACCTCATAAATGGCATTTTTAGGTATATTGCTTTACTTGTTATCTCAATTGGATGCTACATTATAGCATTTACATTCTCGGGAATTCTGTTCATCTGGTTCAACCCCTCTGGCCAAGACTGTGGCCTAAATGTCTTCTTCATTGTCATGAACATGGTCCTGGCATTTGCATTTGCCATTATTGCTTTGCATCCTGCGGTAAGCTTAGCATTTTGTATTTTACTGGTTCGTGCTCTGGGGCAGATTGTTTTTTTTGGGGTGGGGGGGAAGAGCACAACATTCAGCAGAAATATTAGGTTGCAAAATGTGTGGAGTAGCCCTCCCCCTCCCCTCCCTTGGATGGAAAATGACACCTCCTTCTATGTTTTTATTCCTTCGATGCAACTGTATTCATCAGCCCTTTATGTTATGATGCATTTATTGCATCCTGTATAGTTAATGATTTCTTTAAATCCCCTAACTATCCTAGTGCACATGAAGGAACCAACTTTGATTAATTCATTATTCAATCAAACTATTGTCAACTATCTTTCTGTATAGTTTATATCAACTATCTCCAAACAATCTAAGGGACCAACAGTGCTGCTAGTCTGAGGCAGAGGATATAAAACTAAATGCAATCCTTACAGCCTAAAGGATTTAGGCCAGCGTCTTTAAATATTGTACTCTTTTAATTAAACTTAAAAACCTAAATTCACAGTACTAAGGGCTTTTTAATATTCTGGGTTTGGCCACAGAATGGGCACGCTTTGAGGTATTAGATTGGCATCCAGTGGTTGAAATCTGTAAGCTCTGAAAGTATTTTGGGCACGTGGTCTATATGGTAGACCAATCATTTTTTATAAGTATATATAGTAGTAGACCCATCATGCAGAGATTGCATGATTATTTTTCAAAACTAACTAGCAATAGTCTCTCATTAGCTGGAATTATCTTGTTAATTTTATGTGGTGCAATGTAATTATTGTATTTACAAAATTGCAAGTTGGTATTCATGTAACAGAGGGTTGTGACCCCTTTACTGAACTTTAATAATAGAAAATGGCTTTTGAACTGGCAAGATGATTGTGACTGGAAATTTCAAACAGGTGAATGGTAGCCTCCTGCCTGCTTCTGTGATCTCTCTTTATTGTGCTTATGTGTGCTACACGGGTCTCTCCAGTGAACCTCATGACTATGTATGCAATGGTCTGAACAATACCAAGGTAGTCACCACAAGTACTCTTATTCTTGGGATGCTCACAACTGTTTTATCTGTTCTATACTCTGCTCTTCGCGCTGGATCATCAACGACATTTTTGTCACCGCCATCTTCACCCAAGTCAGGTGCTCATAGCTAGATGGAATCCTTTTTAGTTATTTAACATTTTGAATATAAGCGTTCTGAAAAAATATTTCTTCAGACATCTTGATGAAGTAAATGTTTTCAAAGGAAGGACCAAATACAGTAATTCTTTGTTCTACCTCATTGTAGAATAAAACCATACTGGTAAAAGTTGTTATTTTTCAGTATGTTCTATGTACTTGGATGAGCTCTTGACACTTGGCTTCTCTGACCTTCCATAGTAGATAAGGTAGTAAAGGCCAAACCATTCTGGTATGGTATAGGATTCTGAAGGTCTGGATCCTGCTGGCTTTTTGGTCTCACCTGCAGCCACATATAATGAATGCTGGCTACATACTAAGAGCTTTCTAATATTATTAAATCTTGTTGCAGGTGGGAAGAAACCTCTTCTAGAAGAAGAAGAGTTGGAAGAAGGAAAGGAAAAGGAAAAGAAAACAGATGCAGAAGCGCGCCCCGTTAGCTATTCCTATATGTTCTTCCATCTGATATTTGCTTTAGCTAGCATGTACTCAGCTATGCTTCTTTCTGGGTGGACCAACTCATCTGAGAGCTCAGACCTCATAGATGTTGGCTGGACATCAGTTTGGGTTCGGATCTGCACAGAGTGGGTTACTGCTGCACTGTTCGTCTGGTCTCTTGTGGCCCCTCTGATTTTCCCTGATCGTGAGTTCTATTAGGTGTCTTGTTCATGATATGTCTAGCACTCCTGGAATCTGTTATTATGTGCATAATTAGGTAATGAGGTATAAATTTAATTTGTCTAAGCTCATTTTTGGGGGTGGAAAAAGAAAAGGGACGGGGAGTAATTGTTCTCTCACATTCATTAATGTGTACTCTGTACAAACAACATCCATAATTTCGTGCACAATGTCCATATTTTTTTTTATTGATGTCCACATTTAAAATCTGAAATGGATGATGTATACGGATGATGTACAATAAGGAATGTGTGAGAATCAAATGTGCAATGGGTAGAGTGGGGAGGGTGTTAGGTCTATCAAGTGTTGTATCCTTCCGGAGTTAGGTTTGCAAATATCCCAATATGGAACAGATATTGCTATGGTATTTGTGTCTACCATTTGAATTCTATTGTCAAACTTTTTTTCTTTTGGAAAGCATGATGCTTGTTCTTCATCTTTTCTTTACATTTATTTTAAGTGACATTTGTTTATTTTGTCAAAACATCGAGTTTGAAATGGGCAGTAATGGGATTTTCTAAAGATTAGTTCCTGGTAAATCAGATCATTTGGTTCATTTAAATAGAAGTATTTGAAGAGAGATTTGGATTTCAGATCTAGTGTAAATGACTTGAATAACGTATAGAATTGTTTGTTTTTTTGTTTTTTAAAATATTGATGAATTTAATTGATGGATTTTACCTTTATTAACGTATGGATTTGATGTGATTAGGTGTAAAACATTATTCAAATACAAGATATACAAGTATTTTTGCTATAGCAAACTTCAAGTTCGAGCACATAATGTGTTGTTAAATTCTTATCAAATAATTATTCTAATAATTGTTTCTTAAAACCATGATTTTTGTCATCCAGCCATAAAATATATAAAAAAGAAATTGTATTAAAAAAAACCCTTAATTTTTGTGAGTTTCAATTAATTTAACTGAAAAAGTTTCTTATTCTCAATCATATGAAATGAATTTGAATATTTCTTACATAAAAATGGAATACATTGATATATATATATATATTTTTTTTTTTTTTTTGAAAGAATGCATTGATATATTAGCCGGGTGATTTAAAAAAATTATATCATGGAACAGATTAGATGTCATAAATTTAAACTCTATTGAATACATGAAAATAAATGAATCCCTTTAGTTATATCTTAAAATTTTAAATATAAGCATAACAGGCCTGTAAATGAACCAAGTAGTTCATAAACACCTTGAAAAGGCTTGAGCTCAAACATCATTTATAGACTTTGTTCAAGCCCGAGCCAATCTTGGACATTTACTTTCTTTGTTAAGCCAAGCTTGAAACACCTTGAAAAAGCTTAACTCGTTTACAGCCATAAGCGTAAGGTGTTGGTGGAATTAGGGCTATCAAGACATAATCAAAAACTGCCAAATTAGCATAACCAACTTGCTTGCTGCCAGATCCTAAGCTCCACTAGTCAACAGCAGGTCTCCACCTCTAAGAACCGATGTTGACAAGTTGAGTGGCAAATTTCCTCCTCCAAAACCTAAGCCACCTAACCCAACCAACGAGATAAATTTTAACTAGATCCAACCATATCCACCAAAATCATGACCAAATATAGCAAGATTTAGCTAGATCCATAGGATCCAACCAATTTTGATGACTCTCCATCACCACATCTCTTCACAGGATTCAATCGAACCAACTGGTGTCCCACTCGAGCCCAGTTTGACTCGATCCGTTGATGTTGGCGGTTGGCAGCGAGTCTCTCCACTTGCCACCTAATGTGAACAAGTCGGATCCGGGTTGAATCCAAAACTGACCAAACCAGTTCCGACCTATAGAAACCCGTAAATGGAATGATTGAATAACTTTTCATAAGTTTTACCCTTAGGACGGGTTGAATAGTTAGTTTCACTTTTGGAAGGGGGAGGGATATCATAGACTTATGAAGTTATTGATTTTTTTTTTTTTAAATCTAATTTAAAAGCCCAAAGGTTTCAAAAGATCAAAAGTTTCTAGGGCTGTAAACGAGCCAAGCTTTGTTGAGTAGTGTGTGTTTGAGCTTGACTCGTTATTGACACCCCATTTTGCAACCTGCATTTAACCTCACATGGAGGGTAAAAGGGTAATTTTGCCTTAGAAATATGCATCTTGATTCTGGCCATTAGATCATTAATCTCATTTCATCAAAATGATCTTGATGTCGTAACGATCAAATCGACTGGTTATAAGCCCTAATCGGACCACCAGATTGAAAGTTATCATCAAATCAAGTTTTAATGGCTGAGATGCACTATCACAAATTGAGTCCAACTATATGTGATTATGAACAATTGATTTCAATTGGTTATAAGTGTAATCAATTTGAGATCAATGATGTGTCATAATTTGATTGGTTAGGACTACATTTTATAGTGAGGTTGCATACACCTAATTAATTAGATAGTTAAACATTAATTATTCAATGAGTAATTTGTGCAATTATATTTTAATTAGAGTAAATTTAGAACCAATTAAGTCTGAAATGAGAGTGATTGGAGCCATTTAATGTAAATTGGGAGCTAATTTTGGACCTAATAATGTTAATTGTGCTGAAACCATTTTCTAACAAATGACCTCTGCTCACCATTTCATCGATATCTCTCAAAATATTTTAAATCTGTGAATAAGGTTAATTTTCTCAGAAACTAGACATCCGGGGCTTCATTTTGAGCACAAGAATGAAACAATTCCGATCAGAATTGAGTCAGATATGATTTTTCAAAATTAGCTCTACAGTCTGTTACAGCAGCTACGGGAAAACCGAACTTGGCTTGCTCCTCACTCCCACCAATCTTTCCATTTAATGCACCAGATTTCCCCCAACGCTAAAATAAGGTCTAGGTTCATGATTCTTTGTCAACCATCATTAAATGGCCTTCCATTCATATTTTCTCAACCACTACTATATAAACCCCCCTCTCCTTCATTCCAAGACACAAAGAAAAACCCATTCTCTTCCCCTTCCTTGAGTTCTAGTGAAGTTGAGTAGTCTTGTCATATCTTGGTCTTCCTGAGACTTAAGGTATTGAGTGAGACTTACTCTTCCTCTCCTAACTCTTCTTTTCCTCCACTCTTAGGACCTCTACCAAGAGTTTCCTCCTCCACCATATGGATCTTGCATGAAGGTATAATCTCTTTCCCTAACCTATTTTTTGTGTTGCCATGATGAGAATTTAGGATTAAAACATGATAGTAACTATTTAATTTCTCTTGAATATGTTTGAATGTTCTTAAATGTTTTTATGTGTTCTTCACATGTTCTTGGTTGTTCATCACATTTTCATGCATAACACTAGTTTTAATCTTAAATCCACATCAAAAATTTGAAAAACATATTTGTTTCATAATTCTTTCAAATCATTGAATCTAGGATATCACCATCCGCACACATTCACTAGAATTTATTTTTCAATATAAATGAAATGCTTAATAAATTGAATTAGGGTTTATCACATGCACACACTTTAAATTCAACATGCAAATTGATTGATAACATATTGAATGATGTGATATGAATGTTGGCCACCATAGTCTAGAAGACCGGTTTCACTGGGCAAGGTGGGTGCCTAATACCTTCCCACCTTGTAACATAGCATCCAAACTTAGATCAAGGGTTGATAGACTAATGTTTATCCTTGTAATTTTCAATTTTTAGATTGTAACTAGGAAACAAAACTATGTACTTTATCTTAGATTGTATCTAGGACCAAAGCCATGTAATTTCCTATGATCAATGTAAATTCAATTTCAAATTAATAAAATGAGTAATTTTTCAATTTTGGTTTTCTTATTTATCCTAATAATTAAATAAGTGGCGACTCCATTGTAAAACCCTTAACCTAAAGGGGTAAATATAACTAGTCGAACCTCTATTTTGAGAGGCAATAACACGACTCTACCCATTCATATGGGTTTGGCCCAACATCCTAAAAAAAGGGGGTCAGGGGCGCGGTCTCTCACAGTGGCCACTCCGCTGGGGATATTGAGGGCTAAGCTTCAATTAGATTATGGTAGCCAACCATGTCATTGTTTATTTATTACTTTTTTATATATAATATGTCTAATATTTCATTATTTTGCATGTCATGCATCATATGCTTGAATGAAATTTATTTTATTTGTGTGCTAATCCGGAAGCCCGGTAGTATTAGCCATGGATTGTGGTCTTCTTGAGACTCACATACCTAGCGGTGAACCTACCACCCACCGCGACAAAGATCATCATGGTTATGCCATGGTGATCCATAAGGACAAACTGTACCGTTCGGACCAACGCGGCGCTCCTGGCGTCAAAAGTTGGGAGGTACGACGTCCTAGCTTGTGGAGACCTTTAACCTACCTTTTACCCATGTTGTAATGACCCATAGAATATACCTTTAGGTCGGTCCATGTAAATTGCATTACATTATGCATGTGTTTGGCCATTATTTGAACCATAATGAGCCTAAGTCCAATGCTTGAGCCCATCATAATTGTTTGAACCTTGTATGCTATGAATGAACTCAAGGCCAAAGGCCTGTGATTGAACTCTACTTTGTATGGAAACCGAAAATTGTTTCTTGAATCATTCTAAGCCCACCACTTAAGCCCATCAAAGGTGTATACGCATGATCAACATCAAAAGCCAAAAGCTCATAAGATGCATGCCTTCCAAGTGCAAGCCCAAGCCATTTCATCATAATCAAGGTTCAAGCCCACCAAGCCTCAAGCATCCTAAATGGAACAAGAAGAAGCAAATGGCCCAACTTTGCCTCAGTCCATATTTGGTTTGCAACATCATGGTTAGACCTAAAGTTTGTTTATTCCATGTTTCTATGTTTCTTTGATTTCAAATTTTTCATGTAGCATTTAATGAGCTTTGTTTGTGTATATTTATATATATAAACAAAAAAAAAATTCAAATGAGAAAGTGTTTGGACTAAGGGCATTGGGCATTTGAGTCATTTAAAAAAAAAAATCTTTGAACTAGGACCATTGAACTTCCTAGTGACTTTTTCAAAAAGACCCAATTTTCAAAAATCCCAAGAATCCATGCCCTTGATCCAATTTTCAAAAGTCTTTTGTTTCACATCATTAGAGCATTTATACTTTTTCTTTTAAGATGAATTTATTAAAAGAGCTTGAATCACTATGCCTACAAGCAAGCATTACTAGGGATAGGAGGCCATCTTTGGTTAAACCAAATTATTTCCTATTACCTAGAATGTTCATCATCCATTGCTAGCCCATTTGAGCCTTCAAACATTTAACCTTTTTTTGCATGAACCCACTAAAATCTAAACTTGGGGTGGGAAAAATTCAAAGTATGCATACTTAAATCTCATGTTGAGGAGGAGTTGATCTTGTAGATTTGAAGCTAATTGATAAAGCTCTCCTAGAAGACATGAAAGACAAGTATAGAATTCATTAAGCTAAAGATAAGAGATCATCAAAGAAAAATGAGCTTTCACTCAATCAAGGAAAGAGAAATGAAATTCCATCAATATGAGAGAAAACAAAATATGCATCGAATTTGAAGAACCTAAAATTCATCATTCCAAGAGGAATACAAGGTTCATCCAAAAGAGAGTTCATCGAAAAAGGAAAAGATTCATCAAGCATAGAAATGTGCGAGCACATCGAGGCAAGAAAGAAATCTAGAGAGTGCATCAAAATGACCAAAAATCATTAATCTGAGAAAAACAAGGAGGGCAAAATGTCCCCAAAAGTTCATTCAATCAAGGGATGGAAGATAGAAAAATAAAATAAAATAAAATAAAATAAAGCCCGCTAGGCTAAAAACCCAAAAGGGTAGTCTAGGCAAAAGTTAGGGCCAAACAAAAGAAGAAGAAAAGAAAAAAAAAAAAAAAATTGGAAGATCCTACCAAGTTGAAAACTTGAAGATGCAACCTAAAAAGAGAATAATTTTACAAGATGAAAGTCTAGAGGTATGATTCAAAAGGAATGAGCATAAAAACGATTGTTGATACAAGTGACCAATGAAGACTAGTGAGAAGATGACAAAGAAGAAATGGGAAAACTCCTCCAATACTTGATTTTTGAGTAATGCATACTTGGGGGAATATCATAGGGAATTTTTAGCCTTTTATATCTTTCATTTCATAACCCAAACCCGGCCTACATTACAACCCATGAATAAGACCTCATTGAAGTCTTGCTAATTGTAGACACATCTTAAACTCTAATAATATTTTCTCTTGAATTAAAAAGGAAAGATGCTTAAAATTGTCAAACCCCACAGGATGACATGTCCGAGAAAAAAATTTCTCAAATTCTCAAATCCTCAAAATGACTCAAAAGAACTTCTAAACTTAGAGCACTCTCCTTGTTTGCACCCAACAATGTGATTCATAAATATTATCACATTTCAATTCTTGATTGCCTTTGGAGACTTAATCTGACAATGTTCAAAAGGAAGAAGCAAATTTGATTACATGAGTTTAATGATCTTGATCCTTCCTAATCAAAGAGATTTGTTTGACTCTTAAACACTTTGATTTGCCAAAATGGTTGTTCAAAGGATCACTTCTTGTTCATAATTAAAAAAATATATATATATATCATTCTTTTCCAAAATTCAGTTCTCTTGAACTACGTCTTGACCTGATCCTATATGAAAGAGGTACGTAGGCAGCCTTTTAAAGGCCCGGTCCTAATTACCCAAATAACCTTGAGAACAAATTCAAAACAATGTAACAAAATTGTTTGGGTGCAAGTTAGGCTAAGCCCATTTGTTTTGCATCAAGCGTGCTTAACTTGGGGCATTGGCCTATTTATATTGTATGCGGATATGTCCTTCTTGCATGAAAGCATGTTTTCATTTGAGGCATCAATCCATTTTTTGCAAGTATGTCTACACTAATAGCAATGGCCAAAAATGTTTTCATGATAACTAGTTTCTAACAAGCTAGAGAAAGAAAGCCATTTTGCAGGAACCAATGATGGCGGACCGTGATCTTCTTTCATGTTTCCTAATGGTCGCAACATCAAATGAACTCAGGTTCAATCTAAGCATGGAATATGCCCCAAACTAGGGGCATTGGGTAAGTACTTCCAATTCATTTTATTAAATAAATCCATTGCTAATTGAAATTATCTTTTTACAGGAACTAAGCAAGGACATATCCAGCAATCCGCATCAACCTCCAGCCAAAGTTATTCTCATTCAAAGGATAGGTTTTTCAACAAAACAAAAAAATCACCATGAATAAATCTTCATCACTTTTACTCCATCTTCATCTTCATCTTCATCTTCTTCACTTTTTGATAATGAACAAATCTTCATATTTCAAAAAATTAAAAAAAAAAAAAATTAAAAAAAAAAACCTTGGGACTAGGGGCATTGGTCTCCTACTTCTTAGGTTGCTTTAAAAAAAACCATTAATCAAAATTTTCAATTCCTTCAAAAAATTCAAGATTTCCAAATTTTTCAAAAAAAAAGAAAAAAAAGAATTTTCAAAAAGAAAAAAAAAAAATCTTCATTAAAGAACAGAAAGCTCTAATCCTCTTCCATGTTCTCCAGTGGTGCAACATCAAGTCAACTGTTCACCCTCAGCATACATCGAAGTATGGAATATGTCCCAAACTAGGGGCATCTGCCAGGTATGCCGAGTTCTTTTCAATGAATAATTTTGTTACTAATTGAAAATGTTTATTTTGCAGGTACTAGGGTAAAAGGCCACACACCTCAGCATGAGCCAAAGCCCAAAAATCCTAGGACCTCTGAAAACATGAGCCAAGATCCCAAACCTTTGGTCCTCTGAAAACATGAGCCAAAGCCCAAAAATCCTAGGTCTCTGAAAACATGAGGCAGGATTTAAAATCCTAGGTCCTTTGAAAACATGAGCCAAAGTCCAAAAATCTTAGGTCCTTTGAAAACATGAGCCAGGATCCAGAATCTTTGGTCCTCTGAAAACATGAGCCAGGATCCAGAAACCCTTGGTTCTCTGAAAACATGAGCTAATATCCTAAACTTTTGGTCCTCTGAAAACATGAGCCAGGATCCAGAATCTTTGGTCCTCTAAAAACATGAGCCAAAGCCCAAAAAACCCTTGGTTCTCTGAAAACATGAGCCAAGATCCAGAACCTTTGGTCCTCTAAAAACATGAGACAAAGCCCAAAAATCCTAGGTCCTCTAAAAACATGAGCCAGGATCCAGAAACCCTTGGTCCTCTGAAAACATGAGCCAAGATCCTAAACCTTTGGTCCTCTGAAAACATGAGCCAAAGCCCAAAAATCCTAGGTCCTTTGAAAACATGAGCCAGGATCCAAAACCTTTGGTCCTCTAAAAACATGAGCCAAAGCCTAAAAAACCCTTGGTCCTCTGAAAACATGAGCCAAAATCCCAAACCTTTGGTCCTCTGAAAACATGAGCCAAAGTCCAAAAATCCTAGGTCCTTTGAAAACATGAGCTAGGATCCAGAATCTTTAGTCCTCTGAAAATATGAGCCAAAGCCCAAAAAACTCTTGGTCCTCTAAAAACATGAGCCAAGATCCAGAACCTTTGGTCCTCTGAAAACATGAGCCAAAGCCCAAAAATCCTAGGTCCTCTGAAAACATAAGCCAGGATCCAAAAACCCTTGGTCCTCTGAAAACATGAGCCAAGATCCCAAACTTTTGGTCCTCTGAAAACATGAGCCAAAGCCTAAAAAACCCTTGGTCCTCTGAAAACATGAGCCAAGATCCCAAACCTTTGGTCCTCTGAAAACATGAGCCAAAGCCTAAAAAACCCTTGGTCCTCTGAAAACATGAGCCAAGATCCAAAAATCCTAGGTCCTCTGAAAACATGAGCCAGGATCTAGAACCTTTGGTCCTCTGAAAACATAAGCCAAAGCCCAAAAAACCCTTGGTCCTCTGAAAACATGAGCCAAGAACCAAAAATCCTAGGTCCTTTGAAAACATGAGCCAGGATCCAGAACCTTTGGTCCTCTGAAAACATGAGCCAAAGCCCCAAAAATCCTAGGTTCTCTGAAAACATGAGCCAGGATCCCAAACCTTTGGTCCTCAGAAACACATGACTAGAATCTCCATATATTCTTTACCTCAGGTAAGCATGTCTTGTACTCATTCAAAAAATAAAAATAAAAATAAAATAAAAAAATTGCATGCATGAACTACATTTGGACCTGATCCCCCCACCAAGAGGTACGTAGGCAATCTCTCCTGAGATTTGGTCCACATTTTGATCCACTACATGACCATCTGCATTTTTATCTACATGCATCATACATTCACCACGGTTAAATACTGATTGCAAAGTTAGGTGTCTCTTTCATACATTGACATTCGCTTTTCAAGCTCTGCCAATGAGGGGCATTCTGTTGACACCCCATTTTGCAACCTGCATTTAACCTTACATGAAGGGTAAAAGGGTAATTTTGCTTTGGAAATATGCATCTTGATTCTGGCCATTAGATCCTTAATCTCATTTCATCAAAATGATCTTGATGCCATAACGATCAAATCGACTGGTCATAAGCCCTAATCGGACCACCAGATTAAAAGTTATCATCAAATCAAGTTTTAATGGCTGAGATGCACTATCACAAATTGAGTCCGACTATATGTGATTATGAACAATTGATTTCAATTGGTTATAAGTGTAATCAATTTGAGATCAATGATGTGTCATAATCTGATTGGTTAAGACTACATTTTATGGTGAGATTGCATACACCTAATTAATTAGATAGTTAAACATTAATTATTTAATGAGTAATTTGTGCAATTATCTTTTAATTAGAGTAAATTTAGAACCAATTAAGTCTGAAATGGGAGTGATTGGAGCCATTTAATGTTAATTGGGAGCTAATTTTGGACCTATTAATGTTAATTGTGCTGAAACCATTTTCTAACAAATGACCTCTGCTCACCATTTCATCGATATCTCTCAAAATATTTTAAATCTGTGAATGAGGTTAATTTTCCCAGAAACTAGACATCCGGGGCTTCAATTTGAGCACAAGAATAAAACAATTCCGATCAGAATTGAGTCAGATATGATTTTTCAAAGTTAGCTCTACAGGCTATTACAACAGCTACGGGAAAACCGAACTTGGCTTACTCCTCACTCCCACCAATCTTTCCATTTAATGCACCAGATTTCTCTCAAGGCTAAAATAAGGTCTAGGTTCATGATTCTTTGTCAACCCTCATTAAATGGCATTCCATTCATATTTTCTCTACCACTACTATATAAACCCCTCCTCTCCTTCATTCTAGAACACAAAGAAAAACTCATTCTCTTCCCCTCTCTTGAGTTCTAGTGAAATTGAGTAGTCTTGTCATATCTTGGTTTTCCTGAGACTCAAGGTATTGGGTGAGACTCACTCTTTCTCTTCTAACTCTTCTTTTCCTCCACCCTTAGGACCTCTACCAAGAGTCTCCTTCTCCACCATATGAATCTTGCATGAAAGTATAATCTCTTTCCCTAACTTATTTTTTGTGTTGCCATGATGAGAATTTAGGATTAAAGCATGATAGTAAATATTTAATTTCTCTTGAATATGTTTGAATGTTCTTAAATGTTTTTATGTGTTCTTTACATGTTCTTGGTTGTTCATCACATTTTCATGCATAACACTAGTTTTAATCTTAAATTCACATCAAAAATTTGAAAAACATATTTGTTTCATAATTCTTTCAAATTATTGAATCTAGGATATCACCATCCACACACATTCACTAGAATTTATTTTTCAATACAAATGAAATGCTTAATAAATTGAATTAGGATTTATCACATGCACACACTTTAAATTCAACATGCAAATTGATTGATAACATATTGGATGATGTGATATGAATGTTGGCCACTATAGTCTAGAAGACTGGTTTCACCGGGTAAGGTGGGTGCCTAACACCTTCCCACCTTATAACATAGTATCCGAACTTAGATCAAGGGTTGATAGACCAATGTTTATCCTTGTAATTTTCAATTTTTAGATTGAAATTAGGAAACAAAACTATGTACTTTATCTTAGATTGTATCTAAAACCAAAACCATGTAATTTCCTATGATCAATGTAAATTTAATTTCAAATTAATAAAATAAGTAATTTTTCAATTTTGGTTTTCTTATTTATCCTAATAATTAAATAAGTGGCGACTCCATTGTAAAACCCTTAATCTAAAGGGGTAAATATAACTAGTCGAACCTCCATTTTGAGAAGTAATAACACGACTCCACCCATTCACATGGGTTTGGCCCAACATCCTAAAAAAGGGGGCCGGGGGCGCGATCTCTCACACTCATCAATAAAAATCAAATGCTCAAGTTTGGCTTGAACTTGAGACAAGCCTAAAAACAATGTTTGAACTCGAGCTCGTGAGAGTGCCAAAAAACTTAAGTTCGGCTTGACTTGGCTTGATTAATTAGTCAAGCCAAGCTCGAGCTTAATATCAAGCTTAAGTCAAGCTTTTTAGCTTGAGATCCAAAAAAATTGCATCATCAAATGCTTATATTACCAAAAATCAAGTAAATATATAATAATAATAATAATAATAATAATAATAATATACTCATTTTATCATGCTTCTAACACTCGTGATAAGAAATTGTTTAAATTACAACTTTACATAATTAAATCCATTCATCATCATTCATTGTCTATAGCTTGAGTAATTGTTCAAAATACAATTTTTACATCCACATTTGTCGTTCGTGCAACTATAATCTTCACAAATCTAAATAAATTAACATTCCAAAACATGTATGAATAAACAAGTTATAAATTAATATTCCAAAACATGTGTAATGTCATAATAATGAGTTTATTTAGTAAACATATATCAAGTTATAAATGAGTCTAAGCTCAGCATGTTTTGTATCGAGCCCTATTGTTCACAAGCTTGTTCATGAACAATTTTTTTTGCTTGAGCTCTATGGCTCAAACTTGGCTTATTTGTAAACAAATGAATATGAACGAGCTTTTTATCGACCCGAACTCGAATTGTTTATAAACAGCTTGGTTCGTTTACAGTCTTAAAAGTTTCCATCTTTATTCTTTTTATAAACTTTACATCATGAAAAGTTTATTATAGTTGGTATTATTAGCCAACTGATTTGATATGTCTCTTGCAAAATTAATCATTGTGCATAATAATGACCAAGTCATTAGATTCAATGGGCCAAATTCATTTTGTTTTATTGATTTCCCGGCAATTCAGTGGGCCTAATGAGTTTTTTATTATTATAAAAGTTTTTTTTTTGGATAAAAGGGCCTAATGAGTTGAAAGAAAGTAATTTGTCAATTCACATTTTGCAACACGCAGATAAATTTGAGCCACCTTTATCTAATGGTGTCTAATAATAGTATATTCAAGAAATGAGCTTTTTTTTTAATATATATATTTTTTTATAAAAGGGTTATGAGTTGAAAGAAAGTAACTTGTCAATTGACATTTTGCAACACTCAGATAAATCTGAGTCACCTTTATCTAAAAGTATTAAAGAAAAAAGTGGAGAGAGAAAAGTTGAGAATCTTGTAGCTTGAGATTCAAATCCTTCTTCCCTTGTCAATTGTCATAACTACTATTGAATCTAGAAAAAAATATGAAGAGGCAGAAAAACATGTAACGCGTAAGGTCAGCCAATAAATATATATATATATATATGACATTATTAATAATCTAAAACTTAGATACAATGTCTTAAAATCATTTTTCAATTAAATTCAAACATCTAGTTATATACTAAAATTCAAAGTACTGTGTTTAAGTTGTGCATAGTGAAATATGAGTTATACATGAACTTGACTTGCATTTTTACTTTATTGTTTCTATTATTGTGTTAAGTGTAATAAGCTTAGAAAGGAATGTCTAAAGATCTGTCTTGATTCAGTGTATCAGTATACTATGTAAGATATAGATTTTCGGTCCTTTACCCTTTTCATCATCAATATTATTATTATTATTATTATTATTATTATTATTTCGTACCCTTTTCTTTTATTTAGTAGTCGGATACTGAAAATATGAGATTTTTTAAATTTATTTTAGAGTTGAATAGTAAAATCTTATATTTTGGAGGATTATGATTAAAGTATACCATAACCATTCATTTTAGATAATTTTTTATGAAAAATTGACAAAATTGACAATTTTTTTTTTTTTCATTTTTCTATCAAAAAGTGATATGTGCACTAAATATCGGACACAATCCTATTTGGTTTGCCATAGATGTACTTCTATTGGGAGTCAATATTGTGAATCACTACGTAACGTAGCGTTGATATAAAAGTTCAATGTCTTATCCATTGAGAGTCGTGCATTTCACGCTTTTGTTGTCCATGCCATGAATTGGGTTCATTGAATTGTCTTCTTTAGCTTCTTTTGTTTACCAATTTAATGAATTTATAGCTTTTTTTACGGGTCTAGATATCATTTATTGCTAAAAATTAAAAATTAAAAATTAAAAATTAAAAATTGAAAACACTGTAACAAAATAATTTTTAAATGTGTAAATAGTGTCATGAGACCCAGTTTTAAAGAAAAAATTGCTGAATATGGTACTTGTGGATCCTATGAACAATGCACGGGACCTACAGAGAAAAACGCTTCGGCTGGAAAATGCGCTTCCCAAATGGAGGCTAAATATCACTTTTCTTTAAGTAAAATTATCTATTTTATATTTCTTGCAGTGTAATTTTTTCATTAAAGAAATATATTTTATATTTTTAAATAAAACTATAAAGATGAGTTAGTCTTTTTTCTTCCCCCAAGTTTTTATAGAGAGAAAATAGAAAGAAACATAAGAGACACGAAAAGAGTTCTGGAGCTTTCATTATCTCTCTCCTACTCTTTTTGCCCTTCTTTCTCTCTCTATTTAATTGAAATCTCCAGCCAAACAAATCGTTTTGACTTAACAAAAAGACACAACTTGACCAAATGAAACTACTATAGATAAGCTTCTTCGCTCTTATTATATAGTTAGTAGATAACACAACAAATAACCTAAGCCAAACCAAGCTTAAATCTCATTTTTCAAAAGAGATTCATTCAAGACGTGTTAAGATTAAGATTGGTTAACCTAAGTCAAACCATATGCTTTTCTCTTTTGTTTAATTGAGTTAATGAAGTGGGTGAATAACTACACCCTTTACCATGTCCTAAGATATAAGATGCTTTTCTCTTTTGTGAATTAAGTTTAGTGAATAAGTAACTGCACCTTTGGCAATTAGCATAACCTAACAAGATAGCAGCAGCATAATTGACTTTACAAAACAAGCAAACAAGGCACAAGCCGTACCTACCATAAAAACCAATTTTCATAATACAAACATCAAATTAAAACTATCATTATCCGTAATGTAATGATTTATAATCTTGTCCCAAAAATCCAATAAAAGGTTCGCATAAAGTGAACACAAATATATAAATATATATATATATATATTTATATGAATAAGGATAACATTTGAACAAAAAGAAAAGAGATAACACTCTCTTTTTTCCTCCGGTTGTAATAATAATCAATCCCAAATTTCCATTCAAATCTACCTCATTGTCATTTTTTCTTATTTATTATTACTATTTTTTTTTTTAGGCTGACCAATAGATTGTCCAGATTGAGTAATTCTTAAGTATTCTCAGAGTATGGAGAATAATGTTCCCTCTTCTCACATTTATGGTAGAGTCCACTCATTAAATTTATGGTGGGGTCCACCATGAATGTAAGAAGAGAGAGCACCATTTCTTCATACTCCGAGAATATCTAAGAATTTTTTGTCCAGATTATCTTCTAGCAAATCTTATCAATTATTACAAAATCTTTCATTTTATGCAATTTTACTTTTGTTGTTGTTGTTGTTAAAATAGTTAGAAATTTATTAATAATATATTGCTAATTCTACACATCAAAACTCCTCCCTCATAAAAAGCTTAATAAATGAAAAAAAATATTGATATAAAATAATATGGTGAATTGCATTTTAAATCTCATACTATTTTATAGATGCTTTTCTAGTCTAATCCTACAGTTTTAGAAATTTCGAATTAAATTATATACTTTAAAAAATATTTCAATTCAAATTACAAAACCATTATTCGTCAAAGATGTAAACTTTTATGATTTATATTGAAATCTAGTTCTTCTAAAGACGCAACAAAATCTCACAATATTTTTTACAACAAATGAGGCGTTAGATAGACCATCATATATCAAAATAAATAAAATAATATCATATCAAGAGACCCACCATAATTTTGTTTTTTTCTTTGGAAAAGAATTATTTATTAAAGAAAAAGAAAAATAGAAGCTACAAAAAAGCATGCTACTTGCCTCAACTTTTTTATTTTATTTTTTATGAGACTTGCCTCAACCTTTTATATCAAAAAAACTTACCATAATTTAAAAACAAAGGTTTTCTTATTGAAATAACATTCACACGCAAGTGTTTTTATAGGAGTGTTTTTTTTTTTTAAGGATTTTTTTAAAATAAAATTCACACACAAGTGTTGAAATAATGACATCTAGACAAATATTCTTTCTTTAAAATTATAGTATATTCATATTGAATACGACATTATTAATTCTAAAAATATTGTATAATTAATTACTCATGTTCTTACATAAAACACCTTCCTCACTCCCTTCAAAGGGCGCGTGCTTCCTCCTCACCACCACCCCCACCTCCATCCAATCCTACGCACCCACACCTCGCTAACCTACGCACCCCCTCATTTCCCTCCTCCCCCATTCCCCCCCTCCACCTCCACAAACTCTTTCCTTTCAAACCAATACATACATACACACATTCCCTCCCCTCTCTAACATGCGCCACCTCCTCCTCCCCACCACCGCCGCCACCACCTCAACCACCACTATGCCCTCCTCCTCCTCCCTCAAACCCCCAAAATCCCCAAACCCTAACAACAACAACAACCAACACTGCTCTTCTCATCCCCACACCCATTCTCTCCTCTGCAAACACTCTCCCTCCGCCACGCTCGACCTCCTGATCCTCATCCTCGTCCTCTTCTCCGGCTCCTTCCTCCTCTCCTCCTACTTCTCCTACCTCTTCAACTCCCTCTCTCTCCTCCTCTCCCACCACTCCCTCTCCCTCTCCCTCTCCTTCTCTCTCCCTCTCTCCCTCCCTTACTTCCTCTCCTTCCTCTTCTTCTTCGCCCTCTCCGCCACCCTCGCCGACTTCTGCTGCGGCGCCAGATCTCGCCGCTGCAGCAACCCCTCCTGCAAGGGACTCAAAAAGGCCTTGGAGTTTGATCTCCAGTTGCAGACTGAGGACTCTCTCAAATCCAAATCTTCCAAAGATTTCATCGATCGCTTGCCTTGGAAAGGCGGCACCGAGGCTAATCCCGACTACGAGTGCCTCCGATCCGAGCTCAGAAAAATGGCTCCCCCTAATGGCCGCGCCGTTTTGCTCTTCCGTGCTCGGTGTGGCTGTCCCGTCGCCAAGCTCGAGGGATGGGGACCGAAGCGTGGGCGGCGCCATAAGAAGTGAGTTTCTTTATTCGATTTTGGTTCAATTTGAAAATTTGAATGCATTTGCAATTTGGATTCTTCGTTAATTAGGGTTTTTTGTGTGTGTTCAATTTGTGAATTGATCTAGAACTTAACTACATCCTCGTGTAATTTGTATTAAGCTTGATCTGTTGTTTTTCGCGTTGTTGAATCAGCAATTCCTATAGCCAATTGTGATTAAATTCAGTTTATCAAAGAGAATTCGAACTTTTTAGAGTTTAGTCAGTGTACTGTTTGGAAAAAGGAGGAACATTTGGCGGCAAAATGCACTCCTATAGACTGGAAAACACGATTATTAAAGAAAATTTTGTGTGTTCCATGAAATATTTCGTGTCATGGATATGGCATTTTCTATTCAAAATAGAGTGCAATAAGGATTTGTTTGTAGTTGGGGATGGAAATTTGTGTAGAAATGTTTTCAGTTAGACAAATGTTCAAGGTAATGAGCTAATAATTTCTGCCTCTGGTCTAATTTTTACCAGGTTTGTGTGTCTACCTGTTATTTTTAATATTTAATTGAGTTGTTTGTGTGGTTTATTAGTATTGAATCTATAGATGAAAGTGTATTGCTTAAGTATTTTATGGAAAAAAATTGAATTAAATTCTTATGATGTGAGAGGTTTCTTATACCCGATTTTTTGCTGTTAGGCCTTTGTTGTTACCCCTGGTGCCTACCTCCACTTCTGTAAAAAGAAAGAAAAGAGGATAAAAAAGTGAAGTTCATCATTGTTGATGGTGATCTCCCAAATTATGAGGATATGGGTCAGTAATTTGGCATTTTGGGTAATCATAAAAATTATTGTAGCAATATTTGATGAACTTGGTGTGAGTTGAGTTTTATGAGTTATCCACTTTTCATGCTTATTCCACTGTGTGCTTTCTCAAGTTCATGGATACCTTCGTTATGTGCAGCTCTTACCCTCATTAAATACATAGGAACAACGTTCCTAATCTCCCCATTGCTTCTCTTATTAAAACATCCCTTTTAAAAATATAAAAATTCCAACACAGAAGAAGGCATTACCTGGGAAAACAAAAAACAAACTGAAAATCAAGGACCACAATTCCTGAGCCACCTTACAATGGAGGAAAAGATGGGGGCCACACTCTCTCCATGAATTTTACACATTAAACACCACTCCATAATGATTAATCTCGCTTCCTAAGGTTATCTGTAGTAAAAAAAAGTCTTACCTAATCACACACTTCATGTGAAAAAAGCCACCCTTGATGGTACATGGCCTTTCCAAAGAAAAAAAATTACCACCTCCTCTCAATGTCTTATAATAACTATTTACTTTGAAGCATTGAGTCTTTAAAGGGATCCATTTCAAATTATCTGCTTCTTTGCAACGTATCTTTGTAGCATGTGTCATCCAGTAGTTTTATTCTAATACTTTGTATGACATATGAATATGTGCTTAAGTCAAAGCAATGGTATTCCAAGGCATAAATACTTTGTAGGTTGTTCTTTCAATAAATGGCACTTCTTTGTCTAAGTGCCATCTCTTGGACATTGGTCTTGTGGCATTTTTTGTCCAAGTCAATATTTGCTTCAATTCCTGATGTGTCTTCTCTGTTGTGATACCTTTAGTCTTTTAGTCATTTTTGAGCTCATGTATCACCACTACTTAGGAACTTATGTTATTTTTTTCTTTCTTGGTTCTCCCTTGATTTGCTTTGAAGCTTTAACTTTTTATCTTTTTTTGGGATATAGGTTTATGGGAAAAACCTGCATGCATCTTGCAAATGTTTTTAAATCTCTAAGAGTGGTTGTTTTTAGCTGTTGGAATTAGTAGCTTCATCATTCCTATACTTCTACATTATTTTGTAGCTATGAAAAACACAGGTGGATTTTTTTTTTTTTTAACTGGTAAGTTGCACACATGTTATATGGGTCTTGAACCTGTCACCCACCACCTTGCTCTTACACAGGGAGGAGCGAGGGGGTGCCATTTTTTTGTGTACAGAATGCTATAAGATATACAGCTAGAGATACGTGAAATTAGATAATTTGTGTATTCTCTAATGTTAAATTTACTTTCCATGACTTCCTCCTTACTAACTTAAATTTACTGAAATTGCATGAAGGCCTTTGAAATTGTTTTAGTAACTAATTGTCATTGTTAGTTTATATCAAATTCACCTTTAAGCCTTATGAAAACTGTCTTTTTCTATGGTGCAATAGTAAATGCTTAATTTTCTTGGCCTGAATCTTTGCCAATCTTGAAGTTATTAGGGTTTCTCTTTATATTGAGACAGAACTTCTCCATTTTACCAACACCCCACATTGTTCTTCCCCACCAAGAATAGGAGGAAAAAAAAAAAGAAAAAAAAAAGAAGGAAAGCAGCAAAATCTCAATTCCCTTCTAAGGTTGAGGTATCTAAACTTCCCAATTTAATTAAAACTCCATACCTTTAGTGTTTGGTGGCCTTGTTGTGCTGCTGTACCTTTGGACTCATTTTGTTATTACAGACCCAATACACAATTGTGCTTGCTATTCTTCTTTGATACAATTTTTGTAACATTAATATCTTTTCTAAGTAATGGACAACACAACTCTCAATAGCTTGTAATTTTATTGTTATGTCAGATACATATATAAAACTGTCCAGCATGCTTTATTTCTTTTATGCAATATGATTTTACAGCATATACTTATGCACTTGATACTTATAAAAAAAAAAAAAGAAGGTATA
This sequence comes from Notholithocarpus densiflorus, assembly GCA_030021035.2. Classification (NCBI taxonomy): domain Eukaryota; kingdom Viridiplantae; phylum Streptophyta; class Magnoliopsida; order Fagales; family Fagaceae; genus Notholithocarpus; species Notholithocarpus densiflorus. Next base: position 2,083,217 of record JARYZH020000072.1, on the reverse strand, counting down.
TGCTGATAGGGAGTCAAATCTTGTCCTTCGCATTACTTGGATTTCAATTAAAGGGGGGCAATGGAGAATGATTTAATGTAATGTTCAAATTTGCTGTTCAACTTGGTCAAATTATAGATGGAGCTGGTTCTTGTCAAAAACTTTAGATTGTTGGGAATTTGTGACCAGAATGTATCCCAGTGCTTAGCCACTATGTTAATAGTGTGCACATGCCTCATAGGTGTTGGATATGCAGATTGTAGAGAATTTGCTGTCCTTGGTGGTAATTTCATATCCTAGCACTCTGATCATGTGATCAAAAGTGTGTGTAAATGTCTTTAGGCTTTGATTTTGTCGTCGAAAGAGTAGGCTATGCTCATCTTTATGGCTCAGCCACATTATAAAGGCAATTTGATATATAGGCAGAAGGAAAAGCTAATAACTTATGAGCAGTTTTGCTCCAAATTTTTTATTGTCTCCACATTCAGGATGGATGTAGTTTCTAAAAGCCTCAATTATGGCCCTCACACATGGTTTAATCTTATTTTTTATCCTGAAAAGATCCTGCGATTACCCTGTTGACTGGATTAAGTGGTTTGATTGTGTCTGTTTAGCTTTGCTCTTGGTTCTAACCCATGTTTTTTACTTTTTAAATTAAATTGTCTGTTTTCTCAAGAAAAAAGAAAAAGAAAAAAAGTCTGGCCAGTTTTCAGTTAACTGAAAGAAATTAATGCCCTTCCCCACCCCCTTCCTCATTTCTAGGGTTGTGCATTCAATATGCCATTTGATGGTTTAGGTTGGTCAGTCTGGGTTGGCAGTTGGCAAAATTTTCAATCTGATTATAACCCAATCCAACCTACGCTAATAATAGTTCAGAAAAACAGGTGTTTTAAATTTTTTAGTAGTTATTTCGGATTTTGATACTCAGTTTATATATGTTACGAACCTGATCTGGCCTGATCCAACCCAACGTTTCAGGTTGGTTTCTCGTTGATTTACGGGTTGGGTCATGTATATATTTGAAGCTTGGGTTCACGTTGGCAAAAGTTTCAACCCAAATGACCTGACTCAAATACCAGTTGGGTTGGGTAGAAAGTATTTCAAATCCAATGTGATCCAAAGATTCCAAACCGTGAACACCCTATCTTCATTATGTAAGATCTTTGCCATGTTTTTTAAGATTAAAATTAAAATTGCTTTTGGATAGTATTCAGTTGATTAATAAAAATGGATGATACCCTTTGCCATTCCCTTCCTCACTTTGTAAGTTCAATTTTAATATAGAACTCTGACTGCTAAATATTTGTGCCATATTGCTGGGATTTGCTTTCATTTTGGTTGTTAATTAGTAGTTCTCTACACCAGTGGTCTTTGGTACAAGGTCTGGAGGTCATGGGTTTGCTTGAGTCACAGTTGCCTATCAAGAGGAATCGATTAGTTCCCTGGAAAATTACTCATTTATTAGTGATGTTTTCTGTTCAGGACAACTTTTGCTTTTTAATATTATGAGTCATTTTTTGCTTACAACAAAGCTGAGATGGAATTCAAACTTGACTTCTTTTTGTAGAAGAGTTGGAAAATACTATTAAGTTGCAGGACTCTTGGATTATATTATGTTAGTCAAATTAAACCCTGAAGATGGACTGGATTAGACAACTGGGCAGGCTATAATGATTTGTGAATATTCTGTTGGCATAAAACTTGGTTCCCCTTGATTGTTCCCTTCCCTGTACCATAATTTATTGACCATTTTGTGATATATGTTACAATTATATGCTACTGTGACTTGTGGGACAAATATTTTAATTAGTGACTTGAATATGAAATTTTTCATTTTGTTATATGATATAATGTATTGTTTTTTTGTTGGTCTTGCAGAGCTCTGGCCAATGTGGCAGTTAATGGGGGAGGAGATCATCGCTGATTGTTTCTGATGCATCATCAGGGCCTACTTATATATTTACCTTTCTCCTCCTGTCACCTCTCAGACTTTCTATGATCTTTCTCAAAGATTAATCTCATTATTAAAACAATTTTTTCAATCCTATAATCTGATAGTACTTCTATATGTCTGAACTGAAACAACCTTCCCTGTATCTGCATTACCTTGGATATTACACTCATTTAAGGAAGGATACACAAAATCTAATGCCAATAAACATGACATGCTAAATGGATATTTGTCTCAGCTTTAAATAAATTACTGTAGTTTTTCCTGTACTTAGTTGTTAAATCAATACGGCTTCAAGTTTCAAACAATTGGCTGCCTTATATATATGAATGTTCAATAACGGATTGGGCTGATTGAGAAGATGATTTTGCATTCCTGGTCTGTAAAGATGTTAAAGAGCAATCAATAATTTCAGAAATGCAAGCTTAATTATGTTTACATTGTGTAATTGAGTGAGTCTAGAAGAGGGTGAATTCACCAAAGTCAACAAGATTTTGATTTCTGGGAAAGTTGAGGCCTTAACCTAAAGGAACTAAAGAGCTGGGAGAAAAGAGAGGGAGAGAGAGATATCATTGTTCCAACCTGAGAAGCATTCAGCATCCTCAGCAAAATCGCTGTGTGGGTCTTCTTAGCAACCCCCGAAATGTCACAGAAAATAAAAAAGTTCAAATCCGCCAGAGGAGAGTTACAAATAAGGAGGTGGAGATGATTCATGCCATAATTCAAGAAATAATTGCATCAACCAAAAAAAAAAAATGTCTATGAGTTGCTATATGACGAATTTACCTTCTTCTCTCATAAGTTTTTGGCTAGATTGGAATGGAATGAGTGAGGACGCAGATCCTAACCTTATTCTTTATTCCTCTCCTACATAAATCCTCTCTTTTGTTTATTCTAGAAGAAAATAGATTTCGTCCCAAGCTTTTTATTTAAAATCTAGAGACTTCTCCGTTCAAACAAAATGGTAATTTCAAAACATAGTTAGTAAATATTGTGATGCTTGACACTAGGGGATGGCAACAATTTTGCCTCGCTCAACCCATCTTTTTATGTTCTGTCTCGTGCAGATTTTTTATGTCTAAAGAGGGGATAGGATAGAGACAAGTTTTGCTTACCTTACCCCATCTTCTAAACATACTGGTCTATTTCTCTCTCTCTCTCTCTAATTCATTGTCGCCTATTCTTTTTCTCTTTTATCTTTATCTCATAAGTTACAGAACCACTTGATTAGGGATGTCAAAATGCCTTCATCCCGTGTCCCGCTCCTATCATGAAGAAGGGATGGAACAAGGACAGAACATCTATGATCTGACTCCCTTGATCCATTGCTATTCCTACTCATGATTTTATATTTTTTGCATATAAACAATTTAATTTGTAATTAACCAAAACTCAATAACATTTGTAGGCCAACAAAATAATAAAAATAGCTCAACTGGTAAAGTCTTTTATCATCGAATAAGAGCTCTGAAATTTGGTTAAATCTCTCTAAACAAAAAGTAATAAAAAAAGTCTCAATTTAGTGCATGAAAGGTGATTGATAATTCTGACATGAAATTTTCGACTTGTGTTCAGTTCATGCTTTACACCAATTTGGGCGACAAATTACATAACCCCATTTCGAATAAGAAAAGAACATTACTGCTTAAGATTTCTGCAAATATTGCCGTAGCTAGGTGCCAAAAACAAAAAATGTTCTTTAGTTTCATCATTACCGCGCCTGATGATACGCAGCATACACCCAATAAAAAAAAGTTCTCAATATAAGATTTAAATTTTTAGTGTTGAATTTTCTGTTTGAACAAAACTGTGGATATATATTAGAAGTTAGAACCTAAAGAAAACTTATGGTTATGGCTCATGGGCTTGTTCTCTTTTCCCCGTGCTTTGACTCCAAATGAGACAACTCAATAAACTACAAGTGAATAATCTCTTGAATTATCTATAATAGGTTAGAGTAATAACTTTCCCCAATTTCACTCCATTAAAAGTGAACTTATCATCTTTTTTTATTTTTTTATTTTTTATTTTTTATTTTATAAGATATAAATTCTACTCTACCCAAATCGAAATGTATATATGTGTATGAAGCTCCCTCCCAGAGATTTAAACCCCGGGCCTTGCCCCTCACTCCACAAGAACTTTGTACTTGTGGAGTGACCATCATGCAAATGATGTATAGTAATAGTGAATTTATCATTTTGAAGGCCCAAACAATTAATGAAGTATTACATAATTTATATATATTATAAAAAACAATTGTGGAGGGGCCATGTCCCCTTGATCTATTAATAGTTACGTCCCAGCCATTAAGAACTTGCAAATGTAGGCAACATGACCCACTACCAAAATCAATAGTAAGATCACGATGTCTTCTAAAGCACAAGATTGGAAGTTAAAATACCATTTAGACCTCGATCTGACCTCTTATAATAATTCATCCAAAAAATATATATACCTAAAATTTAAGAATTGAACTCTTTTCACGTATGAGAGCAATGATATGACAGAAGAAAGTAATTGCTTAAAACTACGTATTTTATTTAATATACCGATAGTTGGGGAAGGGGAATATTTGAACCCGATTATCAACATTAAAGAGACTAGGATAGAAAGTGCCATTTTAATTGCCAAAGAGTTGAGTTTAAGCTACAAAGTTCTTGACAAGCTTGATATTAGATGACAATATACAAAAGCTTTCCGGAAATGCTAAGCGACATCTCCACATTTATTGCTAATATATTATTATATTTAACCAATCATCAAAAAAATTTAGTCTTGTCTTGCAAACGTTGCCACACATTCTGGAACGAAGAGGATTGTAGCCCTCCTATTCATTACCTGTAAAATGACACAAATTTTTGGGGTTAACGAAGAAGTCCTATTAGTACACCATAAAGTTATTAGAGGTTACTCCATGCCGTTGGACCAAAAATGACAAAAGAAAAGACACCATAAAGTTTTTCATGTTCATGGCGCCAAAAAGTTACCCATAATTTTGTAACTTATTCTTTGTTTATGTCATTGAAATTAAAATAAAATCTTATTATTTATAACTTTTGACAATTCAAACTTTGCCTAGACCAAAAATAATTGGTGCTCTAGCTTGATAATAAGAACAATCATTATGATGGGATCATTATAGATTTAAATTTTATTGTATTTATAAAAAATAAAAAATAAAACAATTTGGTGTAGATCTAACTTATCTAATTTGAGTTAATCTATAATGACTATACATACATAGTGAATAAGACAACACGCATTTGGTCTAAAAAAAAAAAAAAAAAGACAACTTGCATATTGTGGGGGTATTTTTTTTGCGCAAGGCATGCTTTGTGCAACGTCCTCGGCTTAATTTACGATCCCACATCGAAAGAATCTCCCTCCCCCTTCGGCCTTATAAGGCTTGCGTTGAAGGAGTAAGGGTACCACTAGTTATTAGACTACTTACACAATTTTAATTTATTCTACAGAAAAATAACATTTTATAATTCTCATAACATCTTTTTAATCTCTATAAATTAACTTCAAATATCAAGGATTCAATTGTTTTTTAATTAATAAAAATTAATTTTTATCAAAATAATTGTACAATACATCCTTGATGTGTTATTTTTTCACCATAATTTTCAGGTGTCAAATAAAAAAAAAATAAAAAAAAATCCTATAAAATGTTTCACGTGGAGGGGATAGGGGCAACAAAGTCTTCACAGTATTTTTAGAAAATGTATATTATATAGGAAAACAAACAGACATACTCGAAAGTGAAGTGGACACATCCAACGGAGGAGGTGGGGGCCGACGAAAGGTATGTGGTGGATCGTAGTCGGGGAACAAAATCTTCTCATTCTCTACAAATAAATTGAAATGTCATAAGAAATTCTCTTTGCCAAATTGTCAACTAAATTACAAATTAATTTCTATTCAACCATTTAGAACAATTTATGTAAAAAATAACTATTGTATAGAATAATTATCAAACATACTTAAAAGTGGAGTGGACACATCCAATGGTGGAGGAGGGGGCCAGCGAAAGGTATGTGGAGGGTCATAATCGGGGAACAAAATATTCTCATTATCTGTAAATAACATGAATTGTTTTGAGAAAATGTTTCTGCCAAATCATTAACTAAATTAAAATGCATTCCAACTTGACTACTCACAACAATTTATGTAGAAAAAAGATAATATATAGAAAAATCATCAAATGTACTTGAAAGTGAAGTGGACATGTCCAATGCAGGAGGAGGAGGTTGATTATGGTCATGTGGAGGGTCATAGTCGGGGAACAAAGTCTTCTCATTATTTGTAAGTAACATGAAACGTCGTGAGAGTTTTCCTTATCCAGTTTATTAACTAAATTAAAATTAATTTTCAATTCATCTTTTTACAAAAGTTTATGTAGAAAATGTATATTAAAGGAAAACTAACAAACATACTCGAAATTGAACTAGACACATCCAACGGAGGAGGAGGGGGCTGACGAAAGGTATGTGGTGGATCGTAGTCAGGGAACAAAGTCTTCTCATTCTCTGCAAATAAATTGAAATGTCAAGAGAAATTCTCTTTGCCAAACTGTCAACTAAATTACAAATTAATTTCTATTCAACTATTCATAACAATTTATGTCGAAAATGGCTATTGTATAGAAAAATTAGCAAACATACTTAAAAGTGAAGTAGACACATCCAATGGTGGAGGAGGGGGCCAGCGAAAGGTATGTGGAGGGTCATAGTCGGGGAACAAAGTATTCTCATTATCTGTAAGAAACATGAATTGTCTTGAGAGAATGCCTTTGCCAAATCATTAACTAAATTAAAATGCATTCCAACTTGTCTACCCGCAACAATTTATGTAGAAAAGAGATAATATATAGAAAAAATCATCAAATGTGTACTTGAAAGTGAAGTGGACACGTCCAATGAAGGAGGAGGAGGCTGATTATGATCATGTGGAAGGTCATAGTCAGGGAACAAAGTCTTCTCATTATTTGTAAGTAACATGAAACGTAGTGAGAAATTTGCTTTGCTAATTTATTAACTAAATTAAAATTAATTTTCAATTCATCTATTTAGAAAAGTTTATGTAGAAAATGTATATTATATAGAAAAATTAACAAACATACTCGAAAGTGAAGTAGACACATCCAATGGAGGAGGAGGGGGTTGATTATGATTATGTGGTGGATCGTAGTCGGGGAACAAAGTCTTCTCATTCTCTGCAAATAAAATGAAATATCATGAGAAATTCTCTTTGCCAAATTGTCAAATAAATTAAAAATTAAAAAAATTAAAAATCTCATGATTCTTTTCTATATTATGGAGAAACGAAAGTATGTTCAACATTGTTATGAATGTAGAATACATACCCAATGGGAATTGGCGAGCGAAGCACAGTGTGGTAAAGCTAAGCAAGAGGAAGAAACACAATCGCTCTTGAAAATCCATCCCTCTCTTTCACTATCTCACTTTCTTACAAAAAGCCTGAAGCTAGTACGTGAAAACCTTGTAATGACAGCCCGTATTTATATAGGAAAAATGATGTCTATTGACTATTGTCTTGACAACTGGTCTACCATGATTACCGGCTGAATAGTTTCTATCCTAAAACCTACTACACATAATAAGCATTTAGCAAATTGACAAAAATGCTTGACACCTGGAACATTTGTGTCAAGAAAATAATTGCTTGAAATTATCTCCTTAAATGTTAAGATGCTTATAAATTGTTATATGCAATAAATAAGAGAGAGACAAAAATTCTAGTATTAATTAGATGAGATGAGTTGGAAAGCAATAAATACTACCTTTTTTTTTTCTACCATTAGATATGTGAGAAATCAGTGGTTTAAAATAGGTGTAATTCTTTTAAAGTTATACTAAGTGTAATTTGAACTCATATCATACATATATATATATATATAGTTGGGTTCAAGTTACACTAGGTGTAGCTCTAAGTAATGTTACATCTCTCAATATTTTTTAAGTGAATGCGAATTTTAACAAATCAACCGTTGGATTACGCTGTCTTTGTATGTTCTCCATATTTGCAAAATTTCAAGGTGATCAAAGATCAATAGCCATGTTATCAATCATTTGTTTAAATTCAAGCTTTTGTAGTTTAAAATATTGCATAAAATATGAGTTTATGGATCGAATAGTAAATAAGTTACACCTTTTTTAGATTGTAGATTTCTAAAAAATCTAATGGTTAGGAAATCACTATAATCAATGTCATCTTTAAAATTAATTGCTAATTAAGAGAATATATATTATATTATTTTCTACTTTCTTTCTCTCTCCCAATTAATTCTTACCTAACCTTGCACAAATGCCTATTCTCAATGTTCTTGAGTTGCAGATTTTCTTTCTTATGAACTTCTATTCTTATCTGGTATTACTTGAAGTTTAGATAATCCTAATCTAAGAATATCCATGTATTGGCTCCTTAAACGTTATTTATTTATTTTTTATATTTTTATGGTTGGTGGCTCCTTAAACGTTGAGAGAGAGAGATTTAATATGGTAAGAACTCCTACTCTCCTGGCATTATTGTTGTCTTGTCATATGGTAGGGATTAGAATTTGAAATACAAACAAATTCTATTCACTACAGATCAAATTTTGATAGTTCAATCTTATTATAATCTTTACAATTTGATAATTTTATTTTATCTCTAAGGATCATATTTCGTTTCATTTGTTTTTTTCCTTATAAAAACAATATCTAAGAGGCTAAGATCATTTAACAGTAACTCTTCCTCACTAAAATAAATATCTCCCTTATTAAGAGCATCCACCTGCTGTTGATTGTCAGAGTATTGGAGGCGAGAAGGTTGTTTGAGGAGATGCCTGAGAGGAATATAGTCTCGTGGAATGTAATGTTAAATGGGTATTCAAAAGCAGGGCTTGTTGATATGGCTAGAGAGTTGTTTGAGAGGATTCCTTCAAAAGATGTGGTTTCGTGGGGTACAATGATCAATTGCTACGTGCAAGTAGAATGGTTAGCAGAAGCTTTTACAATGTATCGTGCAATGTTATGTACTGGAGTGGGACCCAATGATATTATGATTGTTGATTTGTTTTCAGCATGTGGCCAATCAATGGCATTGGATGAGGGTCAGCAGTTTCATGGTATAACTGTAAAGACAGGTTTTGACCGTTATGATTTTATACAGGCAACAATCATTCATTTTTATGCCGCTTGTGGCAGAATGACACTAGCTCGTTTGCAATTTGAAGTGGGAATCAAGGGTCATATTGCATCTTGGAATGCCCTCATTGCAGGATTTGTAAGAAATGAGATGATTGATGAGGCGAGGCAGATATTCAACGAGATGTCAGAAAGAGATGTTTTATCATGGAGTGCCATGATTTCTGGTTATACACAGAGTGAGCAGCCTAATATGGCTCTAGAACTCTTCCATGGGATGATAGCTTGTGGCATCCAACCGAATGAAATTACTATGGTGAGTGTTTTCTCCGCAATCGCGACTTTAGGGACATTGAAAGAAGGAAGATGGGCCCATGAATATGTGTGTAATTACTCCATCCCTCTTAATGACAATTTAAGTGCGGCTATCATTGACATGTATGCCAAATGTGGGAACATCAATACTGCCTTGAGAGTGTTCTATAAAATCCGAGAAAATGCCTCTACTGTCTCCCCATGGAACGCAATTATATGCGGGTTGGCAATGCATGGACATGCCAATTTGTCTCTTGAAATATTTTCCGACTTGCAAAGCCGTCATATCAAGCTTAATTCAATCACATTCATTGGAGTCCTAAGTGCATGTTGCCATGCTGGATTGGTGGAGCTAGGGAAGAGATATTTAAAGATAATGAAGAATGTGTATAACATAGAACCAAACATCAAGCATTATGGTTGTATGATTGATCTCCTGGGCAGAGCTGGGCAGTTAGAAGAAGCTGAAGATTTAATAAGAGGCATGCCTATGAAGGCTGATATTGTGATATGGGGCACATTATTGGCAGCTTGTAGAACTCATGGGAATGTGGACATAGGAGAGAGGGCTGCAGAGAGTTTGGCAAGGTTGGAACCATCTCACGGGGCTGGTAGAGTTCTTCTATCCAACATATATGCAGATGCTGGTAGGTGGGAGGATGCATTTTCGGTAAGGAGAGCAATGCAAATTCAGAGAATGAAGAAATCACCAGGGTGCAGTGGTGTTGTATGACAACATGATGGGGTTTGAATACAGTTTGGTCAAATTGAAAATGGCACGGGAGTAAAATGGAGTAAAATGGCAGTCACAAACATGGTGGCATGAGGAGTATCCGAATAAGTCTATAGCCCAATCCAATCAGTTTCTTAAGCCCAACCATGTTGATTTTCAAGCCCAGCAAATAAAGCCATTATTTGCCCAACAATTCAGAAGATATTTGAAGTCATTTTCTCCAAGAAGTCAAAGAGTATTTAATATTGGTTTCCTAACATTCAGCCATTAGGTTTTGTTCCTCTTGACACCAAAGTGTCCCAAGTTCCAACTGGAGTGTCCCAAGATCCAGCAAGGCCAATCTGATGATAGTCCGGCCCAAAAAGCCTTTTCTTGAAGATCAAAATAACAGCCCATTATTTTAAAACGTTTTTTTTATTATTAATTAAGTCAATTTGTCTTTATTTAGTGTCTCCTAGGATAAATTAGACTTTATGTTTTATTTCTCTTAGGCCAACAAGTAATTTATTGTGTTTCTAAGTTCCTAAGAGTCATATCTGACTTTGGTCAGATTAAGTGAATATATTTATTATTATTTTCGTTTTCCTATGCTTGAGGGTTATTCCAAGCTCTATTTAAGCCTTTGGCTAAATCAAATAAAAATAAGAGTGTATTTTCAAAATTAAAAAACCTTGTGTTTTTCAAAGATGAATTTCTTCTAAATTATCTCTTATCCCTTGGGTAGATTCCTTTGGGTGGCAAGTATTGGTTTCTATATCTCTTGGGTGGTGCTAATCTGTATCCCATAGAGTTGTGAGCCAAAATAGTTCTGTATTCTCAGTTAAATTCCTTTAGGTGGTGTTATCTGTATTCCTTTGGGTTTACTTTGGTGGTGAGCTTATCTATCCTTAAATTATTGAGTGCTTTCTTATTCCATCAAAACTAAAAAATATAAAATATATTCATCCAGCCTATTTCCATTTATCATATCAGCTAAGTTTGGGTTGCCCCTTACAAATCCGGTATTAGAAAATAAAGACTGCTGTGCAAATAAACTGAAAAAGAGTTTCCAAGTATGTTTGAAAATTTTATAACTTGTTAAAAATGTTAAGAAATCCATTTTGAGATTTGTGCTAAATTCCCCCTAAAAAAAAAGAGAAAGAAAGAGATTTGTATTAAATTCCTTTATTTTTGGCGTGCACAATTGTTATCTGCTTTTCCTCTTCAATCTTTAATTGGTGTAGATTGAAAAGTTCAAGTTCAATAATGAAATTTTGTTCTGTTGACATTCCCAAATAGGAACTGAATGCTTAACTAGAAAACCGCATAAATGTCTTTCTTTAGTCAGCCTGCAGAACACAAGTGAATTCAATGCCATCACATATATTAACTAATCCATTTGCATACAATTTTATAAACCTTCACTGTGCCTTTGTTTTTTTCAAATTTGTTGCTCAAAATACACAAACAAACATGCAGGGTTTTTTCAACAAATCATAGTTAACATGTAACAGTATCTGATACAGCTAACTAGGTGATGACCCACATGAACCGTAGGTACACTAGAATTTTGCTTCAATATACAATAAATTTTCTATGTAGCCCCATATCAAATGTGCGACAGTATTATTACTGTACCACATCTTCAACAAGAAAATAAAGGAAAAAAAATAGAAAAAGCCAAAGTCCGGTCATCGAAAGAAATCTTTACAATTGAAAGAAACCAAATGACTAGATGCCTGTAACTTAAATATGAAGAGAAGAGAAAATTAAAAGATCGAGGAAAACTTTAAAAGATAAAGAGCCAAACAGACACGATCCAGATAATCCAATTTTATATCTACTAGTCACAGACTTATGCGCTATGGCCTTCTTGGACTCTCACGCGTGCCTGAAATCAACACGCAAGGCAAAAAGACACTAGTAGAAATCATGGGCCTCGGTGTTAGAATCGCATGAAATTTGGCAGGTTGAAGCGAAACGGCCTTCTGAGCAATAGTTGTTGCTTTGCTACAAGGTACCCCCTAAAAATGGTGAATTCCTTCATTTAGGCCCCAAAAACTGCAATTTTGCCGTTTATAGTAATTTTTATTTTCTTAATAACTTTTTGCTCAAAAGTTAGAATAAGGTCCCGCTTGTTTTGGAATGACCATTAAGGTCAGTAGTTTATGATTCTGCATTTAACTCAATTTTGCCATTTTTGGTAAATTTTGGTATTTTGTCACCTAATCGCGTAATTAGTGCGAATTAGGGTTTCAGATATTTTTCTTAGTATTTATATGTTTCCTAGCCGTCAGAGGCAAATTAGACTATTATCAATAAACACAGATTTTTTGTCAAATTATTTCTCTGGTGGATTCTAATTTTCTTCTCCTTGTGGATTCAGGAAAACTCCTCGTAGATTTGAGATTTACTACCAGAAGCTAATAGTTTAGTTTTATTCTATCAAGAGAGCATCATGTGTGCTTTCTTCAGGCTTCCGCGACATCAATATATATATATATTTATTTATATAAGTGTAAATTTTTTTTGGGAAACACACACACAAGAGAGAGGGAAAGAAATTCCAACATAAAAGCACATTTAAACTACAAAATTATAATATTGGTTTATATAAATGGAGAAGATGTTATTAAAAATATTTTTTTTTAAATATACTATAATCGGTTGACTAATTTGAATATATCCAAGAATATATATATATATATATATATATATATTTAAATGTACACCTCTATTCAATAGAACACTTGTAACATCAAACATGTTACATCTAGTTTAAATTATATAAGTTTAGAATCGTAACATTTTTTTTTTCTTTCCAATTATAAGTATAGGCTATATTATTGAAACTTGAATTTTAAGTTAATCTTTTGGATATTTATCATTTTATTGCTTTTCTAGGGCTTATATATCTAATTTCTAATGCCTATTTTGTTTTTTTGTTTTTTTAACGAAAAACTAAAGAGTTTGGCCCAAATAGAATAAAATTTCATACTTTTTAATCCTGATTTTGTTATATAAAAAAAAAAAAAGAATTTTTGAGCCTAAAATTGAAAAAGGAAACTTACAAAAAAGAATCAATTTAAGACTCAATTAGTCCAAAATGGACTAAAGTGGACCGAAATAGATCAAATGGACTGAAGTAGACTGAATTGGACCAAAGTGAACTGAATGGACTGAAGTGGATTAAAATGGATTGATGGTCTAACGCGATACATGGAAATATATAATTATTTTTTAATTGTGATATAAATGTATAATGTATAATTTGTTCTCTAAAATTTGTTAAAGATAATTTGTTCTCCCTAAAAATTAATTAATTTGTAAAATTATTTTCCATCTTTCTATCTCTACCAATATATCATTCTATTATTTTGGGTGTGTTTGATTGATATTATTCATTTTTTAGGTGGTCCATATTTTTCAAAATTATATTATAGTTTGCTATGTTTCCCTAATTTTTTTTCCATACAACTAAACTTTTTAAGTTTCAACTAATTATTCAAATTCCTTGTTTTCTTAAAGGAGATCGTCATGATAATCAAAACCCATAAGAAAATCACACTTGATATTATTCAAATAATTAATAGGCACATCCAAATGCAAAGCCAAGATTGTGTTTTGATATAATTTCAAAATCTCACTTCCAAAATAACTAAGTATTAACTTAAACAAAAATCAAAGTACGGCTATAAGAGGGAGAGAGACTACTTGTGATGGGGAACTCAAAAACAAAACAACCAAAACATATTAACCCAAAATAGAGTTATAAAAAACATAATGATTTATAAACTTAAAGTAGAGTTACAAAAAAGAATAAAAAAATCGAGAGAGAGAGAGAGAGAGAGAGAGAGAGAGAACACTTTTTCAAGAAAGAATATAAGAGAGAATAACAAATTTATAAAAAATAAGATTAGAAGAAAAAGAGTAAAAATAAAATATATAGTAATGTAGTAGGGCAAACTTTGGGCATTATTATAACGGGATAAATATTGGGCCCAATTTAAGTATCAGCCCAAACAATGGAGATAAATCCAGCATTAAACAGTCCATTTTTATAATGAACATAAAACCTCGAATCATTGGTCAGGCCCAATACCTTTCCAGACCACATGCCGAGGTCATGTCTAAGACGTATCTGAGCTACAAAAATAGATCCTAGAGAAGATAAACCTCTCCAAGGTAGCTTTTTGAGATTTCCAGATGATTCCACAACAACCCCTACATTAATGAAGGTCACCTGCATGACATAATCACATTTAATGTAGAAGGAAAAGCCTGAACAGTAAAAAATGCTGAAAAAGTCTTCATTCATGATGAATAACTAGAAAGAAGAAAAAAAAAAAAAAAAAAAAAAAAAAAAGCCCGATAAGATGAGAAGTTATCCAGGCAGATGCTTGAACAATAAGAAGAAGCCCTAGAAAGCTCTGTTCATGATGAAAAACCAAGAAAGAAGAGCATAATAAGATCAAAAATTATCAAGGTGGACAAAGACAAAACGTGAAAAAGAAGGAGATGACTCATATAAAAGGGAAGAAAGAAGAAAGAGAGGGGACACCAAAAAAAAATATATATATATAAAGAGAGAAATAAATAGAGTGAGAATTGTAACAAAGAACTATTATATGAATAAAAGCTTTTTTACATACTTTGACAGGAATATAACAGTCTTTGGTTTCTTGTTTAAATTTTCCATTGCGGATTGATTTAAGCCCATAATCTAAATTAATTGTGTTCTTAAGCAAGTGATTAAGCATTGGTTAATTTCTTGCTTCCACAAGTAATAAACACCAAATTATCCAAGCCATGCTTTGTATGCTTTGTAATAGAATAACATTATATTCTTATATGCTATATTTATAATATAATAAGATAACATCTAACAATCAAAGAAAAAAAAAAGATAACAATTTAAAAACACGAAACTAAATCACATAAACCCAAAGTAGAGTTCTAAATAATACAAAAATTCATCAGCTAAAGAAAAATAAAAAATCGCCAAAAAATGGAAAAAAAAAAAATTTGAGAGAGAGAACCTTTTTTGTGTGGAAAAAATATGCATAGAATGAGAGAGAATGACATTTATAAAAAATAAAAAAAGAGCTAAAATAAAGGAAGATAAATGGATAGAGGGAGAGTGACTTAAGGTAGAATAGTAGAAAGATGAAAAGGTAAAAGGAAGGGGGAAAGATTGGAGAAAGTGTAACAACAAGTTGAGAAATTAATAACAAGAAGAAGTGTTAAAAATAAGAGAGAGAGAGGGTTGGAAATAAATAGATGATGTGGCAATGAAGAGAGAGAAGTAGAATTTATTGCTACACTTCGACTTTTAGATATTATATAAATATAGATATAGATATAACATTATCATAGTAAAGTGGTCTCTGCACATGATAATTTATTTAGTACTAGCTTGTATTCCCATGCATATGTATGGATATACTTAAAGATATACAATAAGATACATAATATAATTCATATATATATAATTAAAATATTATTGATAGTTATTTTTATATTTTGTTAATTCTTAAAAAAAATTTCTAAGGATATTATTAAGTATAAAATGTAAATTGTCCACGTATTTTTTTTTAAAAAAATATTGTGAAGCACTTTTTTTTTTTAATTTTTACGATTCATTTATTCTAGACTATTTGGTTTTTGTACTTAATAACTTACTTGGATGAATAATTATGATATGGTCCCACATTTGATTCTAAAATTAAGAAATAAAATTCTTTAAGAATAAATAATTTAGGACACATGGCGCAAAATTGGAACTCTAATTTGGAATTCTAATTTGAGTTTCTCTCAACTTCACCTATTATTATATATATGGATTTGCAATTGAATTGTGACATGATGCACTAAGGCTCATATATTCTAAATCAATATATATATATAAATATATATATTTATATATAAAAGCAGAGACTTCATGCGAGAGAGCATGAGGTTCTACCAGGTAGCATATTCCTTGGAATTTTCTTTATTTAGGCTTACACTTTAATAAAGTTTGCATTTACATAATAGTATTACTTCATTGAAATAACTAATGGAGTAAATGCATATATTAATTATATATTGCTATACATCAATTATTTATATTAGAGTAATTTAAATGATTATTTATATATATATATTATATAAGAAAATATTTTTAATTATAATTATAATAATTGATTTAAAATATAATATTCTTCCTTATACGAGAAAACATTTATATTTATAATAATAATAATAATAATAATAATAATAATAATAATAATAATTTAGTTGTTTTGGTAGCAATTGGCACAAATGCCATAAAAAATTAAATACTTGTGAATTTACTAAAATTAGTCATAACCATTTAAATTTCTTAACTTCTTTCAATGATATTATATATATAATCAACATTGTAGTATTTATTCTATGTAATTAAAAAGACTACTAACATGATAAATATATATATTTTTATATTAATTATTTTAAGTGGTTCATTAATTATTTAATTATAATAAAATTTTGATGTCGGTTTTTTAATATTTATAAAGAACAAAATTGATTAGAAATATGGTAATGTTGCAAAAATTTAGTTACTTTTGCAACCGTGGAAATAAGGTCCAACAAAAGGAAAAATAATAATAACATACAATCAAGAATGTAAAAACAGTCGTTCTCAAAAAAGAACGTAAAAACAATTTATATATATAAATATGAGAGAGAGAAAGAGAGATGAGTTCAAGTTAGTGAAGTTACATCTGGTTTGATTCTCAAAAAAAAAAAAAAAGTTACATTTGGTTTAATTTACAAAAAGTTACATATTTTATCCACCGTAGATCTGTAAGCAATCTAGTGGTTCAAAAAACACTTTCTTACTTAATTAATATAGCATGTTTTAGTGTTCTCTCTTATTTATTACAATAAATTATGAAATTCTATTCTATTTTAGTATTCTCTCCCTCTTGCTGAACCACTAGAAAAAAAAAAAAAAACAAAATCATGTTTTCTCAATCCATGGCTTCCTCTTGCCATATTCAAAAGAAGAATAATGCTAGAAACATAAATAATTTTACAATTTTTTTACATAGTGTTGATGTGGCGTGGTCCACATTAGCTTTTAAAAACAATTATCGAAGGATATTTTTATTTTTTTTTATCAAAACATGAGACTCAGGCGATGTACCGCCTGAAATCCCTTTACATATACGTTAGCCTTTTCACCAAGAAGATATTCCTCATACACCACATAATTTTCTCATACAAATAAAATTAAAGACTTTCATTAGTAGAGAAGGTTGATTACAACATAAATTTATTACGTGTAAAGTAGATGACCTTTTTAAAATACTTTTAGAAATTACAAGGCATTTTCTATAATGAATTCCGCAACTGCACCCATATTACCAGCCCCACTAATAACAAGCAACGCTAGAGCAAGCTTTTCATTGTTCCACTGCTTCAAACCTCTACTTATACTCTTCAACGCATTTACATCTGTGTTTAGCACCCAAATAGGTGCGCAATCCGTCATCAAGCTCAAAAACTCTGAAACATACACATGCCAAGTTGCCCGATGACATCCAAGTGATATCTTCCCATCAAGTGCATTCGCTAAGAATTTCATATGGCCTTTGAGGATATCATGGCGCCAGTTTGATGCATATGATGCTGAGTCAACACCCCAACCAAAAGCTCCACATAGAAATGCAAAGTATGCAAGTGCATATCCCATTAGCACTTCAACCATCCCTTCTGACCTTCCTTCCAACTCTGAACTGTGAGGTGATATAAGCCAGGAAGTCAAAGTTTCTTTAAACAATGGCCGAACCAAACTGAATCCTCCACATATATATACTAAAGAAGCCCCAAGAGAAGCCATTAGTTTCACCCGTGCCAATGCTGCAGCAAACGAAACTTTTCCGGATCTTACTATATTTTTGGTACTCTTCATCTTCTCCAATGTCTCTCTATGAAGTCCACTACATGCTATTTCTCTCACAGAATGCATCAACAGAGAGAGAATATCTTCTGCAATTAGAAGAGTTCCTTTTAAGGATCGAATGGCATGTAGAAAGAGAATCCCAGGAGCAACAGGAGACCAATCGTTGAAAGGGAATTTAAGTCCATTACCAAGAAGGACAGCGGCACCACCATTGCTTGAGATAGGAGAGGAATTTATGCCAAGTGTGGCAGTGAAGCAGCTTTGAAGAAGTTTTACCACAGCACTATGGTTTTGGAGAAAGACTGTACGAGATGCACTAAATACAAAGTAGTCAAACATACGTTTCACCTTTTGGCACCACAGGGAAGCCACAATTGGCATACAAGGCCATGGGGATCCTGCAGCAATAAATTCCAAAGCTGGGATAGCCAAATAGAGTGGACTTTCCACAGCTCTAAAGGTTAAGGTTAGGCTTACAAAAGCGGCCAGGGGCAGTGGAAGTGTAGGTGCACAGCTTCCACCTGTGAAAATTACAAATCAGTTAGAATACTGAAGAGACTGTTTCTAGATTAATATATGGAGAAACCCTTGATACTAATTTAATTGCTAAACATTTAAAAGAAGAGTTTTGATAGTTAAACCTTGTGCCCAAAATAAGCCCAAAGTAAAGGGCATAGACATGAGAGTATTAATTGGTTTTGCAAAGGAGTGCACCATCAACCAGAACTCTATATATTTACCTAAATACTGCTGGTTAGTTGGGTTGCATGTTTAAGAAATGATGAAACAGTGGACCATCTGTTATTGCATTGTTCCTTGGTTAGAGAATTGTGGGATTTGGTTTTTGTCTTGTTTAGGATTTAGTGGGTGATGTCTAGGAGGTTATTGATTTACTATCCTATTGGCAAGGAGGTTTTGGGTATCATTGATGTGTTGAAATTTGGAAGATTATTACTCATTGTTTGATGTGGTGTATTTGGAGGGAAACAAATGCAAGGGCTTTTGATGGGTGTGAGAGGACTAAGATAGGGCTGAAAGATCTCTTCATGAAGACGCTTCTTGAGTGGATGACTGACAGCTTCAGGTTTACATTCTTTAATTTAGTTGAACTGATTGATTTTTGTAATTTTAGAGTTGTACTATGATGTTCCGTTAGTATACTCCTAGTGTACTTGCAGATATTTTTATTAATAAATTTTTTTATTACTAATCAAAATAAATAAATAAATACTTCTGGTTTGGAAAATAATACATTTCTTTCTTTCTTTACTTTTTAAATTTGTTGTCCATGTTTATACATGCATAACACTCATGTAGAAGGTTCCAGGATTAAAAGGACTTCCATGATCCTGGGGTTGGGGTTCTCATTTATAAGTAAGAGAACTAAAAATGTGGGCAGACGTATGACTTTGATCTTTACACACAACTACAAACACGAGTATATGCATTTGTATATTATGGTAAAATGAACCTGAGGCAATGCTTGGGACATCAACACCAGTGGCAGCTACAACTTTCTTTATCTGTTCCTCGACATCAGATAAGTTTGCATCAGGGCTGGGCCAATCCGTTCCATTCATAGAAACTGGTTTCCAAACACCCCGGCATACTTCAGATGAGAAATAGCTTACAATGGAAGCCAAAGACGCAGGAAGAAAATTACATAACATTTTAAGCCCTGAGACATTAAAATATTTTAGGTTATATCAGTACCTATTTGATTCAAGCAATAATGAATATTAACTATTTCTACCACAAATGGTCAGCTTAGTGGAAATAATAATAATAATAATAATTTATTTCTTTTGGCTTCCAAGGTAAAATGAATAATTGTGATTAGTTAAAGTCTAAGATTATCACCAGTTAGGCTGGCAATAAGAGTTGCCAAAAGAATCATAGATTATCGGGCAGAGCAGAAAATGAAACATATAATTTGACTTGTTTGCCTAGAGGAACCTATCAAAAAAAGTTGATTTCACCAATAGAAATCAAATAGTGACATGAGAATGACCTGTAGATAGTTCACGGGGAGAAAGTCTTCCATTAGCACAGGCTTTTAAAGCAGCTTCAACCGCAAAAGGAACCGCTTCCAGTATATTCCATGCGGGCAAATTTAGTCTTAGAAAGGTGTCTTCATCCTTAGGTCCACGGACACTACTTCCAGAACTAACAGAATGCTGAGACTGACTTCCTCTGAACATCATTCCAAGAAGCGCATCAACAATCTGACGAACATGAGCCTCTACAACAAGTCCAGAGAGGGTTGAATGTACGCTTGCAATATGCTGCTGATACCAATCTCTAATTTTTGGAAATGTGCAAATTAATATGGGGTGTGGACTTAATGATCTTGCAACAGCTTTTTGTCTCCTTTTATTTCGACTTTGTTGGTTGTGTCCATGAGATAGCAGGTAAAAATTACGTAAAAGTAATAGGTATTCTGGAGTTTGGAAGAATTCAATTTGGATTGCAATTCCTGTTCGCAGTTTAATCGGAGGATGATAGAACCTCCATAGCCTTAAAAGAAGAGTAAATGCATCTGAAAACACAGTGTGGGCAGAGATTTTTTCCCCTGTTGCAGCAGTGCACAACTCATTGGACACACATGACCCGAAAACCTCACAGATTGACATCAATGAACACGCAAGGTGCGGAACCTGCAAACAAAAGTAGACAAAAATAGTTAGTCCATAGCATTGCCTCTCTCTAACAGATCTGTGGAATTAAGCTCAATGCAATCCATATTCAACTTAATCCATATATTGGTGCACCATTAACATCGTTCCTGGATGCCCCTACACCGTTCAATTTTACAATTATGCTCCATTTAGTAGCTGAAAGATTCTCATTTGAATAATACCAAATAAAAAAGCAACTAAAATGCTCAACAGTGAGAATAGCTTTGCCACCATTCTGCTTCACCAAGAGCTAGACTGAGTTAAACCATTAACCATCTTGTCTTACATCCATTTTCTAATCTAAATTTTTCTTGGCCATCTGGCTATCCATAAAGCACCTTCAAGTCATGTCATATTGACGCTGCCATTACAATGCATGTTGCAAACCATCTTGGCGGCCAAATTAACTGTTAGGATAGTATTCTATAAAGACAGAATATGTGGAAACATAGATTCACTAAATCCTGTCACTTATTAAAGACATCTATTCAACCAACATAATATCATTTCTTATCCATGTAATGGAGATGTTTGAATCAGAGGAAGCAACATATACCAAGCCATGTAGTGAGAAAAGCTGAAGACATTCAAGGGATGTTATTCCAAGAACAAGTATATCCAGCATGTGAGCATAACCTATCAAATGGCTCTCCCTCCCTGAGTAATCTGCAGGAGCTGGAAGAGACAATAATCTTATAATGAAATCAGCAGTGTGTTCCTACATGAAATGTAGATATTCATTTAACCAGAGTAGCTCAATAATCAGCAAGAAAATTGTAAGAAGTAACAAAGAAAGGGAATGAAATAATTGGGAGGAACCAATGGCTCAAGTATGAATGTGATATTTGTATGATCAGGTAGATAAATTTATCACCTGTACTTTCCAACCATGGATTAGGGAGGCCCCACAAAGAATTGTTGCCACTGATATCTTCTCTTCATTTGAACCATTGACAGCAATCTCAAATATTTTCTCGAGCTCTGCTAAACTTCCACCAAATAATTCATGAGTTTAATTTAGTTGCTTTAACATGGATAGATCTACAAAGAGAGCATTTGATAAACCTGGCTTCAGAATAAAAATGGTGTAACCGAATACCAGGCCCCAGTCAGAGAAATTAGCTAATCTAAAAGTTATGCTCTCTTTAACTTCAAAATTATTATGTCCAACCTCCATTAACATTTTAAAAAACATAGAACTTAGAGGGTTCAAAATGTTACATTAAAGTTGGCATTGTGAAACAATTATATGATCTGACCTCTAGGCATCTTTACTGGAATTATAAGATTCAAGAGTCAAATAAAAGTCTTAACATAGAAATTCTAAGTTGCGAAATCAAACTAATTTGGATATGGTCATTTTAACTGGTAACTATGCCAATTAGGAGCAGATGAATCAAGTGGTATGATTATTGATTGTTGTGTTACTCAATTCCAAGTTCATTTCTTGGACCACCCCTGATACTAAATGCATGTATCCACCTAGGCTAAATTCCACACAACCAATTCTAAGCCTCGACAAAGGAAGAGGGTTGCAAGTTGATGGCTAGTGAATGTCTTAGTCACATCTTATGAAAAATAAAGGTTTAGAGAATTGAGTTGAGGTGCTCTGTACTTTCATGCACCAGATCCAGATTAGTTAAATAAAGGGCTAATGTAGCTAATACCAATTACATATGGTAAAGGCTTGTTCAATTTGAGTGTAGTTCAGTTGAACTTTAAAAGGAACAAGTGTGAATATACCTTGAAGCAGGAGTGGATACCAAAGCATTTATCATTACTGGAGTAAGCGATTCCCCCTGCATTAATGATGACCAACCAGGCACTTGTCCTGGCAAACTAACCGGTATTTGATTGATCTTTCCATTCACATAGCCTGGCCAGAAATATGCTGATGTGTCCAGTAGATTTCTAGCTATACAAGCTTCAACTATTAGATGCCGCATGTTTCCAGCTGAAACAAGGATAGAACTAATTTTAGAAAGCATTGCACATGCTGCAAAATCTTGGATTCGAAGGCATTACAAATATGCTACAAGGACAAACACAAGTGGCACCGAAGAATTGGATAGAGCACGAAGTTGAAGCTACAATCTGTGGAATACTTTTATATGAAAACTTATTTGTTGAACACTATAGGAAAAAAAATGAAAACTTATGTGTTGGACAAGAGAGGACATGACACTCTAGTCCATCTGGTCTGGGACACGTGCTTTCAGACATAAATGAAATGACACTCATTCACCTAGAAAGTTTATAGACTTCAAGTGTGTGTTAGGCAGCCCATTAATTGATGCTATGTTTCACATATTAAAGCTTGACTGATACTGTGTTACATATATTCATGCTTTCATTTAGGCGTACATTGTTCCCCATTTATTACTTGCCTTGTACACTATTTTGTACCTCAATTGAGATGAATATCGTACACAGAAATTCTCAAACTTACATAGCATCAATCACGAGGTTGCCTGCCAAGTGCCAACAGCCTTATGGCTGGAGGAGAACTTGGATTCGAATCCCCCTCCCCCCACTTGTTGCAAGACAAAAAATAAAAATCAAAGGGCTGCCTAAGAAAGTGTATTACACATTATCCATCAAGGAGGTAATCCCTAGTTCTTAATTGTCATAGTATCTATAGTTTTGCATGCAAATGACACTCAATAGATGTATGTTGACAAAGATAAAAACAAATAGCCGCGTCATTGCATATAGATTTCTGTGAGTGGTTGTGTCCAACACTGCATATTTGAGTCAAGAACAAAGTTTAGCTCCAAACCAGTTTGGAGCTATCTCCTCCAACCCACTACATGGAAATATATAAGATTATCCATGTGTATTATTTAAACAAATCACATGACTCATCAAAATGTCATATGACTAAAACTAAACATGGATGGTCCTTTCAATTGTCACATAGTGGGTTGGAGGAAGATATCCAAACTGGTTTAGAGCTAAACTTTTTACTTTGTGTCAAAATAAGAAACTTGTATTAGCATCCAAAATTAGTTTCATGTTTAGGGACAAAAGGATGCATATGAGTGAAAAGGAATGTTTCCAACATAAAAATACAAAAAGAACGTTTGGAAGAGAAACTAAGATGTTGAAATACATAAACAGAAGACTAGAATGTGAGAACACCATTTTATGGCTTAGGGAGAAAACTTAAAGGATACAATCTAACAAACCAGGTTAAACTTCTTTTTGTTGTCTGGGAATATCAAATAATCAAGTGTTATTAGTGTGATGCATCAAATTATAACTTTTTCCTATTTTGGTGTAACTAAAAATTTTGAGTGCCTCTGCTTTTTTCACTCTTGCTTTTGATATAAATGGGAACAAAATAGTGAGTAGGCTTCATAGACTTTTACACACCACCGATATTTTATCTATATCCAATTTTAAGTTGAGCTCACTTCAACTAGATCACTACAGCCTTAAAGAACATCAAACAAGAATGATAAATAATGAGAAGCTTACATATATCTTTCAGATGAATTGTCAGATGCATGATTTTCAAGAGGTACACTGAGTGAGTTCACCACTGTACCCCCTAGACAGTTATCACAATGCTATACGAGTTTGAACTTTATGCCTACAGAAAGCTTTTGTAAATCGTAGATAATGAATAAGAACCTGTTATTACTTACCACAATTAGCTGGCAAATGATTCATACTGATGCATTCTAAGTTTGTATTTTCAATATTGATGCCTGAAATATAGAACATTGCCTTTGCAGCAGCCTGATTTGCTGCAGAAACAGTGGATTTAAGTGGAATCAGCAACCCCTTGTAATCACCTAGCATCTGTAAGCTGGAGGCCAACTCGTTGCGACACTTTCCTGGAACACTTCTTTCTTTCCAGCTACTTGTCGAGCCATATTCTGTTTCATCAAGTGGTGCACTTTCCTCTTCGTCAATAAAATCAGCAACCACTAGAGTTATGATGCACAGTAAGGTGCAAAACCGATTATCTAGACGAAACCTAGGAGTGTAAATGGAATCCCGACCCTAACAATAATAAAAAATTAAAATGGAAAGTTCAATCAGTTCAGTGCCTAGAAATAGAACTATATGACACCTAATGATATGCAAAGAATAACTCAATCTACTGACTCCGATGCTCCTGTTGATCAATTCACTAACAAGAAACTTTGACAGTTTGATGGTAATAGAATGTAATTCACCAGCAGGAAACCCAAACAACCAAGTATGGACCGCTTCCCCAAGAACATTATAAGTTTTAAGGAGCCTCAACATGAATCTTCAAGGTAGCATCATTTTTCTATGTTCCAGAGAACCAAGGAAAAAAATCAAAGACAGAAGAAAATTTCGAGTTAACCACAAATATTGTTTACCCTTTGTGCAAGACGAAGAGTCGCAATCCACAGGCTCAAGAAGGTGTTGTGCCAGGTCGTGCAATTTATGGCTTTGAGGACCTTAATCAAACCTGCACAAAATGAAATTTCAACATTCACATAGATGCCAGTTTGTTAAGCAATGAGATTATACAGTTTATAATAAAATTGTTTGGGATAACAATTCTTCACCTGTGATGGTTTCAATGGCGCCTATGACATTGACCTCTTTTGTATCCATAGCATCTTCTAAAACCAGATCAAGTGGGAGCCAATGATCAGAATGACTAGCCCCATTGCACAGACTGGTAGAAGAAGCCAGAGCACCAATAACCACAATGTCATTGGAATTTAGCCTAGACTTTAATCTGATTTCTTGAGAGACAATGTGAGAATTTGAAGCCAACTGCAGAAGTGCCTCAGGAGTTATTTCTGCATTTTTCAAAGCTGATGAGTTTGCTTGAAGCAGCCGTAAGCGCTGGGTAAATCCTTTCCAATGTGAGGACCTTACAATGTGGCACTAGATGTTAAGCAAAATCATTCAGGAAAAAGACCAAGCAGGAAACTAAGTAAGCTATCTGTAAAATTACATGATGGTCTTCCCTTGTTTTTTCGTTTGTTTGTTTGTTGTTGCAGTTAACTCATGCACCCAATGGAATTTGAAACCATGACCTTACTCACCACGTTAAGTTATGGGGTGAAGATGTCATATGGCTTAAAGGTCATTGGCAGACATAATGGCTTAAGATTTAGCATCATTTGGATTGCTTTAGAGGGTTTCCTTTTCTTTTGAAAAGAAAATGGGGTTTCTTCATTGGAATATGAATCTGTGATAAAATCAATTCTCCCACTGAACTTAATCATAATCAGATGGTGATTACAGATTATACAAGATCAAACCTATGGGACTTAAGGAAGGATAAAAGGGAATGAATTTAAAAAAAAAAAAAAAAGGGAGAGAAAGTTATAGAACAAGTAGCTGATACATATAAGTAGGAAAAAACTCAGTTGTGTGTGCAATGCCCGTTTTCCATTAAATTGTCATAGAAAAGTCCAAGAGAAATTCACTTTAGTACTAATTGGTGAAGTTTTAGTGTGCTTTCACTTACACAATATAGCAATAATAGTGAATAAATTGTGAAAAAGCAAGTACTAAGAGACATAAGCATATACATGTTCTGGCGTGCTAAGTTAAGAATCCTGGAAGTTACTTTATTCTGCATAAATTGCCCAATAAGCTCAATAGCCATCAATGTATTAAATTTCTGCATTCTTTCATGACATTCACTCTGCTTTTCATCATATTTATCGTGACCATCTATTTCCATGTCTTGAGGATTAGTTGCCCATCTAGACTTCTTTTCTGAGGTAAGTTCTAGTAACCCTTCATCATCTAATGATGCATCAAGTAACTGCCACACAAGTGAAAAGATGAGCTCAACCACAATAGTCCCAGCTTCACTAGTTTTCAGACCAAATATCTGGGAGAGCTGAAGAATAGTATCTATCGATTGCATAACCCTGTATAGAAAGATACACTAGAAATTGTCAATGAAAAACCAGAATGAATGCAATGTTATGGAATTACATCAAATATTGCAATCATTTTAACAACATCAACTTTATTTTAAAGCAATGATACTAGAGACTAGTCACTAGAGAGAGAAAAGATTATACTAATTGCAAATGATTTTATTGACATATAAATAATTACCAGTATATTAATCTAGACTAGACTGTAGAGTACTTGTATTTTAAGTAACATAAGGATTTGTACGGGCACATGAATAGAAACTTGTTACCAATTTGGGATTTACATGTAGTATGAAAAAATTAAATTACATTGAGATGATCTTATCAATGGTGGCATGAAAAATTACAGTGTCCTTGTGGTAAATTTAGTATCCTCTCATTCATTGCTGCGTCCTCTTCAATTCTCAATTGGCAGATATGTTCTATTTTCCTTCTAGGGGTGTTTACAAAACCCGTGTAGATGACACTAGAGCTGCTTACGAAACCAAAAGATACATAAAAGAAGAGCATCATCCAGTATTTTTGGTTTCCACTGCAGAACTTGAACAACTATCCTTACTTTGCATGGAAAATCTTTATGTAATATATAACTTAAATCCATAAGAATTAATTACTTTGGGTTTTCTTGACTTCAGAAATTTTTTTGCACAAAACAAGACACAATATAAAATATTCCTCAAAAACACACCTATAGATAAATTCAAGACAAGAAGGCAATATAGCACTGACTTAGACAATAATGAAGACAGTTCATAAATAATCCAGTCTGTCTAACATGATATGCAAAACAAAATTTAAAACTTGCCTTTGATAATTCATGCCCTTTATTTGAGATTTAAGCGTAAAGGCATGTCTCTTAAGGAGCTCCATGAAAAGCCTATATGCTGCTGGCTGGCGACGCCGACTTGGAATAACCCTGTAAACGAATGAACATGAATTTGAAAGGAAACTGAACAATCCACTAACAACATTTTTTTTTTTACAGAATGAGTGGCAACTCTGCAACAAATACAGCAGAAAAAACAATTTTGTAAAAACTGACAAGTTATATCCAAAACATCCATTGTTATTTCACACAACAGTTGTTTCTAATTATTTAAATCTACTATTATTTTTTGTTATCGTCCATTATATAGGCCAAGAAAACGAACATCTCAGTCTGTAATTTCAATTCTCTTTATCATTTTCAGGAACTGTTATTTTATCATGTTTTTTAGTACATAAATATATATGATTTACTTTTCATTTACATCTACCAGCTATGCATATACAATTGCATGTTCAATTAATAGGGATTTCCAAACAATTTTATAGTCAGACATCCTAGTTTGTATAAGCTACTTTGGATGTATGATTAACAAAATTAAGAAATAACTCTCTTGAAATAATACAACCTTTTTCACTAAAAATTTCAATTACACAATCAAAGGTAAAAATGTTACTCTTGATAAGGATGTTTTCCACTTTGTCATGCGAATATCTATCTATGATCCTTTACCATGCTGACCACTTGAAAATTACACAAAGACTTACTTCTTTTTCTTCTCTTTTGTTTTTTAGTAAAAAGATAGACAAAGACCCACTTCTAAGAACCTGTAATATTTGAACAAAGTTTGGTTACAGCCAAGGTTGTAGCCTAACGCTACAACTATACTTAATATTCTTCTATTGAATATGAATTTTAATAAATCCACTATTAGATTACATTTTCTTCTTATATCCTTTATGTTTGCAAAATTTCCAAAAAATCAAAGATCAATAACTATATTATCAATCAAATATTCAAATTTCAAGTTTTTATAGTGTAAATTTATGTATAAAAAATAAGTTTATGAATCAAATAATAAATAACACCCGATTGACACAAAATTTGATATATGTATTAACAACATAAAGAATATAGATTTTCAAAATATATAGTCATGTCACGTAAATATATGCCCACAATATTTTGGATATGAAATTAAAAATTCAGTTCTCCCTTCTCGTACAACAAATTCTATGTTAATAAGATGTTAATTATTATTTTATTCAAAAACTCTTTATAAAAATCCTTGAAATTCAAACACTTTTTAGATAAAATAGTTATTTTTTTGTCCTCTTGATACTTGCAAGGAAAATGTTTCTCACCAAACCAGCCACGTCATTCCTCAAACTCCAAAAACATATCCTAAACAAAAAATAACAAATTTAGGACACAACGTTTTTCATAACATGTATTTTTTTACGTGACATGTTGTTACTGATGATGTATGATAAAAATGATGTAAAGTCTAAAAGTAATAATAATAATAAAAACCTTGTAGAAAACAAAGCAAGAACGAGCAGAGGGGGCACAATGTTTAGCACCAAGGCCTTGTCTAGGAACTTCCACAAGATGGGAACGTTGTTGTCCCAACAAATGTAGGAAACCAAAGCCTCTGCCACTTCTATGGATGGCAGTGACACTCCTTCCGAGTTCAAGAACTTGGACAGCTGCATTGCCCAGACATGAGGGTCACTACCCTTTTCTTGTGCATCTTTGGTTACCTCTATCACCATCTGGACCCAATCATTGCTTTGCTCCATTTCAAAGGGTACGTCCCTACGAACAGTTTCTGTGATTTTTTGGCATACACAATGCCATTGCCAGCTTCTTCTTTTATAGTTTGTGATGTGTATTTTGCAGTATAATCGGTCAGAGAAAGAAACAGTCAAATGTAAGTTGACGACTTTATGGTTGTAAGATTAATTAAAGTGAGAGAAAGAGCTATTTCTTTTTATAGATAGGATCGAATTTTAACGGATAGAGTCAAATTCAAAACAATCATTTGTATTATTAGGCCAAATTAATATCGATATAATCTATCTATGTCTATATTCTATATATATCTAAATTAAAAGTTGAAGTGTAATGTTTGTTTTTGCTATTTTTTAGTTAAGTCACATTATTGTCATGTCACAAATTTTTCTTTGGTTTCCACTTCACATATTCTCTATAATCAATCCTCTTTTCTCTCTCTCAAGTCTCAACTCATCATCTTCTCATCAAACAAATGGCTAATGTTTCTCCTATTAATGACTTTTCTATTGAATCCAAATCGCCTTAAATTTAGCAATCAATCATCTCCTCTCTCTCTCTCTCTCTCTCTCCAAAAATCAATTATCTTTCGTCAAACAAACAGCTAATGTTTCTCCTTGTCAAACAAACAGCTTCTCTCCCCATCAAAACATTCAGTTGCTTCCCTTTGGATTTAAAACCCACTAATTCAAGGTCAATTTTTCTTTTTCTTCCCCTGAACTTCTTTGCTTTTCCATTGCAATTTCTATGATTTGTGATGGATTTTCTTTTGCGAGGTTGTAAATATTGTGTTTTTTTTTTCTTTTTATAATTTTTCAATTTTCAATTGTTAGTCTATTTCTTTCTATTCATGTTTACATTTTTTCTTTACATAATTTCTTTTTACCGATTAAAATTGCTTGTGTCTAAAGAATTGGAATGTGTTTTATTGATTTAATACATGGTCATCTGCCTCCCATTTGTTTATTTTATTTTTTTAATGGCTTTATTATTTTTTAAAATAAAGTACTGCATAAATTCTTGCTAATTATCCTTTAATCTCATCTAAATCTATGCTAATTTCTAACTTCTTAGGATACCTTATGATCGATAGGTATGGACCGTATGGTGTTCCTTTTTTTCTTTGTATTTGGGATTATAACTTAGCTTAATATGATTTTTTTTCATTAATTTTTCGACAAATTACAGTGTAAATATGGGTTTCAATTAGTTCAACTGGTAAAGTCTTTGATGGTTGAATAAGAGATTTGGGGTTCAATCCTCGCCTACATCAAAAATCAATTAGTGTCTTGGTCTGATAATAAAAAACACAATTATGAGAAACGGACGTCATAAGTTGAAACTCTATAAAAAATAAAAAATTATAGTGTAAATAACATTATGGTAAGTCAAACATACTATTTTTTTTTATTTATAAAATCTAATCTCTAATTCTTACCATTTATCTTCTATAAATATATATATATATATATATTACCATTTATAATTTTTAAGGAAACAACTTTGGGACGCTTACAATGTTTAACTATTGCATCCATTTTATAATTATGGACATACATGCAGTATTGCTTTATGTTTTCCGTGGTAATACTAATATCCATTACTTTGAAATTAAAAGATTCTCTCAATTGAAGCATATACCTCGATGTGATCTCATCTTTAGGAAATCTTGCAACCTAATTCAAGTCATACTAACCAATATATATAAACAAATAGAATGATTTTGTACAATCCAACACAATTAAATCATATTGCCTTAGTTAGCTTAAACTTATCTCATTCTCAAGAAAAAAAAAAAAAAAAAAAAAAAAAAACTTAAACTTAAATTTATCTCTTATTCTGAGTTCAATTTGGTTATTATATGTTGGACTTCAATCCATGATACTCTTTAAATATACAAAAATATGATAGAAATAACATAAGAAATATAATAGATAAATAAAACATGAAAGCAACTAAGTATTTCTTTTGTACTAAAAAAAAAAAAAGATTGAAAGAGAGAGAGATATGGAAGATTTATAAATTATAATGTTTGAGTGATAAACTAGTCTATACATTTTACTTATATTTAATGCATTCCACCTTAGTTTTGGGATTAGATCATTCATGATCATGAGTTCTTTGACTTTTTTCAATTTTCACTTGAAAAATTATTATATGGTTAAATTAATGAGTAAATTTGTAAATATTTTGTCGTAAACTTGATAATAAATTAAATATTTTATTAAATTAATTCATATATATTTTAATAGGATGTCAAGGTAGTAAATTTTTTATCCAATAGTTTGTGAATCATATGTGTGTAGAAAAGTTATCTGAATCTAAAAGAATTTCACATTACGAGTAGGCTTTTGAAAAAAAAAAGAAAAAAAAAAGTAAAGAAAAGGAAAACAGGAACTTGTTCAATGGTTTGGTTTACTATCCAAGAACGTTAAAGGCCCAAAACAGGGCAAAATTTGCCAAATGGTAGATTTTTAGAAAAAAATTTGCTACATAGATGAAACATATTAATTAGTTGGACTATTTTTGGAACTCGAGTTTAACAAACTCGAGTTCCAGCCCATTCCCTCTTAGATGAATAGACCAAAAAAAAAAAAAAAAAGGTGGAACTCGAGTTTAAGAAACTCGAGTTCCATTTGTACAGAACTCGAGTTTCCTAAACTCGAGTTCCGTGTGAAAAACCTTGGAACTCGAGTTTCAGAAACTCGAGTTCCTTTTTTTTTGTAGAAAACAGTCTAATTAACTAAAATGTTTGACGCGCATACTATTTACCAAAAAATTTTCTAAAATCAGTTTGAATAGCAAATTTTTCCCCCAAAACAGAGATACATATATATAATTCATAAAAAGTCTAACGCATGTTGCTGTGGCTGGCTTACTATCCAATAAAATTTAAGAGGCCCAAAGATATTTTATCTAAATAAATGAAGTATATAGTATATGTTTTTAGTGAGTTTGAGACTAAAAACACAAATAGACCAGAATGGACATTGCTTGTAAAGGCATCATAATAAAACTCAATTAAATTCACAAGAGTTAAGTATCTGTTGCTGAATAGATGAAACTTACAAAATCTCTCGACTCATCTCAGAATTGAGTGCTTTCTTAAAACTCATTATCCGCTTATTCATTATATATATAAGAATACTGCACCTCATGTTAAGCTTCAAAGCCTTTTTTGGTTATAAGCAGAAGATGACATAAATTTAACTGGCTGACAACTTTCCAAGAAGAATTTATGGTCAAAGAAATTATGTTGCACAAATATGAGCCCCTTTTGGACAAAATTTTCCCATTCTTGAGGGTGAAGCTTTTCCATTGGACAAACTTTAGAACCTTAACTATACAAAATGGAAGTTTATTCCTAAAAAACTTTCCTATGAGGGATTAATGTACAATTACATTCTATATAGAACAGAGGCCATCCTAAAAAAAATTAATGAAAAGAGGGAGAGGAATTTACATCTCATTTTCTATTATCAGTTCAGCAGCTGCACCCATTGAACCAATCCCACCTATCCCCAGCAATGCCAAAGCAAGCTCCTCCTCATTCCACTGTCTCAGCCCACTACTCAGTCTCTTCAAGACATCTACATCTACCTCTAGTACCCAATTTGGTGTGCAGCCAACCATCAAGGTCACGAATCCTGAGACATAAGCACGCCAAGTGGCCCAATCACAACCAAGTGAAATTTTCCCATCAAGTGCACTTGCCAGGAATTTCATGTGCGTCCCAAGGATTTTTGGGCGCCGCTTTGATGCAGATGATGTTGAGTCAACACCCCAAGCAAAAGCCAAACAAAGCACTGTGAAGTAGGCAAGAGCATATCCCTCAAGCATTGCAACCATCCCTTCTGACCCTTCTTCCGGCTCACATCTGTGAACAGATATAAACCAAGAAGGCAAGGTTTCTTTTATCAAGGATTGGACTAGACTCAAGCCTCCAGATAACCATACCAAAGAAGCACCAAGGGCAGCTGCAAGTTTCACCTGAGTCATTGATGCAGAAAGTGAAACCTGTCTGTATTTCAATCCATTCTTGCTTGCCCTTAACTTCTCTAATTTTTCTCTTGGAAGCCCACTAGATGCTATTTCTCTGACAGAATGCATCAAGAGAGAAATAATCTCTTCTGTTACGAACACAATATCTCTAATGGATCGAAAAACACGTAGATAAAGAATACCCGGAGCAACAGGAGAAATCCCACCGCTGAAATGGGATCCAAATCCATGGCCAAGAAGTTCGCCAACACCACCATTGCTTGAAATAGGTGCATCATTCAGACCAAGTGTGGCAGTGAAGCAGCTTTTAAGGAGCTGAACCACTGCATCACTGCTGTGGAGGAAGACAGTTCGAGATGCAGAAAAGACAAGAAAGTCACTCCAGCGCTTCGCCTTTTGGGTCCACAAGGAAGCCACGATTGGCATGCAAGGCCATGGACAACCTGCTGCAAGGGACTCCAAGGCTGGGCCAGCCAAATTGAGAAAACGTTCTGAGGCTCTGTCAATTTTATAGGTTATTGTAAGGCTCACAAAGGCAGCCAGGGGAAGTGGAAGTGTAGACGGAGAGCTTCCACCTGCGAGAACCATTTCTCTATCAGAATACTGGAGAACTAACTCTATATAAAGAAAAGAAAGACCTCCAAGAAGCCAATTTCAATAGCTCATAATCATCTTAATACTTTTTTTGTCAAGTATAATTATCTTAATCCTGTAAGACATGATAAGTAAGGGATTCTCTGGTTTTTTTTTTTTTTTTTTTTTTTTTTTTTAATTTGTGGGGGGAGAGGGGGGGGTGTTAAAAAAACATGAATCTTGATTGACACAGCTTGAATCCTAAATAAGGAGATCTTAAGTATTATAATAATCAGGATTGATTATATTTATCACTAAGCTTCTGACTTTGGACATCTTTGACAATGGCAGACACAGAAGTAAAGGTCTTTGCCCGATGTCTAGACATACAAAACTAATAATTGAGAAGTTATAATGTTTACAAGAGAAAACCTGCAGCAAGACTTGGGACATCAACACCAGTGGTGGCAAGGATTTTCTTAATTTGTTCTTCAACATTAGACAAATTTGCAGCAGGGCTAGGCCAATCTGTTCCATTCATGAAAACTGGTTTCCAAATACCCCTAGTTACTTCAGATGAAAAGTAGCTCACAATAGTTGCCAAAGATGCAGGGAGAAAATCAGCTAAATCTTTCAGACCTGAAAATATTGAAAAAGTTATAAATTATAACACTACCCTATTTTAAAAGGAATCTGTTTTGATCAACATCTGGGTGCTACATCGACTCAACCAAAGAACATATTTTGTCATTTACTGACATGTTAAATCAATAATGGTGATTTGAGTATATCATAAATATCCTGTCATATAAACTTTATTTACAGTTGCAAAGATCATCTTAGGGTCCCAGTTGTAATTTAAAAGAAATTCAAGTATAAAACTCATTTGATTTTGTTTTCCCAAATTTTACATGTATAACCAGCACAAACCAACACACACACTAACCTGTAGCCAGTTCACGAGGAGAAAGTTTTCCATGAGCACAGGCTGTTAAAGCAGCATCAACAACAAAGGGAACAGCTTCCAGTACATCCCAGGCAGGCAATTTAGGTCTTAAAGAAGTATCCTCATTTCCAGTTCCCGAAGAACCACTACTTCCAGATGTAACTGAAGTTAAGGATTGGTTTCCTCTAATAATCTTCCTAAACATCATATTAAGAAGCCCATCGACAATCTGATGAACTGGTGTTCCATGAACAAGACCAGATAATGTTGAAGCTATGCATGCTTGATGCTGCCGATACCATGCTTTCAATTTTGGAAATGAATCCACAAATATGGGTTGTGGAGATGATAAACTTGCAACCGCTGAGAGTCTTTTTCTATTTCGATTTTTGTTTACATTCCCAGAAGATACTAGGTGGGAGTTTCGTAATAATAGAAGGTATTCAGGAGTTCGTTGGGATACGACCGGGGGTACATCTCCTACTCCATGTTCAAGAGGAGGATGATTAAACCTCCATAGCTTCAAAAGAAGAATAAATGCATTTGAAAACACAGCATGAGCAGAAATTTCTTCCCCAATTGTGAGAGTCCACGGGACATTTGGTACACATGATCCAAAAACCTCACAGATTGGCATCAGTGAACATGCAAGTTGCGGAACCTGGCAAGAAATTCAGAAAAGCAACATTATTTTGTAGCTGACCTAACATTCTCAGTCATTAACACCCTTGTGTAGAATCATTGGAGTTTGAAAATAAATACAATCCAATTCCAAGTCAATTTAATTGAAGATTCAACACTTGGCTAGAGATATTAATCATAAACTACATGTCTACACCTGTCATTATTGCATTACTAAACGTGCTAACGTCTGATTATTAACTTTGTTCCTTGAGCCTCTATCCCCGTTTCCTCTTTCAATTTCATAACCATGCTTCATTTGGTAGCCAAGAATACACTCAACTGATGTATTCAGTCAAAGGCAAGCAAACCTAGTTGCATAATGCTTTGCAAAGTCTCAACATTATTAAAATGTATGTCATCATGTCTTAATTATGTTTTAGTTTACTTTCTGTTGGCCTTTCCTTAATCTAGAGTTCCTTCAAGTTTAATGATATCACTCACATTGTTGCAATTATTTATTGGTTCCATTACACATGAAAAAAAAAAAAAAAAAAAAAAAAAAAACTTCTTAGCCAAGGAAAAGCATTGAAGAAAGTACCAAGCCATGTAGAGAGAAGATCTGAACACAATCAACAGAAGTTATTCCGACAATTATTACATTCAGCATTGGAGCGTAACCAATCAAGTGGCTGTCACTCCCAGAATATTCTGGAGGAACTGGAGGAGATAATAGTCTAGTAATAAAATGAACAGTGTGTTCCTGCATGAAATGCAGACCTTAAAGTTATTAGAGTAGTTGTGCAGTGCCCTTATTACTAAAAGCAAAATTAAAAAGAAAGAAATAAAGAAATGCTAGGTATCAATAATATGCAAGGGCAAAGAAACTAGTTGTGTAGCTATTCAGGAACAAAGAATTTAAAATATGGTATGTAAAAGTTCAACTTTGTTACCTGTATATTCCAACCCCGAATTAAAGAGGCCCCACAAAGTATAGTAGCAGCACATATCTTCTCATCATCTGATCCATTGACTGCAACCTCAAATATTTTCTCGAGTTCTGCTAAGCTTCCATCAAATCCATGAGCTTAAATTCAGTGAATTTACCTTTGGGTAGATTTACAAAAAAGAGCATTTGATATACCTGGCTTCAGGAGAGAAAAAGGAATAACTGAAGACCAGGCCATAGTTAAAGACATTAATTAGTAATCTAAAAGTTCACCACATAGAGATCATCTATATATTTTTTGTATATTGGAACCCCATTTATAAAGTGAATGGATCATAATTGTTAATGGCTGAAGGAAAAATCCATTATACTCATATACATATATTTTAAATCAATGAACTTCACAAATTGGAATGTCCAACAATCATATGACTAGTTAATTAAGCATATTTTTCAAGAAAGGATATGCAATTTACCATTTAATGCACCCCTTTAGGACAAACCCTAGAATCTAAATAACTCAACAGGGTGACTTGTAGAAACCTTGTTATAAAAATATTGATTCTGTAAGGACGGGAGGAAAGTGCTAGCCACATCTACACTTATAGTTGCAACTGGGTTCCTCATAATCACTTATAAATCCAACATCCACCTAGTAAACAACCGATGTGGGACTTAACACATGCCCGCACAACACACACTAAAACAAACCAATCCAATCTGCAAAATATGGGGTATCACAGATTTATTAACTACAGTACTTAAGAATAAGAACCAGAAAGAGTATACCTTGTAGCAGGAGTTGAAACCAAAGCATTTATCAATACTGGAGTGAGTGGAGCACCCTTCATAAATGATGACCAACTAGGGGCTTGAGCAGGCAGAGTATGAGGTATTTGATTGATGCATCCATTCACATAACCTGGCCAGTAATATGCAGATGTATCCAGTAGGTTTCTGGCAACACAAGCTTCAACTATCAAATGACGCAAGTTTCCAGCTGAAATATTAGTACAGAACTAAGATTAGAAAAACTAGAAGATATATCTCGAAGACTAACACTGGCCCCATGAAAAAAGAACAAAACACAAACGCAAAGATACGTATTGATTGAATAATACTGGAGTAAGGAAAGAACGTAGCCAAAAAATAAAGTAAATACATAATTGGTAATATTGGGGAAAGAAAATGGATGTCTCATCATGAATATTAGAACAGACTACAGATAGAACAAGGAATGGAAACACTCTAAAAGGTTCCAGTGGTCCAACCTAAGAAAAAATGTTTAATTTTGTTCAACTATTCTGTTCTTTATAGTTGAACAGTTGAACAAAATTAAACATTTTTTCTTAGGTTGGACCACTGCTGTATACTTCCTGTATACCTGGGCGACTCCTTTTTATGACTTCAAATAAAATTTTATTTACTTATAAAAAAAAAAATACTATTCTGTTCTTTATGATTTTCCTAAGCCTCATTTAAATCATCAAGGCAATTTGATACATCATAATTCATTTTCAACAGTGAGAAAGTATGTTAAGAAAAGAGAGGAGACACAATATCATCTAGAATGAATTGCCAGTACTCTTGGGAGGCACCATGATTAGACCTAGCTAGTTACTACTTACTACCATATTCCCATTGGCTGTTGGTCCATCCTTTCCTCTAACTGAAGAAATTCATTAAATGATCTATTGTTAATAAGAATCAAATATCACTTACAACAGTTGATAGGCATGTCTTTCACATTGATGCACTCAAAGTATGCACTC
This sequence comes from Notholithocarpus densiflorus, assembly GCA_030021035.2. Classification (NCBI taxonomy): domain Eukaryota; kingdom Viridiplantae; phylum Streptophyta; class Magnoliopsida; order Fagales; family Fagaceae; genus Notholithocarpus; species Notholithocarpus densiflorus. The sequence continues at coordinate 2,045,184 of JARYZH020000072.1, read as the reverse complement.
CCCACATTGATGCCTGAAACAAATAACATTGCCTTTGCAGCAGCCTGATTGGCAGCAGAAACAATAGATTGAGGTGGAGTCAACAGGCCCTGATAATCCCCTAGTATCTGTAGGCTTGAGACCAAATCATTGCGGCACTTCCCTGTAACCTTTTTTTCTTTCCAATGATTAGTGGAGCCGCGTTCTGTTTCATCAACAGGTGCACTTTCCTCCTCCTCAATGAGATCAGCAACCACAAGGGTTGTGACAGACAATAGAATGCATAAGCGAGTATCAAGGCGAGGCACAGGACCCTCAATGGGATCTCTTTCCTAACAAGAAAAATATTTAGAATTTGAAAAGATTAACAATTAAGATAATGTAAAATAAAACTTTTAGAGTGATGTGCATATATATCTCCACTGGAAACCTAGATAGTAACAATCTCGTCACCCTAAACATTGTATCTGTGTACTTGAAATTCTTGTTCCCATTGTACACTTTCTGCGTACATGGGCTCTCTTTTTTTTTTTGATAGGTAATAAAGATTATATTCAAAAACACTACCTTATGCAAAAAAACACATAAGGCAGAGAGAAAAATACATAGGGAAAAGAAAGAGTGAAAAGAAAAGAAAAGGAAAGATACTAAGTACAAAGGAGGGAGCTAAGGAACATAGGGAGAGAATCACTAGAGGTGAGTCCCCACGCCCTAGACCAATCAAACAAAGTGCCACTGAAAGATGCCAATATATAGAAAATAAAAAGGCACTTCACTGAACCAAACAGATGTTTTTCCCCCAAAATGCTTAAAACTTCTCCAGATTACCGATCAATAAGATAGGGAAGAAAACTCAAAGATTGATGTTAGATAAAAACTTCTAAAAACACAAAAATTTGAGTCAGGTCTAAGGCTAAAGAGAACAAGACAATTTAAGGAGTAGGACACGATACTCGAATGAAATAAGAAATCATTGTGATGTCAAAAATATTTGACATATACTCAAAGAAATAAATGAAATTGATTAGTACAATCATGACCAATTCTAACCCTTTGAACAAGACGAAGAGCTGCTATCCAAAGACCTAAAAAGGTGTCATGCCAGGTGGTGCCATTTATTGCTTGAAGGGTTTTAATCAGACCTGCACAATTTGAAACCTTAAAATTATCATTTTTATTGACATTGGATTTGGAAGAACAGATCTTACATCATTTCTATTAATATTCATGTCAAGGACTATGAACAAACTCTGAATTTACCAGTAATTATTTCAATGCCACATGTTGCATTAACTTGATATCCATCCATGGCATCTTCTAATAAGAGATCAAGAGGAAGCCAAAGAGCAGAACGGCTAGCTCCTTGGCATAGACCAGCAGAGGAAGAGAGAGATCCAAAAGCCATAACTGCATGAAACTTTTGTAGTGAACTTGTTTTGCATTCTCGAGACAATACCATTCGAGCATCTGAAGTCAACTGCTGAAGAGACTCAGGAGTTAGAGTTTTGGAATTTCTTAATGCTGAGGAATTTGCTTGAAGCAACTGTAATCGCTGGATGAAGTCTAGCCAATGTGAGGGCCTGACAATGTAGCAGGGACTATTAGCCAAATTTCTTTCATTCAAGAGAAGACCAAATAGAAATATGATTATGGTAGTTATGAAGAGACATGATAGTTATGACTTCATAAAATTATAAAAATGGAATTGAATGGAATAACAAAGCAGGATTCACTGAAAATATAGGACAACTATTTTGGAAACTTCTTTCATAGAATATTAAGTTATGTCTATAAATAATGCACTTAAAGGTCAAGTGATAACACTCCCTATCCAATGCTTGACCTATTAAGCATAAGAGTCATCCAGTGTGATTTCACTTGCATGCAATTAAAGTAAGATGAACAGAGTTTGAGAAGGAAGTTATTAAAAGGGAAATCTACATACATGTTTCGACGAGCCAAGTAAAGAATTCTCACAGTTACTTTATTTTGTAGAAATTCCCCTATTAATTCAATGGCCATCACAGTATTTAAATTTTGCAATCTCTCCTGAAGTTCAGCCCTCTTCTCATCAAAACTATCATTACGATCTATTTCCATTTCTTGAGATTTAATTATCCATTTGGACTTCTTATCTGAGGTAAGTTCTAGCAAGCCTTCATCATCTAATGTTGCATCAAGTAACTGCCACACAATTGATAGGATAAATTCAACCACAAGAATCCCAGGTTCACTCACAGGCATACCATATCCCTGTGAAAGTTGAAGAACGGCATCTATCGATTTCATGACCCTGCATAAATTTAAAAAAAAAAAAAAGGTTAGAAACTAGAAAACTTTATGATAGAAAATTAAAATGGAAAACAAGCAGTATAAATTAAATGAGAGCAATTTCATCAAACATGAATTTTCAATTTTGGGGTTTTATTGTTATTATATGATTCATGTGTATCACATAAATAAATGTCATAAAAAATGATTTAATATTTGTGAATTAATTAAGAGATAGTAAACTAAAAAATTTGAAAACAACTTCATTACACTTGAATTGTAGAGCTCTTCTATTCTTATTCAAATTATGTAGTACTACATAAAATAAAATTTTCACAGAAACTCGTTGAAAATTTGTGAATTTATTAAAGATAATAAACAAAAATGAATAAAAGTTACAGCCATCCAACATGTACCATCCCAAAGAGAAGATTTCAGTTCAAGCCAACATGGAAAGCTCTGGTTTCCTATTCCTTAGCAATTACTGTAGCTATTTTTCATTTCTTCTCTGTATTTCAACTTTATGTGTTGTAGACTCTGCTGTTAAAAAGGCCTAAGCACACATGAAGGGTTTAGAACAATGGGGACCTCATTAGCTGTTGAATCATGAGAGGTGAGAACCAATTTAAAGCCTACTAATTAAAGATAATCACAGAGCATAAATACCTTTTAATCAGTCATAACATCTAGCACTATAAGGACACCGAAGGGTCTTCTCTTGTTTGGATTCCTACTTTTGATACCCAAAATACCCTCAAATTCTCTTGATATTGGGTGTAAAATGGGAAAGATGAAAAATTGGCGATGTTGTTTAACTGACAAAATTATGCATAATGAGCTTGACGTCTCAAATTCTTGTTCTCCTTACCATCACAGCCATCTTTGGCAATGTTGTGGGAATAGGTACCCTAGCAAGACCATTTATGATTGCGTTGCCTACTGTCTAAAGTACTTCCACAAGGTTTTAATAAAGACAGTTCTAGAATTTTTCAGTATATAATTACTAATTAGAAGGTGACTGCCATTAACCAAAAAAATATTTGAAAATCTTCGTCGTATACAATGCCATATGTAAAACTTAAAAGTTTCGAATTATTTAATATTCTCATGATCCTATCTTTTTTTTTTTTTTTTTTTTTTTTTTGGCGTGGTGCAATACAAATGGTCTGTCAGAACACAACAGTAATTCTATAAGTTAGATGGCAACAGAAAAGAGCTTAATTATATTGACAATGTGAACCAAGTAGAATATAAATATATAAATAAGTTAATAAATATAACTTACTTATGATAATTTGGTCCATTCATCTGATATTTAAGTGTAAAAGCGTGTCTCTTAAGGAGTTCAAGATAAAGCCTATATGCTGCTGGCCGAGAATGTCTACTTGGAATGACCCTGCAGAAAATAAAAAATAACAATACTATAAATGTGAATGTGCCAAACAAGACAGCCAAGCCACCAAGTCATAATTACTATCTTCATGTGGATCCTTTTTTCATATTTGATAGATAAATAAGCCACTTAACAAGAGTAAACAAGAAAATTACAGCATCTCAACAAGAGATATATTATTAATGAAAAGTTTCTCATGAATTATGAAACCTCCATTTGGATATCAAAGGAAGGAGAGCCTGCAAAATACTAAGAAACAATCTCCACTCCAGTCACCTTTTTTTTCCTCTCCCCCATCCTTCCAAGACCCAAACCAAGGGTAGAACTACTCAATAACTCAATGAGAGCTGCTGAAATTGATTCTAGACTAAATCAAGAATGTAGATGCCATTCAGTCCCAAAATAAATAAACAAAAACAATTTTGTGCTCATGAATATTGCAAAATCAAGGTCATAGGAAAATGCCATTTGATAAGTATTGTAATGTGCTATAAACAAAAGTTCAGGTCTGTGTTGATTGGAAGAAGATGCAGGGAAAAAAAAAAAAAAAAAAAAAAAAAGACGTGAGAGACTGAAAGTATTAGATATGTTGTGCATGACCCGAGGGAACCAATGCTCTACAAGTCAAATGAGCCAAATACAATAAAAGTTGCTTTCTATTACTTCTTGGAATCAAATTTGACATCAAGCATTACACGCAACACTCATTTTCATTCATAGGCCAAACTGAAAGAATTTGGTACGACTGGAAAGATAGATAAAATAACAACTTGTCAAACAAAGAGAGAAACAATGGGGAAATAAACAAAAAGTAAATTCAGAATCTTGAGGTGAAAAAAAAAAATAGAATGACCAACAGAGAGAAAGGAATAATGGGGGAAATGAACAAGAAAGAAATTTAGAATCTTGATGTCAAACAGAAACAAAAATAGCAGTTTTATCCTCAAATTTCGATAAAGTGAGCTCAAAACAATCATTTGGCTTATTCTCAGCTTTTAAGAACAAAACCAATAACCTCCTGACTCTAGACATTACTTTATTTTCCTCCATTTTCTCAGGAACCAAACACAGTGCAGTCAACAGTCCCAAACTGCATCAGAAGCTCATCAAATAACACAGGTACCATGAATCATCAAACACCCAAAATATTCAAAAATAGAAAGAAAATAAAAAAGATTCAAAAAAATTTCACAAACTTTCGCCAATACCCACCAAGGAATACCCCATTTCAAATCCCCCCACCAAAAACAAAACAAAAAACAAAACCATTGGAAACAGAAAACAGAACTAACAAACAAACAAAAACAAAAGGGAAAACCAATACACTCTTGACCCTACACATTACTTTATTTTCCTCCATTTTCTCAGGAACCAAACACAGTACAATCAACAGTCCCAAACCAATCAAAAACTCATCAAAAAACACAAGCACTAAGAATCATCACGCACCCTAAACATTCAAAAAAAAAAAAAAACAATAATATTCAAACAAATTCACCAACTTTCTCTAATACCCACAAAAGAATACCCCATTTCAACTCACAAAAACCCAAAAAAAAAAAAAAAAAAAAAAAAACATTTTAAACAAGCAGCAAAACGGAACACAGAAACAAACAAACAAACAAACCAACCTGGTAGAGAGCTGAGCAAGGAGGAGCATAGGGGGCACAATATTAAGCATCAAAGCCTTTTCCAAAAACTTCCATAGAATAGGCACGTTGTTGTCCCAACAAATGTAGGAAACCAACACATCAGCGAGCTCCACAGAAGGCAAAGCCACTCCTGCTGAGCTCAAGCTCGATGACAAGTGTAACGCCCAGAGCAGAGGATCCATACCCTTTTGCTGTGCCACCTCTGTTATGTCTATCACACTGTCCCACGTACTACTCTGTACAGAAACAGCCATTTTAGCCTTAAACACTTCGATTATGATCGTCAAAATAGAGTGTTTTTTTGGTGTTTGTGTTTTGTGTTTTGTGTTTTCTATGTGTTTGTGTTTATGTCTGTGTCTGTATGTTTATGTTTTCTAGGTGTGTTTGTGTTTTTAACAAGTCTGTTTTTTTTTTTTTTTTTTGCTTTTCTGTGTGATGGGAGGATATTGCGATGTCTGATTGCGTGATTGGTCAGAATTCAGAAACTACTGAAAGTCAAGCTGTGTGAGGAATAGAAGTGGGGTTTAAATATTTAATATTTTAGGGGGGTTCTTTTATTATTTATTTTAAATGAACCACCCAGATTAATATCTGGATTGAATGCTTTATTAATATTTGATTATTCTCTTCCTTTCATGATTTACCTTTTTGAACTCTTCAAATAAATTATTTTTGTCAATTTTTTCAACTGTTAGTGGGATTATGATTTCATTCATTATTTATAAACTAGTATGTTACTCGTACAAACGCATGAATGTATTTAAAATTAAACATAATTTTTATTATAAAATATAAATAATTAGTCAAATTATTAAAAAAAATAGCATGTAACACATGCAAAAACTTATAAATACATTTAAAATTAAACAAAATTTTTATCATAAAAATAGAAATAATTAGTCAAATTAATTTTTTTTAAAGTAAACGTAATTAGTTACATATTCAAGTTCTTACCTAAATTTAATAATAATTATGATATTTTTTTTTCTAATTTTTAATAAGATAGAACGTATGGTGATTTTTATTGAGTATATGTGATTGGTTTTTTTATTGTTTTTTTTTATAATTCATTAATATTGGATTCTTAGTATTTTGCACTCATTAACTCACTTGATACAAAAATTAAAAAACTTAAGTAGACACATAGTACAAACTTAAGTAGATAATTATGGTGTGGTCCCCACATAAATTTAGACACATGACGTAAAATTGAATTCTAATTTCAAATTATAATTGAACTTTCTCTAAGTTTTACCTATTAATATATATATATATATATGTGTGTGTGTGTGTGTGTATGATTTAGAATCTAATTGGATCTAAATTCTTCGATTTTTACACCCAATAATTCACTTTCCATTAAAATTAAAAAAAAAAAAAAAATGGGACACATAGCACAAAATTGAACTTCAATTAAAATTCAATTTAGAATCTAATTGAATTTAGACTCTTTGATATTTGCACCTAATAATTCACTTGATACACAAATTTAAAAATTAGATGAGACACGTGACGCAAAATTAGATATGATTTAGAATCTAATTGAATCTAGACTCTTCGGTTTTTGCACCAAATAAACATGCCACAAAAATTAAAAAATTAGGTGGGACACATGGCACAAAATTGAACTTCAATTAAAATTCAATTTAGAATCTAATTTAATTTAGACTCTTTAATTTTTGCACCTAATAATTCACTTGAAACATAAATTTAAAAATTAGATGAGACACGTGGCGCAAAATTAGACTTCAATTTAGAATTTAATTAGACTCTCTCTCTCTCTCTCTCTCTCTCTCTCTCTCTCTCTCTCTCTCTCTCTCTCTCTCTCTATATATATATATATATATATATGATTAGGTTTTTTTATGGTTTATTTTTATTGAACTCCATGTTTTCTACATAGAATTAAACTCTTGGGGCACAAAAATTAAAAAACTTACATTAGATGAGACATATGGCGTAAAATTAAACTCTAATTGAATTTCAATTTTTACACTGAATTAAATAACTTGGCATAAAAATTTAAAAATTTAGATTAAATGAGACACGTGGCGCAAAATTAGACTCTAATTGAATTTCAATTTGAAATCTAATTAGATTTTATCTCTATTTTGCCTATTAATATATATATATAGAGAGAGAGAGAGAGAAACTAGTATGTAACCCGTGTATATGCACGAGTACAATTATAAAAAAAATCATAATTATACGGTTCAAATTATACATGAAATTAGTTTACACTTTTTTAAAACCATACATTTCTAAAATATGTAATGATTTATCATTTTATATAAATATATATATATATATATATATTATGATATATGTAATGGTTTATTAGAGGATGGTTTATCAGAGGCTCTTTTATTTTTTTTAGTAAAGGTTAATAATTTGCATCCATTATAATTTGGAATTACTACATTTTCTAATCACAAAAATACCTAGTCGTATGATAAGTGTTATGCGTTTTGGATGCAAATTTTTTTTCATGATTAACTTCCTAACTCTCTAAAAAAAAAAAAAAAAAAAAAATCCTAACTCTCAACACATTAAGACTTATCCTATGCAATTGTGCATTACTACCCAAATCCAAGTTTTCAACAATAAAACCCAGTAGAAAAAAAAAAGAACATGTCGTAGATCAGCCCATGATGTGATGGATGACAACCCCAACACTATTAATAGACTCGAACACAACTATTCTATTATTGCATTGTCACAAAACATCAAAGCATATGCTTTAGTTGTGGTTCCTCCATAGTTCATGCTCCCTTAATCTCTCTCTTCTCACTTTTCGCTACAGTCCTCCCTTTATCCTTACTGCCGCATCAGTATTACTAGATTGGAACACATCTCCAACCTTAACTTACGGGTGAAAAAAGAAGAAGACAGAATGTAAGAGATCAAAAACTAAAGCAAGATAGAATATGACAGACGTGAAGACTTATCTAAAGCAAGATAAAATTTTGACCTTGTTCTTAACCAAGAAATTCATCTACACAAAAGAATAAAAATAAGTAAATAACAACATAATGCATTAGCCGTGATCCTAAAATCAGACATATGACTTTCAAAACAACATTAATGTTTAAACACAAAAAAATTACATTAAGCCTCTTGGATTCAAGACTTCCAACCTATAAAGATAGAATTATGAACAATGAAGGATTTGATTTTGTTAATTTAGATAAGTATAAGAAGTTAAGAGCAGTTAGTTTTTTTTAAAAGAAGTTAAAAGCAGTTTAAATTGTAATCAAACGTACATATATCTATTTAGTTTTTTCTTTTTCTTTTTTTGATAAACTTGAGGATTTTTTTTATAAAAAATAATTGATAGAAAGATAAACGTGAGGATGGTTTTTTTTTAAAATGAAAAAAAAAAAAAAAAAAAAAAAAAAAACAGTAACATGAGGTTGTTTAACTTTTTTTTGTTTAACTTGTTTTTCTATTTTAAAAAAAAAAAACAATAAACTTATTCATAGTTGTTTTGAAGAAAAGGGTTAGTGGGAGAGTGATCATATATTTGTAACAAATATTTTAGGTGAGAGTTAGAGATATGATTTTACAGTGTTATCCTCAAGTTTTGCCCCTACTTAAATGTAGGTTGTAGGCGTATTTTGGAACCAAAAAAATGTCTAGTCCAAACAGGGGAAGTCCCTTAAATAGTAGTATAGATAGAGATATATAGAGATATATAGAGAGAGATATATATATATATATTTATATATATATCTCTATACTATTTATAAGAGGATTCCCCTCTTTGAACTGAACTTTTATGTGGTTCAGAAATATCCCTAAACTTTAGGTTTAACAAGAAAAAAAACTTGAGGATAACCTGGTAATCTATATCTCCAACTTCACTTAAAATGCTTACAAAATAAGACACTCTCTTACTAATCTACATCTTCAAAACAAACTTATCCAGACTCTCAAAAAAAAATTATCCAAAAAAAGTTATGACACTAGACCAAAAAAAAAAAGCCTCATTGTATGTGCAAAGCATGTAATGAGACTAGTATATATGTGTGTGTATATATATATTTATATATATATAGATTGGTACAATTTTATTTCTAGAAAGCCTTGAAAACAGTTTAATATAAAAGTTTTCCTAATTTTTTTTTTTTTGGTTGTAAATTGAGTAATTCAACAAGTAACTTATGTTGTCCCTTAAAAAAAAGCCAAAACGTGTTTAATATGATTTTTTTTTTTTTTTTTTTTTTTTTTTTTTTTGTAAATTGAGTAATTCAACAAGTAACTTATAATGTCCCTTAAAAAAAGAAAAAACGTTTCAAAGAAATACAATTATAAGTTGTTACAATTACATATTTTAACAATAAAGCTTATTTGTTTATATTGAAAATTGATAAAAAGATTATTATAGCTTAAAAAATTATACTTTTAAAATTAGAAATAGGTTAAAAAGCTAAAAGAATAAAAGGTTTAATCAAATTTACACAAGAATAATATTGAATTATTTATTAAAAAATCTTTGAGTATTTTTATTTCTAATAAGGGGCTAAAAGTACTATATTTTATGGAGGATAGGACAGGTGTATTACTTTGTGCTTACTCAGCATGCAGCTTGCTTAACTTTAATTAATAGGTTACCAATTATATATTAAGAAGATGGATAGTTTATAAATGAAATTGCCATTGATGTAGACTAATCATCTCTTTTAGCTTGGTTTAATTTCAGATGTCCTTGGAATAAGACAATATGGCAAAACTAAAAAACAAGGTCACACTGACACAAAGTCACAAATGGAAACACAATTATCACATACCTATAAGGAAAGAGAAAGGGCTAATTAAAGAAAGTATCACAATTATCACAAAGGGCTAATTATCACAATTATCACAAATGGAAACACAACTACCTAGCTTTTGAATTAAAGAAAGTATGAACTAATTCACCCCTAAAAAGAAAAAGAAAAAAAGGAAAGAGAAAGGGCTAATTGGAATTTCTTAAGTTGTTACCGGTTGGACATTTTGGGGCCAAATCAAAAGAAAACATCTTATGAAACTGACATATGGCACAATCTTCTCATATTTGTTGAATCTCACACATCTTTGAGACTCAAGTATTGTGAAGATCATTTCCATAATCAAAATGCATCCAAGACTACGGCTCAGTTGTGCATAATATAACAATTCATAGCCCACATATCACATATGTCCCTATTAAGGTTACTTTTACAATTTGTTTTATTAAACCTCCAAATAAAATTATATTCTATTTTCTTATATTTCTTTATTTTCAAATATTTAAAATAGGATAGAAATAAATATTTCATTACTCTTTATTCATTTCCATCACATTAATTTCATTCTTTTATAACTTCTTAAACGTATAGGGCCTCTTTGGTCTCTAATTTCAAATTCACATTTTTACATTTTAAACAACATTACACACATTTCTACACACACGTATTTCAAAAAATTACAAAAATTTCATCTCAAACTACTCTACCAAACACATCTATAGAATTGGGATGAGAGGATCAAACTGCTCTCAAGACAATGACCCACCTATGCAGATAGTATGACAGGTCATGGCCCACATATGATCTTCAATCCATAAGGTCCAATAGGTTGGTCACTGGCTCACTGCCTAGTGGAACTACCAATTTTTTTTTCTTTTTTTATTTAATTTTTCATATAGTGGTTAGGGTAGGTGAAGATGATGACAGGGTGAGAGAAATGAACCCCACCAGAGTTGGTCTAACCCTAAGTGATAATGATCTCTGCATATTCATTGGCTTTTTATACACACTTTTTCCATGGAGGCCAAGTTTTGTTTATTATACAAATTTATGAATTATATTATTTGGTTGGTAAGCACCAGTGCTTCACAGAGTTCTGGCTTTATCATATTGCTGAAAAGGAAATATTGGGATTGGTCCATCTTTATCCTCAAAGAAAAGTCTTGGCATTTGGTTCAACACCCCAGACATTGAAACCAAAAATGGATATGAAATTGAGATTTACATATTTCTATATGGATTTTGTTAATGTGTCCCTTAGAACATATAATAATTAATTATTTTTAAAAATATTTTCTCGAGAATTGAAAAAATATTGATAGCTTTTTCAATTCTCGAGAAAATGTTTCTAAAAATAAATGGCTAAGGACACACATTAACCGGACCCTTTATATATATAGTTTGGTAAGTTATGAAGCAAGAAAAACTGTCAAAATGTCAAAGCATGCTTTGATGATGCTAGAAGTTGAATCTATGAATTAAATGTTAATTAGTTTGGACTCATTAAGGGTGTTTCTTTAACCGTTCACCACCATCATTACGTGGTAGTTGTTACTTATTAGTGATAAACTATGTTTACAAATCAATATCATTGCATGGCTATAGCTATAATATCCACTTGAAAATGAATTAGGTGAAATGAATCAGTCATTCAAATACCTAAAACATGTGACTATTAAAGTCGGCACCATCATCTTATTTGAAGGTGGTAAAGCGTGATAAGTGGGTTTAAAAAAAAAACACATGGATTAAAGTTTGTGAGAAACTACAAAATTCACACACTTTATAGTTAAACTTTATGATTATAGTCCTCTCTTTTTTTAATATATATTAATCTCAATAGTACTTTACATTGATTCAGGAGTGCCTCTCAAAAGAGAGTGCCTTCCCACCAAAACCAAGACGGCCAAGGAAAGCAATCATAATTGATATTGGTGACCTACTTAAAAATAAGAAAACTGCTACCCATATATGTATTTACAAAAACACAATAAATTTCACAATATTTTTTGCAATAATTGAGTTAACGATTTTTTTTTACTGATTCTAATATAAATTTATCGTTAGAGCATTCACATCTGGAGATGCATACGAGTTGCTATTTTACCATCTAAAAAGTTAATTTTTTTTATTATACCCGCTCACTTTACAATACCTCAACAATTCTAACTAATTCTTTACTAATTCTAACGTCATGATTTTACCTACTAATAACAACTTTGTCACATTGAAAATTCTAAAATTATTTGTGTTTTTTTTTTTTTTTTTTTTGTTTGAAGGGCATGTAGATGGGTGGCCAGTAATGTACTAAGAATATAATATATATATATATATCTATATAAAAAGAAAAAAAGAATTGGAGGTTGGTAACTTGGTATCAAACTGTTACCCACCATTACTTTCGGAACAATAATTTTGAGTGCCCCACTGGACCACTGCCTATAGTGAACATACGTGAAGAGGTGACAAGCAGAAAGCGAGAGAGAGACAAAGACAAAAGGGGGGGCTAGCTATGCCTATGTGACTCTGAATTTGCCACTTATTATTCTAATATCGAGTTGCAGTCTATGTAGAAGAGGCCTGGATGAGAATCACCACCCACCTTAGTAGGTAGATGACTAATAAATGCATTTGTTTTCTTCATTTAATACTTCGGTTTAGATTTCTAGTCCCACTATACCACTAATCAATTGTCAAAAAAAAAAAAAAAAAACAACCATGTGACTGGTCTGATTGTCATTTTACGAGCGCAAAGTTTTTATGGGACGGGGAAAAAAGATTGGGGTTTGAATTTTTAAGAGGAAGTTTTAATATATATATACTTAGATTACTCTAAAGTATAATTTTTATCTTGAATCAAAAAAATTATTCAAAAAAAAAAAATGTATTGGAGGCATTTAGTTCTATTCTAACATCTATGGACTAAATCAGTCAAAAAATGGAGATATAATTAAAGAGAATTTTACCAGTTACCACTCCCTTTCAATCTTTTTTGCTAATCAAAAGAAAGTTGGGGTCTTTTAGGTCCCAATGATTTTTTTTTTTTTTTTTTTTTTTTTGAGAATTAAAGATTTTTATGAGTTTGTATATACAAATTTATGAATTTAACTGTTTGAAGAAATTAAATATTAACGTTCAGGATGTATTAAAAAATTAGTTTTATAAAGATCAAGATCTAAGTATAATATTTAGGTGCTATTTGTTCATCTCTTAAGATTCTGCCATATAGTTTTTTTCTCATGGATGAAAGTGTATTTTTTAAGTTAAGAAGTCACATGATAGAATTTTAAGAGGGGAACTTAAGGAACAACATCTAAGATACTGTACATAAGTTTTGTCTTTTTATAAATATATGTAAATTTAATGGGATAGAAAACAACACACCTCTGCATTATGGCAGGTGAAACCGGTTAAAAAATGTTTTTTTTTTAATTATTCGATAATTATAATGGAAAGAGAGGATTTGATTTAATAGGCAAGGATTGTTAACTAGTTTTAAGAGGGATTTGTTATAATTTCTTTTAAGTGCAACATACAAAAGATTAAAAATCTTAATTTTGCCAAAAGTCTCTCTCCTCCCTCAATTATCAAATTATAAAAAAAAAATTAAAAAAAAAACCTTAATTTTTAGGTGAAATTTTAGAATCTCATGAATTATTATTGAGATACCCAACACTTTTAAACTCATAATATTAGCTATTATTGGTAATTCTCGAGATTCCTCACGTTAATTTCATGTCTAATGATCATATCCTTAAAGGAGAGAGTTGATAAGAGAGGTCACCTTCCTGAAGAGGAAATGACATCATTGCCTTAATTGAATTAGTTCTCAAGCTTATATAGTCCCCCTTATCCTTATATCCTGTTAAAGCCATCATGAAACCTTAGAATTTGGATAATTATATATAAAAGGATTAAACCCACTATCTCATTGGGGAAAAAGTTTAATATATAAATAAATGCATTTGTCTGATATATTGGCCCTTTGTACCAGGCGTGATTGAATTAAAAAATCAAGACTTTATGAGTCCTAAGAGTGAAGGGTATAAGAACTTTTTTATTTTTATGAATAAGGGTATAAGAACATGGGAGTGAGAATCTAATGAAGTCTAGTATTGCTATTTAATTAAATTTTTATTTTCTTAATGTTTTATTATGTGCCATGTCTTGATGCACATGGAGGTTATGAAAATGAATTAGGATGCAACACTCAATATATTGGAATATCCCACATATAATTTTCTCACAGATAGATCTGAATCGATTCCAACTGTTATTGACAATTTGATATATATTAATTATATGCCTCTTTGTTTACCAACTTATTTTTTTCAAGATTTGTTGGCCAACTAATTAATCTAAGGTGAGTGCTGAAATGTCTTTGTTTAGATGGAGATTTCAAAACTCCATAGGAGCATTAATTACACAACTTGCTATTGCATTTCTATCCATCAATTAGACGAAGGATTTGGGTTTTCTTTTTAATAATAATTATTTATAATTCAAAAGTGGAAGTGGAAAGATTTGAACCCTTAATGTTTTTTTTTTTTTTTTTTTAATAATTTTTTTTATACATGGATAATTAGGAGTGGGAAAATTTGAATTTTGAGTCATGAATGTCTCCGTTGGAAACACCAAATGTTCTAGTTGAGTTACAAGACTCTTGATGAATCCTAAATATTATAACCACAAGCTCCACATCTGTTTAAAATAATTAGGATGTTATTATAAAATTAAACTCATTTCTTAATAATATGAGACAATGTCCACAAGAACCAATGTTCCTTTTGTGCCAAGTAAGCTATATAACTCCAATTGCACTTTTAGGCATGGCATGCCACCGTTTCTTTAATGGAATTGGAATCTATTTTTTTAGGGGGAGGGGGTTGGTTGGTTGGTTTAGTAGTCTATTATGAAAGCCACTCATGCAAATATCCAAAAGGAAACTTCAAATCCAAACATCATATTAGTTTACGACTAAAAACAAGCCACCTCAAATTCAAACATCATATCAGTTCACGGCTAAAAACAGGCCACCGCAACATAAATTTTGGATTCTAATAAAAAATGGAAAAATTAATGAATGTCCTTTTAGAAAATATTTTTATAAACTCTTATGAAAAAGAAAAACAACTTGGTGTGATGGTCATAGAATTTCTATCTCTTCAAGTTCACCTCTGTTTTTTAGCTTACTAATGTTTGTTTATGTACAACTTATAATGCAAAATGTGCATGCTTTTTGTCGAATTGCCAACCAAAAAAAAAAGTTTCAAGCTTTTTGTGGAAACGCCAACCAAAAATATCCACTTCTTGTAATAAATAATTTGAGAAATTAAATAAACTATGTAGAATTTAGATTGTGGACCTAAAACCTTTGTTTAACAGATCAAAAGTATTTGTGAGAATGAACTAAATAAATCCCAAATTTGATAAATTAATTTTCTATAGATTGTGCAATTTCCTAGTCCCTAATTCCATGTATTGCTCTCTGTCTCTTTTATGTTATTAAAGGTTTAATCAGCAAAAAAAAAAAGAAAAAAAAAAAAAGATCCATCTTAGAAATAGTCATCTATTGCATTTAAAAATGTTGCTTTCACTTCAATCACAAGCGCACTTGCATTGCATGCGCCTTGTCCTTTATGGCTAAGCAACATGAGGCTTTTGCACTCAACTCCACCTTCAGCTTTCCACGTGTAGTTAACAACCCCTAACTAAGATTAAAACCTATAATGACAATAGAGAATTAATTAATCTGATCCTGAATATGCTCTTCCTTTTCCAATGAGAATTGAGCATAAAATAAACAGTTCATGAAAGCTTTACTACAAAAAGGGATCATGAATGCAATATTTTTTCAACATCTTTCTTAAACTTGCAAATTACTACAATTTATTAGAAGTGAGAAGTCTCAGTAACTTGAACAACCTGACTTTGGTTTGTGATTTGTCACCCTATAGGTGTCTAGAAATGTGCACACACACACATACATGCACAATGTATCCATATCCATATCTAAATAAAATAATGAGTGTTCGTTATTGCACACACCTTGTTGCGCACACAATACACTGTTTATTTTCTAAATTGAAAAATTGAAATCGTGATTTCAAGTTAAGATTTCAGTTCAAAAAGTTGTGTAATAGATCGTGTGTAATAGACACTACCTAAAATAATATCATCTGGACAAGTGACGAAAGCAAAAGAAACAAATACCAAGTGCAAACAAAGTGCTAACAGCCTGACATAAACATTCCACCTTGAGAGAATCAATCTAAAAAAAAAGATCAATGCCATCATTTTGATTATGACAGCCACTAAAAATCATAGATAAGAAGAAGACACGCTACCTTAGTATACTGTACATATGACAAGTTTATATAAGTTCAAATAAAATTTTTTTCTAATAAAAATTACAATTTTAAACTAGGCCTTGATGATGCCTTTAAATTGCTTATAATTGGAATAGATTTATACACAACAGGTTACCATGAAGAATAGTAACAAAATTTTGATGCCCAGTTCTAGCATCTGTATGATACTTGAGGGAGTGGGATATGTATGATTAGAAGTCCTCATCAAGCTTAAAGACAAAGTTTTTTCCACCATCTTGAAGGCTTGACATTACAGATGCCTTTTGATATTCACCCACCCTTCTTTCAAAAAAGTTTGCCTTTCCTCTGTTCAATCAAACAAATAAAGTTGAAGAAAAATAAGCCGGAACCCAAGTGCAAGATGTCATAATCAGTATGATTATACTTTAATAATCAAACTAATACCAAATTTCAGGACCTTAACCACATTCTATAAATTCATTACCTCAAAGTCAAAATATTATACGCCGAAGGAAAGGGGGAAAAAATGGTCTGACCTGTTTATTTTGGCCAAACATGTCACCAACTCAAATAAGTCTGACTTCCTAAGTGACTCTTAAGCCTTATCCCATAATTCCATCAAGTCTGGCTGTTCACACCTCAATTCTTGTAAACATGGTTTGATAATTTAAGTCAGGGACCAATATTTGATTGGTCCCTGCAGGTGCTAATAGTGATATGATTATACTTATGATAATATGATAGACCTAATATTTTATCACAATGCAGGGGATGGTGGAAACCCATAAATCAATTGGTTTTCAAAGAAAAATATCTGGCTGTTAAAGCCTTCTAAGAGGCACCCTCAAGGGGTTACAACCTACTTGAAAATGAAAGGAAATCCTAATGAGATCGGCAGTACTTTTAACCTTTGCTTGAGTTAATTTAAAGACTAAAATCAGAACCTAAGCATGCTTTCATCAATACTCACTGCAGAGAAATAAATTCCATCCAATCAAAAGGATTTTCCACATTGTATTTCCTCTGGCACCCTAATGAAACCTGGGGACCAAAAAAAACATTATTTGACAAAAAAAGAAATCAACATAGAATTATTTAACAAAAAATGCCAAATCCCATACCCTGGGAAAGAATGGGTGAGAAATAAACAAATTCGAGGAAATATACCAAAAGTCGGTCAGCTACAAACTTTATATACTGGCTCATGAGTATTGAATTCATGCCAATCAACGCACATGGAAGGGCCTCGCACACAAATTGTGTCTCAATTTCAACAGCTTCATGTACAATGTGATGAACCTTTTCCCAATGTAATTGATTCCTTAACAAACTGTAAGCAGTAACAATAAATGAACCTTTTGTCTTTCCTTTAATTGTTACTTTGCATATCATTAAAGAAACCAAACCTATGCCTCTGATTTCGGTCAAATATTTATTTTAGAAACACCATCTAAACTATTATTCTCTATTCTAGCCATCAAATGTGAAAATTTGACAATTAGACTAGAAAAAGAGACAAAAATAACCTGTAAAGAAGGCAAGCAAAGTCACAATGGAGGCCCTCATCTCTAGAAATAAGCTCATTTGAGAATGTCAAGCCTGGCATCATTCCCCTCTTTTTAAGCCAGAATATGGAACAGAAGCTGACAACCACAAATAAACAAAACAAACAAACATAACTCAGAACAAACAAGGGAAAAAAGAAAGACAATCATATCCTAATATCCATAATCTCTAAGGAAGAATACCTTCCTGAGAAAAAGATTCCTTCAACACATGCAAAAGCAACAATTCTCTCTGCAAACAAGGTGGAGCTGCACAAGATGAACAATGAGAAATTGTTACTTGCATATGATGCAAAATGAGAAAAATCTTCCAAAAACTAAAGAACTTGTAGAACTAAACACATCAGATAAATGGCCTTATAAATTGATACTTGTTACATTTCCTTTTATGGAAAATTTTATATAACACATCATTAATCCCACTACACTGGCAACATTTAAGTTTTTGAGAATTGTATGCAGCAAAGCCCAAACACATGGTATGAGCATTCTATTGTAGCAGGCATTTGTACTTGTTTGTAAGAAAAAATTGAATCTAGTTGCTTGGAGTGTACAAATGTGAACCTTAAATATAAATGAATTAGGGTTTCCTTAAATATAATTGCTACATGTAGTGATATCAAAAATATAAAACAAAACTTCATACATACCTATGAATCCAATCTAAAGCCCACTTAGCCTTCCTAGCCACACAAGGAATGTTTTCAATCGCATTGAACAATCTATGCTTCTCTTTTGAATCCTTGATATATGTCTCTAGAAGCAAGCTGTACATTTCTGAAAATAGGCAGCAGAACATATTTAAGTCAGGTAGCCTGTACTAGCTTATAGAGAGAAACCCACATATATCACTTACAAAGCTCTACCAGAATGAACATTCTCCATTGCAATTTGAAATCCATAGAATGCCCGAGCCTGAGAGCAAGGAAAAGCCTTGATTTTAGATGGTCAACAATAAGAAAGTAAAAGGTGATACTGATGCACCCCGACTTGGCTTAGGCACTAAAGGGACAAGCGTGACAGAGGTATCTGATCCCCATTATATCTCTTAAAACGGAATACAGATTTTACTAAACATTTTTATATGTCCAAAATATAAAAACACCATCGCAGAACTAAGCATTTAAAAGGCAGATTTTTTCCCCAAGTTTCTCATAATTGTGCATAAAAAGAGGCATGAATAACAGAGCACTCTGCCCCTTGATGATTTTGAAGAAATTTAAGGTGATTAACCATAAAAGTTATGCCTTAACTTATATAGCAAGTCCCCAATCCTATTCGCACAATTGAACAAGCAACTAACTCAACAATATAATTCTCCTATGAGGTTATATGTACATAACTCTCTCCATAAAAAATGAACACCAAAGTTAAAATACTACTTTCAGCATGATCATGAAACTCACCTCTGGTACTTGAACATCATTTAGAAATCTTGCAGCTAAATTCTCCAATACAATCCCATCAGACGCGGCAAAAAATGCCAGCACATGGCTAATGAAGTGTTTCTCAGAGTCAGACAGAGTTTCCCACTGCCTCATATCCTGGGAAAGATCAACCTCCTCAGCTGTAAGTCAAATGAAAAGTTATTAGAATATGCATTGAAAAAAAGAAAAACAGTGTGCATTGCCTGATCCAGTAAATAATAACGGCTGGACTCATGGCCTCACACACACATCTTAAATTCAAATGTCACTACCTGTCTTATGCTTGGTACTGCAGGCATAGCAAAAGTATCTTACAATTTGTTTAAAGCACTTACAAGCAAGTCCCAATGATGTAACTATTCCGTGTCTGAGACATATTAAAGTTTCAGTCTTTACTATACATCAATTTTGTGCATTAAACTTGCTGCCCATAATAGCTTACATTTACATAATTTGGTATGCCTGTAAGCTTTCTCGCTAGTGATATTTTTCTTTAACGCTTGCACAGCATCTTGAGAAAAAATTCGGATTCCTGATGTAATTCTTGCAAAAGGAATTCACTCAGCTTAATAATGACTGTGCTATTAGAACAAGACATCTCCATATGAATAATGTCTGTCATTACTATGACATGACATTTTCTATACATTAAACAGCTGTCATATCCCAAGGTTCCCAAACTAATGCATGAATATTTACATGCAATAACCCAAATATTTATTTCAATTACAGTTCTTCCTTTCCAAGAACCAACGATTTCACAAAATCAATATCTATCTCTAAAAACATTATGAAATTCTTGTATTTGTAACACCGCATATGTCCTAGTTGTTGATTTGTCAATAGCTAGAACTGCCCAAAAGGGTATGAATTGAGACTTCAACTCATCTAAAGTAATGTTCTGGATGGCCGGACCCCATTAATGACATTAAAGAGAGTAATTTCAAAAGCATGAGAACATAAACTCAAATTTTAAAAGTAGGATAGGGAGTATCATATAACTGAATTACCCAACCAAATTTGATATATTAAATTCAAACACATAATTGAACAACTTCTCCAAAAAATGACAAACATATAACAGAAACAAGCCAAAAGAAAATGCAAAACTTAACCAAAGTATAAATTAAAACCTTATGCTGAATTCCCAATTCAAATTTAATTGCTTTCAAATTCAAACATAACCAAAAAAAAAAAAAAAAATACAAGCTTTCTATAACAAACACATAATTCTGAGATAACTCCAAAATACATCCATATTATGCGCAGCCCATTGATGGGGTTCAAACAACAACTTATATAATAACATTTCTATATCTAAGTCTTAACGGCAATAACCAACTTTTCAAACCATGGGTGCCGGAGACCATGAATTACAAACAGAAATTAAAGAAAAGAAAGAAAAAAAAAAGCCCATTTCCAAGAACACACAGATTAAAATGAAGAAACCAAACTGTCACAAAAAGAACACAGAATACATGTACCAAAAAAACCAAGAAGGTTAAGAAAGTACCGGTCCAGAAACTGGCTTGAGCCTTCTTGTACATCTCCCAAAGCTGCTTGTACCTTATGGGAAACATGCAAAACCTCTGGTTTTGCTCTTTCAATATTGGCTCTTGTTGTTGTTGTTCTTCTTCTTCTCTGTCATGTAGTGTTAGTTGCTCAACCCCATTTTCCAAAGACCCCATTTTTGTGCGTATGTGTGTGTGTTTGAAGCTAATGATATATTGGGGTTTGAGATGATAAACCCTGCAAAAACCCCCAAAGAAAGAGGAGAAACCGACAGTAGGGGTTGAAATTGGTGATGGTGAAACCGTGAAAGCGAAACCACAAACAGAGTCCGTGAATTATTGGTGTTTTTTTAATGTTTGGTTGGTTTCGTGCATGGTCGGTTGGAGTTGAAATAGACTGCTTGGATTCCTTTCTTACGTTTTGGGTGTCATCTGTCATATAGTTGGTTGTAACTTTTTTTTTTTTTTTTTTTTTTTTTTGGGTTTTATGGGCTTCATTGTGTTACTAGTTTTGAAGAATTTTTTGTGGGCTGAAGCTAATGGGCTTCTCGAGATGTTTCTTTCTTTCTTCTTTTTATTATTTATTATTTATTATTTATTATTTTTTTGAGAGAAAAGATTATTAAATATTGGATGGACAAGGGCTCAGCTCACATGGACTTGCGCCCAACTCGGTTCGACCTAACCTAGTTCAAAGCGATGTGGGCGTGTGGGGGTGGAAGTCCCACTTGGGTAAGACCTCCTTGTCGTAAAAGTTGGATGCCCTTTGAAACTCCTTATCGAGATGTTAAGAGTATGGTTGTCTTGCGAGAACAATAAATTTTGATACACAACAAATTTTATAATTGTTAAGGTGATAAATTGTGAATTGTGATTGATGTACAATAAAATGATGTCAATAATGGTTATACATAAAAGTGATGAAATAAAAGAAATTTGTTATGTACATTGCTGGGCTCAAAATCATCCCAATGTAACTTTGTTGAAATTGGCCCTTTGGTGTTTTAGGGTTTGGGCGTGTAAGAGTGAGATGTTGGCAGGTATTGAGAGTTTGTTTTGGGTGCAATGAGATTTAGGTTAGTTCATATTTATAGTTATGTTTATATTTATGAGGTTTGTGAAAGTCCATAAGTATGATTTGTGATGTTTTGATTAAGTTTGTTTGTAACCTATAGGCTCAAGTACAAAATACAGCCCTAAAGTTTGAAGGCCTTGTAATTTTGCTCCCTAATGTTTCAAATTTTAATTTGTCTCCCCAACTTTATATGTTGTTTTGATTGGTGACCCATATTATTTAATAAGCTTTAAAAGAAACAATTGAAGAAGGCATAAAAGGAATGTAATAACCAAAAATTACAATAAAAAAGAATAAAAGAAGAAGATATATTAAGAAGACATAGAGGAAATAAAATGAAATAACTTTCAAGGTAGCTTTTTTTTCTTTAATCAAAACTTTCATGAAATAACTTTTAGGTACTTACAAAGTCATCATCCAAATCCTTCCACAACAACAGAGTGGGACAAAGTGTCAAAGTCTACAATTTGATTTTGCAAGGGATGCCAAGTTCTTATGTATAGCTTTCTGGATGCATAGGCCACCTTGAAGGAAGACAAGTGGATTGAACTTGTCCCGCTGAGAAGAGCAGGCTTTTGCAGGGAACTTTAGACCGCGCATGTAGTGACTAGTAAAAAGCAAAAACCACTTGAAATGGCATGGAACAATCAAAGCAGTGGAACTGACAAAAGGAGAGAAAAACTGGCCAGTGCATAATTGTAAATGTAAGCATATAACTCTTGGGACATAAAAAGTAAGGACTTTTTTTGGCTCGCTTTATCCGTCACAAAATTATGAATATGGTTCATGATTTCCAGCATTTAATGAAGCCTAGGTAAAATCCTCGAAATATAAACTTGAAATTTATAGTCCGAAACAAGTTTTTCAAAATGAGATAGCATAATCTCTTACAGAATCATTAGAGCAAGAAAAAGTAAAATTTTTCATTATTATCGAGTAAGACATTATTTCTTCTTCCCATAAAAACAAAATTTTTGATTTTCAGTTTCTGCTGGTGTCAAAACTCAAGTACTAAGTATGTAAAGTGAAAATTGTTTGTGCACTGGTGCAAACACCAGATGTTAAGCTGATTTAAAGTTTTGAACTCGTTTTTGTGCTTATTTGAGTTTTGAGTTAGTTTGGTTCTTATTTTGATTGAGGATGTTATGGGATTGTATTTATGACATGATTAAAGCTTTCCTTGTTGTTGTGATCTTTGGAAGCCTTAAACCCTAAGACCCCTAAAACCCTAAAAACCATTACCTTCATAGTTCATACCCTTTGTCTAAGTGTCTTGGTGGGCTACTTCTTTGAAAGAAATTTGTATGAGTTACACAAGTCTTTGGTACTTATTCAGAATCTACACCATGAAAAATCCATTCCTATGATCCTGGTTGTGAACTTGGAGTAGTCATAATTTGGATTTACCACTAACATCACTTTTTTACCCACCAATAATAGCTTGCTACCTAAATTTTTTTATAAAAAAGTTGTAAACATAACATTTCTATGTGAACTTGAACTAATTGAATGGTGTCAAGTGTGGCTCTACTAAAGTTTGGGGTATTGAATTTTAGAATTTTTTTTTAAAAAATAGTAAGTTGAATTTCTCTATAGCTTGGTGGTAATTCTAAGTAGTCTCCTAAGTGGCGAAGCCAATACAAACAAACAAGGAATCTTGGCTGAGCCTAGACAACCCGAACGACCAGCATCTCCAGGTTGAGCCTAAAGATCATAGATCAACAGAGTTCATTTGTGTCCTAGAAAACGGTTTTGCTTTTTTAAATGTAGTAAAAACATATTTTAGAATGTTACATAGACCTAAAAAAAGAAACTTCAAATGGTAATTTCTCTCTCTTCACCCCCTTCTCTACAGACCAATCATTGATCAAAGTTGTCCAACATTTGACTTTTTTTTTTCCTCTCAAAATGAGGGGAAATTATTGTGTACTTCCGGAGTACCATAAATGCGTACTCCCTCCTCTTACATGAATGGTGGGTCCTACTAATTAAATTCATGGTGGGACTCATCATTCATGTGAGAGGAGGAAGTACGCATTTATGGTACTCCGGGAGTATCTAATAATTTTCCCAAAATCAATAGCTTTCCCACTTAATGTTTTTTACCTAAACTCCAAATTTAGGGCCTATTTTCCCATTTGGTAATAAACTTGTTTTCCTATCTGAAAATGCTTTCTACTCACTTTTAGGGTTTCAACTTAGCACAAGATAATGAGCTAGTTTTTCATTAAAAAGTGTTCAAAAAAATGCATCATATTTTCTAGAAAACATTTTCGGTTGAAACAAATAGAATGTAAACCACATGTAATTTTCTTGGATATGTGATACATCCAATAACCCCAACAAAAAGAGAAAACTCCACGAATAAGTTGAGTAGGTATGACTTATTCGAAATTCATTGAATGAACAATTCATAAAAATGAAAGTTTCTGTGAGATTCCGGGTATGGAAAACTTCCTTTCCGCGTCAATTTCTAATTCTTGGTCATTGAGATTCATGGGTGATTCAGATGTTTATTTATGGCCTGTTTGGAAGTTAAAAAAAGGAGGGAGAGTAGAGTAGAGGGAGGGAGAGTAATTCAATTACCTTGTTTGGAAGTTTTTTAAGGAATGAGGGGGAGGAGTTTGGAAGGGTTTTAACCACCTCTAACCCCTCATTTTTAATTCTCCCAAATTGGAGAGATTTGGAGGGAGAGTAGAGTAGATAAATTATTGACTAGATAAATTTCCTAATTTACCATTTCTAAATTAATAATAGACCAATGTTGCAAGTCTATTTTCAAATAGGAGTAAATTTGTCTATTTTAATCATTTCCTTCTCTTCTCCATCCTAATTTTTAAAACATCCAAACAAGGGAAATGGCTAATTACTCCCTTCCCCCTTACTAATTTTAAAAACATCCAAACAAGGTGGAGGGGAACCATTCCCCTCTACTCTCCTCCCCACTACTCCTCTCCTCCCTCTCTAAACTTCCAAATAGGCCATTAGGCTTGGAACCTTTAACAAATTGAAATGATTAAAGTTTTTCTATTTTGAATCATGTTAGGTCTAATTCCTATTACTTTGATTAGAACTACATATTTACAAGACAAACAGTGATTAGTTGGACCTTTAATTAATTAACATCTCTTTTGTAATCTTGAGGCATATGTATTTATTTATTTAGTTAGTTCTCAAATTTTTTTCCATGACCAAGAATTGGATGTTCAAATTTGTATTGTTGTGTTGCCTCAACTAAAATGAGTTTATTTTCATCACTAAATAATGTACAGAATTTCAAACCTCTTTTTTTTTTTTTTTTTTTTTTTTTTTTTCAAACAATTGTCAGAAATTAACTTCCATGTGTCGTTTTGTTTTTAATAAATTAGATATTTTTAAGAAGTACTAAAAAGGTGCTTGGTGTTAGTTTTTTTTGTTGTTGAATATTTTGGTGTTAGTTTAAGAGCTCGTTTGATAATATTGTTCTAGTAACGTTGTTTAAATGTTGTGAAAAAATATGTGATGAAAAAATGTTGTGAAAATACGTGTTCTGTTATTGTTTAAACAACACAACCAATCATGCTCTAATTATTCTCCAATGTGATTTTTGTATTTTACCCAAAATTTAATATTGACGTTTGTTCCTAAATTATAAAATAAATTTAAATAAGAACAAATTTAGAACTCTTGGAAACAAAAGTAGGGCCATAGAATTTATGGTGACGTGAAAGGAAAAAGATAATAATATAGAAATGTTAGTTGGTCCTGTTAAAGTGTTACGTAAGTACTGACGTTTCTCAAATATCAAATTCAATTTTTTTTTTGTTTAGTCTTCACCATCTCTGCAATAAGATCTTAGCTAAGCTTCACTTCACTTTGACTTTGACATTGATAATTGTAAAGATGTCGAGCTCTCAGTGCTTTAAGAACCCACCAACCCTGAGCTCAACCTGTGGAGAAGGGACTGTCCAAGAGTTTGGAGGCCTTCAAACTTACATCACTGGCTCTCCAGATTCTAAGCTTGCCATCATTCTCATTTGTGATGTTTTTGGTACCAACTTATCTTCTTTCTCCCTCTATATATTTACATACTATTTTTTTTTTTTATGAATATTTACATACCATTTATGTATATGCTGCAATATTCTTGAATATCTAGACTCTAATTCAAACAATTAGAAGTGGGTCTATTGATGATCATTAAAAAAAAAAAATTTGTCTAGTGGTTCTTAAGGCGTTATGAGGTCCTCTGAAATCCGGGTTTAAAACCTCTAACTAGTATCTTCAGGCTGAAATAGTGGGTCCGTTTGGATTGAACTTATTAATGCTGAAATTGAAAACTGAAAACACTGTAGCAAAATAAATTTTAAATGTGTAAATAGTACCGTGGACCTTAAATACATAAACAGTGCTGTTACAGTGCGTGACAGTACTGATTTTTTCTCTTGAACAGTAAAATCATGTGATTTTACTGTTCATGCGCAGCAAAAAAAAAAAAAAAAAAAAAAAAAGCTGAAAACGGGATGCAGGATTCAAACGGCACCAGTATCTCTCTATTTCAGATTTTAAAATTTTAAATGACTTGGCAAATTGTACAGCCTTAGATTTGTAAAATCTAATGTGGACTATGAAATGGATGATATAGACAATATTTGAAATGGAGACTCCAAGAGATTCCTTCATGCATATACCTTGAACAGAAGAAGACTACATAGTATACACATGTGGGGAAATAGTTAGGTACTTAAACCCTTGTTGGAGAGAGAGAGAGGTGAGTTTGATAATTTTTTGGGTGCATCCTTGCTAAACAATTCTAATTGCTAACAAACAATCAGAAATCTTATAACCATCTGGGTCTGTTCATATGGTTCTTGTACAACTTGTAATAAATTTAATTATGTTCCTTGGAGCTGCAATTTAATTTCTGCATCCTCTTGTGATGCTTTTCTTTGCAGGGTATGAAGCACCAAACTTAAGGTACTATTATTGACTTCTTTCTTTTACTGGATCAAGTATTGTAACCTGCTTTATTGAAGAGTTCATTTGTGCTGTATAGAGGCAACTAATTACATATTTGGGTGCTTGCCTTTGTTCTTTAAAGAGAATTATCATTCAAATTAAGAGGATAGGGATTTGTGACAAAATTCAATACTAACATTGAGAAGTAAGACATAAAAGAAGAGAAACATAAGATAGATATTGAAAGGACCAGCTAACTTAGCATGTCAACACAAAGCCTGTGGTTGTATTGAAAATTTAAAGCCAATAATGCTATGAGTTAGCAAAAGATCTGTACTAGTTTATTGCTAAGCATAAAAGGGATCTAAGCTTGAGTGGAGTATGTGGCTGACGAATATTACGAGAATAATGATTTCAAGGAAAGTGAATAAAAATGAGTTTTTAAACTTTCAGACAATAATTTCTTAGAAGGATAAGAAAAATGAAAGTGGCAAGTATATATAAGGGGAGATTATAAAATATTCTGTGTAATTTGCCTGTATAACACAACCATTGAATTTTGGGGTAAGGCTGCTTACCAATCACCTCTCATAGACTTTGCAAAAGTGGAAACTTCATACATTGGTATAGATCACCCCATAAATTTTACACAACTACAGGGGGTTATGTGTAACATTTCTAAGTTCAGGCATCTCTGTGTTTTAGAGGCAAATATCACAAGGTTTTTTTTGGTAGTTCCCCTTTACTAATTTTAAGGGCTTGTAAACTGAACTTGTTTCTAATTTCTGATTACACATAGCATCAGTATAAGATGTGCAGGACACAAGTCTGAAACACTATACTTAGCGTAGGATTTGTTCTTTTCTTCTTCTATATATTCTTTTTACCTCACTATGTATTTGATTTTTCTCATACCACCTGGTAGTCCTTCACATGTTAATGAGCCAAATGAAATGATAGCTAGTCCTCGGTGGTTTGAAATGGTGGAAGCAAATTTTTTTCACAGACCATGATTCATCATATTTGATCTTCTACTAAGCTCTTGAATTGATCCTAACTGCAATCATCCATGTCTTAGAGCTGCTTTTGTTCCTAGTCACTCATCTTATTCACCAGCTAAATCAATTCTTGTTCTAGATAGTACTAGACATTCATGCAATTAATTCTCAGTTATTCCTAATTATATAATATTAATATTATGCATTGTCTCCCTGTGAAGGAAACTTGCAGACAAAATTGCAGGAACTGGATTCTTGGTGGTAGTTCCTGATTTTTTCTATGGTGATCCAATCATTGATTTCAATGACCCTAACTTTGATGTAAACTCATGGTTAAAAGTTCACAACGCGGTTAGTATCTTGCTTTTCAGTTATAATCTTTGGGATTGGCATATGAAAAATTACGCAGGAATCAAGAAAACAAGCAGGGGGCCATTTTGATTTGCCTTTGATGTCCAAATTGACATACTATCACATTTTATGCATGTTTTGTTTGGGACCTAAGTTGAAATAGAATGACTTATCGTTTTTTTGTATGACTTGAACCTTCCTGTTCCTGACCACTTAGAGCTTATTTGAACAAATTGTTCTTCTAGGATAAAGGAAATGAGGATGCCAAAGCTGTGATTGCAGCTCTAAGAAGTAAAGGTGTTTCAGCCATTGGGGCAGCAGGTTTTTGCTGGGGAGGTAAGTGGTTTGCTTTCAATCCAACTTTGACAAGAAACTTATTGCTTGAAATCTTTGAAAATGGTTTTTGCATTGTAAACGTAAGTGCTCCATCTGCTAACATATCTAGCTTGGTTGCATATTTTTCAGGGATGGTATTAGTGAAATTAGCAAGTTCTACTGAGCTTCATGCTGCAGTCATTTTGCATCCTGGTCCGATCACAGAAGATCAAATCAATGGCAAGTATCCCATTTCTCACGCTCATGATAAATATTTGTTACAGATTGAATGTTGTCTCAGATGTTAAAGTTCATTGTTTCAGATGTGAAAGTTCCTATTGCTATATTGGGAGCTGAGATTGATCATATTTCCCCACCGGAACAACTGAAACAGTTTGGAGAGAAGTTGTCAGCAAAATCTGAGGTGAGTCCTAAAGAAAGGTCATCCTTAAATTCTCTCATCAAAATTTTTAGTTTAATAACTGTAAACATTTTGTTTCAATTATAAACATTTTAAAGTAATTTTCCATCATAGAAGATTTCCAGCATTTAATGAAGCCCAGGTAAGATGCTTGAATTTCATACATGAAATTCATCGTCATGTCTTTCAAGATGAGAGATCATAATCTCTTCCAGTATTAGCACATGTAGAGTAAAATTTCTAGTTATGTTTATGAAAAAACTATTTCTTCTGCCCATAACAAAAATGAAGTGATTTTTAGTTTCTGCATATCACTCAACATATACTTGCATCCTGACATTAGAGCCAATAGTTCCAGATGGTAGAAGCTGCAGAATGACCATGTTGTTTGACATTTCAATCATGTATTTGCCCCTAATTTGTGTAACCATCCACAACTTCAATACTCTATCAACAGCATAGACCTTTCCATATGATATAATAAATCCAAAATCAATTATCAAAACAAAATAAAAATATAGAAAGAATAGGGCAACTTCAGCCTTTAAATGCCTCATTCAAAAAACAAGAGCAATAATGAAAATCCAATTGCAACAGCTAAAGCGTGACACTTCTACTTCTACTGTCAGTTTTATTTGACTAACCTTTGTTTTTCTCTAAGTGCCAAGGGGCACAACAGCTCCTTATCTGATATATAGAAAGAATAGGGTAACTTCTCCTCCTGAAACAAGACAAAAATGTAGACATTCATTGCTTTAAAATTCAAGAAACATAAACACAGCCTCTCAACATTTTTCAATTACTATGGCCAGCGTTTCTAATACATTTGGTTAGTTGTAAAATATAGGAACAGGATTCAAAACAGGAAATGATGTTAATCCCAAACATGGGTCCTAAATTCTAAAACTTGGAAAAATACAACTACTACAATATTCAAGTACTCAACTTGGACTTTGAAAAACTTAATTAGAGATTATATATTTTGAAATAAATCACTTCTAATGAATTTGATACACAATAAATTTTATAACTGTTGATAACTTGTGAATTGTGATTGATTTACAATAAAAGTGATGTCAGTGGTGGTTCTATGTAAAAGTGATCTTACACCAAGTGAAAAAAGAATGTGAAATTTTTTTTGTGTATAACATTGTTGGGCTAGAAATCTTCCCCGAATGAAACTTTGTCCAAGTTGGCCCTTCGGTGTTAGGGTTTGGGTGTGTAAGAGTGAGTTGTTGGCAGGTATTGAGATTTTGCTTTGAGTGCAATGAGATTTAGGTTAGTTCGTATTTGTAGTCATGTTTATATTTATGAGGTTTGTGAAAGTCCATAATTATGATTTGTGATGCTTTGATCATGTTTGGTTGTAATCTACAGGATAAAGCGCAAATTACGCCTCTAAAATTTGTGTTTTTGTTCTATTTTGCTCCTTAATATTTCAAAATTTTTTATTTGTCTCCCTAACATTATGGGCCGTTTTGAATAGATGACCTGTGTTATTATAAAAAGGTATATGCCTCCAGACCTTTTAGTTCACTGTACAAGTTTTACTTTTTCCCTTCTTTTGTCAGTTCCATGCCATTTCAAGTGGTTTGAACTAGTTACCACATGCGCAGTCTAAAGTTCCCTGTAGAAGCCTGCTCTTCTCTGGACAAGTTCAATCCACTTGTCTTCCTTCAAGGTGGTCTATGCCTCCAGACCGCACATGTGGTGACTAGTACAAACCACTTGAGATGGCATGGAACTGACAAAAGGAGGGAATAAAACTTGTACAGTGAACTAAAAGAGCTCTATCTTTTAAGAATTACCAGACGGGTCTTCAACGCACTGGCCAGTGCATAATTGTAAATGTAAAGCATGTAACACTTGGGACATAAAAATGATTGATAACTACGTCTTTATTATTAAGACCTTTGAATTACAATATATCCGTTATTAGGTATATATAACAAGTTAAATTTAGTAGGAATATGATTTTTTTTGCTTATATTGCAAGTAAGACTAGAATTGTTTTACTTGCATTCGAAGTAGAATTTGATCAATGAACTTTGATTAAGATTGAGCCCTGATATCTTTAACATACGACTTACTGAATTCAACACGAGTCTCTATTCAGTCTTCTCTATAAGACCTCTGCTTCCCTCAACTTTTCCCTTCCAACTCTACCTCACATACATTTATACACACTTTGACACTGCACTCAGCATTTGTAAGATGTCGTGCTCTCAGTGCTTTGAGAACCCTCCAACTCTGAGCCCAACCTATGCAGCAGGGACAGTCCAAGAGTTTGGAGGCCTTCAAACTTATGCCACTGGCTCTCCACATTCTTAGCTTGCCATCCTACTCATTTCTGATATTTATGGTACCATTCTATCTAACTTGAGTTTCTTTCTTCAATATAAAATTCATGTAAATGCTGTATTCTTGAATCTTTAATGGCTAATAAATATGAAAAAATAAAAAATCTTTTCATAACTTTCATTTAAGCACATATTCTGCAGTTTTCTCTTAGATTGAGTATAGCATAATGAATGTGGGATTCGATTTCTTTTTAAAAGACAAACTTGATTATGTTTCTCAGATATAATTTAGTTTCTGTATCATGTTGTGATGTTTTGCAGGATATGAAGCACCAAATTTAAGGTACGATGAATTTTGTTTTTCTTGATACAATGTCTTCTTTATTTTTCTGGAACAACTATTGTAATTAACTTACAAAATCGCTCACAATTGAAGAGTTCAATTGCATTGTTCCAAGTCACTTGAAGTTAGAGCTGTTTTTGTTCCAAGTCACTTTTCTTATTCACCAGCTAAATCAGTTCGTGTTCTAGATAATACTAGATATTCCTGCATTCAATTATCAGTTATTCCTAATTAGATGATATTAATATTATGAATTGTCTAGCTTTGCAGAAAAATTGCAGATAAAATTGCAGCAGCTGGATTCTTGGTAGTAGTTCCTGATTCTTCTATGATGACCCTGTTATTGATTTGAATGATCCTAACTTTGATGTAAACTCATGGATTAAAGTTCACAACACGGTTAGTTTCTTGCTTTTCAGCTGCAAGCTTTTGGATGAGCATATGAAAAATTGTGCAAGAATCAAGAAAACAAGCAGGGGACATGTTGATTTGCCTTTGATGTTCAAACTGACATGCTATCACATGTTTATGAGTGTTTTGGTTGGGAGTTTTGGGACCTTAGTTGAAATAGAATGACTTATTATCTGTTATGTATGACTTGAACCTTCCTGTCCTCGACTGTTTTAATCTTAATTCGAAAAATCCTTGATAGCTACATCTTCATTTAAAGCTCTCTATTACAATTTTGAATCCATTGATCGGCATTATAATATGCTAAATCCTCTATGAATCATACATTAAACTAGGGTTACAATACTTGCAATACAAGTAAGATTATGATTTTTTTGCTTGCACTTCAAGTAGGAGTATACTTGAACTTTGACTAGGAGGCCCAGATATCTTTGACAAATACATTTTCCTTCTAGGATAAAGGATATGAAGATGCCAAAGCTGTGATTGCAGCTCTAAAAAGTAAAGGAGTTTCTGCCATTGGGGCAGGAGGATTTTGCGGGGGAGGTAAGTGATTTGCATTCAATTTTGATTTTGGTGGGGAACTTAATGCTTGAATTCTTTGAAAATAGTTTTTGCATTGTAATCCTACAGTGCTTCAGCTACTAACATCTAGCTTGCTTGCATGTGTTACAGGGACTGCAGCACTGAAATTAGCAAGTTCTACTGACCTTCAGGCTGTGGTCCTGTTGCATCCTAGTTCAATCACAGAATATCACATTGATAGTAAGTCTTCCACTTTTCAAGCTCATGCTAAATATTTGTTACAAATTGCATGTTGTCTCAGATGTTGAAGTTCATTGTTTCAGATGTTAAGGTTCCAATTGCTATATTGGGAGCTGAGAATGACAATCTGTCCCCACCAGAAAAATTGAAACAGTTTGGAGAGAAGTTGGCAGCAAAATCTGAGGTGAGCCTTAAACAAATTCCATCCTAAATTCTCTCATCACAATTTTTAATTTTAATAACAATTAGATAAATGATCAAATTCATCATTTCCTAATAACTTAAACTTTTGGAACAATCGGTAATTTATTATGATATAGAGGTTCTGTGTTCAAACCCTATCTCCATTTTACCTCCCATTTAAAAAGATTCCACATGTTAGGCCCTTTCTAATAAGAGCAGTTTAGACCCATATGTGAGGAAGAGTGTTAGATAAATTACTAAATTCAATATTTAAAACATTTCTCAATTTCATAAATTCAGTTTGTTACATCAACATTTTCCATCAATCAAATAACAGTAAGGACCTTTTAAAAATATTTTGAATTATAAGGATGATTTTGAAACAAATTTTCAAAAACATTGAGGAAAAAATATGAAATTATTTTCAAACAATTTCCAACCATAGAAGATTTCCAGCATTTAATGAAGCCTAGGTAAAATCCTGGAAATATGTACTTGAAATTCATAGTCCGAAACAAGTCTTTCAAAATGAGATATAGCTTAATCTCTTACAGCATCATTAGAGCAAGTAAAGTAAAAATTTTCATTATTATTGAGAAAGATATTATTTCTTCTTGCCATAAATTTTTTTATTTTTTTTATTTTCAGTTTTTGCTGGTGTCAAAGTTTAAGTTCTAAATGATAATACAGTTGAATTTTTTTAACCCTTATATTATTCATATCTTTCAGTTCGACAGCTATGTGAAAATATTCCCTGGTGTGGCTCGTGGATGGACAGTAAGGTACAATGTTGATGATGAGTCAGCTGTCAAGAGTGCTGAAGAGGCCCATTTGGACATGTTAAACTGGTTTACTAAGTATGTAAAGTGAAAATTGTTTGTGCATTGGTGCAAACACCAGATTTTAAGCTGATTTGAACTTGTCTTTGTGCTTATTTGAGTTTTTGAGTTAGTTTGGTTCTTATTTTGATTGAGGATGTTATGGGATTGTATTTATGACATGATTAAAGCTTTCCTTGTTGTTGTGATCTTTGGAAGCCATAAAACCCTAAGACCCTAAAAACCATTACCTTCATAGTTCATTCCCTTTGTCGTCTAAGTGTTTAAGTGGCCGTTTGGTTTGTAGTGATGTGCCCTTAATGTGATGCATATTACGATGATGTGACATTAAGATTTTTGGTTTATTTTATTTTTTCTAACATTATCATTGTAGGGTTGCAAGAACCAGGAATGTATATTAGGCCGTGGGCCTTGTCCGAGGACATTTAGCAGTCCGAGGACAAGCAGACGTTAGTGAAGAAGTACAAATAAGTGAGTTATGGAAGGATTCTGGTCATAAGGGTTTGGGAAGGTAGTCCGAGGAGAAATGCCTCCTCGGTTTAGCAGAGTAGAAGTCAGAAAGATTGATCTGCCATCAAGAGCAGCGCTTAAGGCAACTCTACTGGTAGGGATAAACATCAGGAGGGAATAGGACAAAGGGAAGCCAAGAAATATCTAAGAGAAAACTGCTACCACCGCATTAAATGCCCTGTAGCTAACTCTCTGGCCGCATTAATGTGGAGGTGATACCTGAACAGTGATATTCAGCCTTACAGCTACCCCTAAAGACTTCATGAAAGTGCTGATGGGACAAAGATCAAAGCAAGCAACTTGACCTACACATGGAGGGTGGAGATGAAGCAAAACAGAGTAATATAAGGGAGAAAGACCCCATTACACATGGATCAGAGAACATTTAGAAAAAACACTGTAGTAATAAGAATTGGACTTGTAATTAAATTCAAGAGAGATATATACAAGAACTATTCTCCTCGAACTTTGCCGAGGAAAATTTACTTTGCACAAAACCTATTTATCTTTGTTTTTCTTATCATCTTTAACCCATTATGATTGTTGTTCAACTTATTGAAGTCTAGTTTCAAGCCCACTCTCTACAAATTCATTGTGTTGGGCTTTTTAGGTCTTAATTCTTTTATCTTTTGGGCTTCGGATCCAAACCGTGCCCTTACAACCATAATTTAAAATTACAAAATATATCACATCATATTAATCTCATCACTTTCCTAAACAATGTAATGTTATATTCTTGTATTGAAATTACATAACTTTATATATATATATATCTATATATATATATATATCTATATATATATATATATATATATATAAAAGTTGAGATCCCATGCAGGAAAGTATGTGGTTCTGCCATGTGCCACACTCTATGAAGAGAATTAAAATACTCTTAAGTTACTCTGATATGAACAAATTTAAAAATAGAGACTATTTATTTCCTTTGGTTCAATGTTTCAAGACTACTTTTTGTTACATTTTTTATTCAATGTTTTTAGACTATTATTTGTTTCATTTAGTTCAGTGTTTCAAGATTTTTCTTCTTCCTCACACACAAAAAAACTCTTTGCATTTCCATTCACCATTTCCACTTTTACTCCTTTATATACACATGCCTATAACCCTTCATGCTATCCCATCTCAAATACACTCAGACAAAAAACGATGCCATTTACTTTCAACCTACGTAACTCTGACATTGTGGTACCATTTAATTCTAACCCGTATGAGTAGGCTATGACAAAAGAAGGGAGCTTGCGTTTTTTATTCAGTGATGGTAGCTTACAATTTGATGTTGAAGTCAGACATTTTGGATTTTGTAAAGGTTGTAATTCGTTTTGAGTCTTTGGGTGTTTGGGATTTTGGTTTGGGGAAGTCATAAATGTATTTTGTTTAGCTATTTTTTTTTCAAAAAAAAAAAATTGTGTTAGAACTCATAATTTGTAGGGTTTTTTTTTTATTTTTTTTTACACTACTATTGTATGAGCCATAGTGATAAAAATAAAAATTGATGATGATTTCAAATTATTTTCAGTTTTTTTAATGGGTACGGAAGCCCAAATAAAAACTATTAAATTTTAATAAATGGATGTGTTTTTAGCCAATTTCTCTTTGTTTAATCATGTTCTCTTTATGTTAATACTTACAAATAATTTCCTCAATTTCATTGAGACAATGAGTTGGGTGTTTGCAATTGAGGTTTCTATATTTGGTTGTGAGAATAGAGTGGTTGAGAAAGTGTTTAGGAGGTTGTTTAAATTTATGCAATTTTAGAATATAAAAGTATTTTATGCTTTAAATTATTATTTATAGATTTCAAAATCATTTAATCAGTTTACAAAATAAAATCTACTTTTAACGGTAAATATTATAATATGTTATAGTCTTATAGTGTTATATAATTTTTTAAAATAAAATGTGAATTAAGAAAATAAATTTTCAAAGTATTCAAAAATATTGTGGGCAAACATAAATATTATACAACAAAATAAGTATTATATGATGGTCTTAATATACATAAAAATGATTTCAAGTGAAATTGTAAAGTAGTCCACACATCGCGCGAGACATCATCTAGTTAAAGTAAAATAACAATAACGTAATATTACGGCGTAATATAACATCACAGCGAACCAAACGCCCCTTAAGTGATTTGGTGGACTATTTCTTTGTAAGAAATTTGTATGAGTTACACATGCCTTTGATACATATTCAGAATCTACATCATGCAAAACCCATTCCTATGATCCTAGTCGAGAACTTGGAGTAATATTATATTCACAATATTGTCACAAAAAAATTTAGGTGGTAAACTGTTACTGGTCATAATTTGGGCCCGTCTGTCATTAATATCAATTTTTTACTTATCAGTAACAACTTGCTACTTATAATTTGTTGTAAAAATGTTGTAAACGTAACATTTCTATGTGAATTTGAACTAGTTGAATGGTGTCAAGCATGGCTCCACTAAAGTTTGGAGTATTGAATTAAAATTTTTTTTTAAAAAAAATTAGTAAGTTGAATTTCTCTATAGCTTGGTGGTAATTCTAAGTAGTCTCCTAAGTGGTGAAGCTCATACAAGCAGACAAGGAATCTTGGCTGAGCCTGAGACAACCAAGAATTGGATGTTCAAATTTGTATTGTTGTGTTGTCACGAGTTTATTTTCATCACTAAATAATGTACGGATTTTCAAACCTCATTTTTTCAAAAAAAAATGTCAGAAATTGACTTCTATGTGTCGTTTTGTTTTTAATAAATTAGATATTTTTTATAAGTGCTAAAAAGGTGATTGGTGTTGGTTTGATTATTCTCCAATGTGATTTTTGTATTTTACCCAAAATTTAACACTAAAGTTTGTTCCTAAATTATTAAACAATTGTAAATAAGAACAAATTTAGAACTCTTGGAAACAAATGTAGGGACATGGATTTTATGGTGATGTGAAAGGAAAAAAGATAATAAAAATATGGTCGGAATATAGAATTGTTTTGAAGAGATAATACCAACAGGACTCCTGTTAGTGTTACGTAAGTACTGACGTTTCTCAAATATCAAATTCAATCATTTTTTTTTCTAGTCTTCACTATCTCTACAATAAGATCTCAGCTAAGCTTCACTTCACATTGAATTTGACATTGATAATTGTAAAGATGTCGAGCTCTCAGTGCTTTGAGAACCCACCGATCCTGAGCTCAACCTGTGGAGAAGGGACTGTCCAAGAGTTTGGAGGCCTTCAAACTTACATCACTGGCTCTCCAGATTCTAAGCTTGCTATCCTTCTCATTTCTGATGGTCTTGGTACCAATTTATCTTCTCTCTCTAATTAAATACATGTTATAAGTTGGTTATACGTGGTGTGCCTTTGTGTTAGAACATTTTTCTCTCTCCCTTGTGTGTGTGTTTGTTTTTCAAAAAAAAGAGTTATACGTAATGTAATTTTTAGAAATGTTACACAATTCAATATCTTTTTATCTGATATATACCTTGACACATTGACAAATCTACCATTAAATTACTCTATGTGGTTGTAAATTTTCAAGATGATTAGAGTTTAATAACTATTTACCACATTCAAAATATGAATTTTTTTAATACATTACACAAAACATGATAGAATAGTTAATGATATCCAATTAATAAGAAATTTGACATACATGTTAAGAATAATGTAAATATTTAATTTAGCAGTAAATTTATTTGAGTGGTATAACATTGGTAGAGAGTTATACGGGGTGTTTTTCCCTCTCCTCATTTATGTGTGTTAAAAATACTTAGGGTATGTTTGGTAACTGATTTTTCCCTTTATTTTTTGTTTCTAAAAACAATTTTCTATTTTTGAAACTAAAAAACTTGTTTGGCAACCTAAAATGGACAGAAAACAAAAACTGTTCTCAAAACTCAATTTGTGAAAGAAACTGAAAACATGCAAAATGCTGTTTTCAGTTTCTAATTTTCAAAAGTCAATGAAACACACATTTAATTTAATGAATCTATCTCATTTAACGAGTTAGTATTGGAGTTCAAATCCTAGTAACAACATATTTTAGTTTTTTCTATTTTTTTCTTCAAAAAACTAAATTTTTTTTTTTTTTAATTTCAACTAACCAAATATGTTTTTGATTTCAAAAATACAAGAAAACTGTTTTTTATTTATATTCTCAAAAACAAGTTTTTGAAAATAGAAAACAAAAACTGTAACCAAACATAACCTTAGGGTATGTTTGGTAACTATTTTTTTTTCTCATATTTTTTGTTTTCAAAAATAATTTTCTATTTTTTAGACTAAAAAACTTATTTGGCAAATCCAAAATGGACTAAAAACAAAAATTGTTCTCAAAACTCAATTTGTGAAGGAAACTGAAAACATGCAAAAGACTGTTTTTAGTTTCTAATTTTTAAAAGTCAATAAAAAAACACATTTAATTTAATGAATCTGTCTCATTTAATGAGTTAGCAATAGAACTCAAATCCTAGTAACAACATATTTTAGTATTTTCTATTTTTTTCTTCAAAAAACTATCTTTTTAATTTCAACTAACCAAACATGTTTTTTATTTCAAAAATACAAGAAAATTGTTTTTTCTTTATATTCCCAAAAATAAGTTTTTGAAAATAGAAAACAAAAATTGTTACCAAGCATAACCTTAGTATTCTCAAAAAAAAAAATAGTGGGTTAATCTCACATTAGAAAATGAGTGTGAGTTAAAGAGGTTTAAAGCATGTGCTGTGTATTTTAGAGTTAAGCCCTTTTGGATATATACCGCCGTTAGTTTTTTTAAGACATTCTTCCCTCTCCTCGTGTGTGTGTGTTAGTATGTTTAGTAATTGTTTTTTTCCCTTATTTTTTGTTTTCAAAAACAATTTTCTATTTTTGAGACTAAAAACCTTGTTTGGGAACCCAAAATGGATAGAAAATAAAAACTGTTCTCAAAATTCAATTTCTGAAGGAAACTAAAAATATGCAAAAGACTGTTTTCAGTTTCTAATTTTCAAAAGTCAATGAAAATACGCATTTAATTTAATGAATCTATCTTATTTAATGAGCTAGCATTAGAGTTCAAATCCTAGTAATAATATATTTTAGTATTTTCTATTTTTTTCTTCAAAAAACCATCTTTTTAATTTCAACCAACCAAACATGTTTTTGATTTCAAAAATACAAGAAAATTGTTTTTTCTTTATATTCCCAAAAACAAGTTTTTTAAAATAGAAAACAAAAACTGTCACCAAATATACTGGGTGTAACTTGATCTTATTCCATATTTTATATGTATAAAGTTTTATGTATATTTTGAATTCTTGAATCTCTAGACTCTAATTCAAAACGCTTAGAGGTGGGTTTTGATTATCTTTTTGGGTACATCCTTGCTAAATGCTATGCGATTTTAATTGCTAACAGAAAAAAAAAATCTTTTAACCATTTGGGTTTGTTTATATGGTTCTTGTATAACTCGTAATAAATTTGATTATGTTCCTAGGAGCTACAATTTAATCTCTGCATCCTCTTGTGATGTTTTGCTTTGCAGGGTATGAAGCACCCGATTTCAGGTACAATTAATGACTTCTTTCTTTCACTGGATCAAGTATTGTAACCAACTAGATTGCTCAAAATTGAAGTTCAATTAAGCTGTATAGAGGAAACTAATTGCAAATTTGGGTGCTTGCCTCTGTTCTTTAAAGAGAATTATCATTCAAAATAAGAGGATATGGATTTGTTACAACATTCAATACTTACCATTGAGAATTTAAATATTAAAGAAGAGAGAAACATAAGATAGATATTGAAAGGACCAACTAGCTTTGGTTGAAAATTTAAAGCCAATAATGATATGAGTTAGCAAAAGATCTGTACTAGTTTATTGCTAAGCATAAGGAAAATGTAGCTGTTGAATATTATGAGAATAGAGTTATTAATGGAAGTGGATACAATGATGAGTTTGTAAACTTTCAGACTACAATTTTTTAGAAGAACAAAAAAAAAGAAATTGGCAATTATCTATATGGAGAAATTAAAAAAAAAATTCCATGTGGTTTACCTGTAAAACAGTCCCTAAATTTGGGGGGTAGGGATGCCTAACCAATCACCTCTCCCAGACCCTTCAAAATTGGGAATATAAAGAACCCCATTAATGTTACACAACTCCAGGGGGTCATGTGTAAAATTTCACAGTTCAGGGGGTCTCTGTGTTTTAGAGGCAAATATCACAAGTTTTGTTTTGTTTTTGGTAGTTTCTCTTTACTAATTTTAATGTCTTGTAAATTGAACTTGTTTCTATTTGTTGATTGTACATAGCATCAGTGTTCACATCACTAGTCTGAAACACTATACTTGGCCCAGTATATGTACTTTTCCTCTTCTTTATATTCTTTTTCACTCACAATGTATTTGATATTTCTCATACCACCTGTTTGTCCTTCACATGTAAATGATCTGTTGATTATGTTCATAATGAATGATCTAAACTTGAGCCAAATGATATCCAGGCCTCTGTCGTTTGAATTGGTGGAAGACAATGTTTTTCAAATACCATGATTTATCATATTTGAGCTTTCACTAAGCACTTGAATTGAACCTAATTGCCATCACCCATGTCTTGGAGTTGTTTCAGTTCCAAGTCACTCTTCTTATTCACCAGCTAAATCAACTAGACATTCATGCATTCAATTATCAGTTATTCCTAATTATATGATATTTAATATTATGCATTGTCTTGCTGTGAAGGAAACTAGCGGACAAAATTGCAGCTGCTGGATTCTTGGTGGTAGTTCCTGATTTTTTCTATGGCGACCCTGTTATTGATTATAACGACCCTAACTTTGATGTAAAGTCATGGGGCAAAGTTCACAACCCGGTTAGTTTCTTGCATTATAGTTCCAATTTGGGATGATTTGCCTTTGATGACTATCACATGTTTATGCATGTTTTATTTGGGACCTAAGTTGAAATAGAATGACTTATCATCTGTTTTGTATGACTTCTACCTTCCTTTTCCTGACTCCTTAAAGCTTAATTTAAATACATTTTCCTTCTAGGATAAAGGATATGAGGATGCCAAAGCTGTGATTGCAGCTTTGAAGAGTAAAGGGGTTTCTGCTATTGGGGCTGCAGGTTTTTGCTGGGGAGGTAAGCGATTTGCTTTCAATTTAAACTTTGACAAGAAACTTAAAGCCTGAAATCTTCGAAAATGTCTGGTTTGCCTGCATATTTTTCAGGGATGGTGTTAGTGAAATTAGCAAGTTCTACTGACCTTCATGCTGCAGTCGTTTTGCATCCTGGTTCAATCACAGAAGATGAAGTCGATGGCAAGTCTCCCATTTTTCAAACTCATGCTAAATAACTGTTACATATTACATGTTGTCTCAGATGTTAAAGTTCACTGTTTCAGATGTTAAGATTCATATTGCTATACTGGGAGCTGAGATTGACCAGTGGTCCCCACCGGAAAAATTGAAACAGTTTGGAGAGAAGTTATCAGCAAAATCTGAGGTGAGTTCTTAAGAAAGGCCATTCTTGGATTTTCTCATCATGATTTTGAATTCAATAACTGTAAACATTCTGTTCCAATTTAAATAACTTTCAAGTAATTTTCCATCATAGAAGATTTCTAGAATTAAATAAAGCCTGTAAAATGCTCTTAGTCATGTCTTTCAATTGAGAAAGCATAATCTCTTCTAGCATTAGAGCAATTTGAGTAAAATTTCTAGTTATTTTTGTGAAAGATACTATTTCTTCTTCCCAAAACAAAAGTGAAGTGATTTGCAGTATCTGCTTTGCGTGTCAAAACTTAATGATAATTCAGTTGCATTTTTTTAACCCTCATACTATTTATATCTTTCAGTTTGACAGCTTTGTGAAAATATTCCCTGGAATGGCTCATGGATGGACAGTAAGGTACAATGTTGATGATGAGTCAGCTGTCAAAAGTGCTGAAGAGTCTCATTTGGACATGATAAATTGGTTTACCAAGTATGTTAAATGAAAATTTGTTTATACACTGGTGTGGACACCAGATATTATGCTGATTTCAACTAGACTTTGTGCTTTTTTTTTTTCTTTTTTTTCTTTTTTTTTTTGAGTTTGTTTGATTCTTATTTTGATTGAGGATGTTATGGGATTGTACTGAGGATTTTATGGGATTGTATTTAAGTCATGATTATAGCTTTCCTACTTGATGTGATCCTGGAAGTCCTAAATTTATTCCCCCTGTTTAAGTCTCCTGTCAAGCCACTGCTTTGTAAGAAATTTGTATGAGGTGGATGCAACTTTGGTACTGTTAGAGAAATTCAAGCTCAATCATGCTTGATGTGCAAGCCAAGACATACTTGTACTACAAGTTTATTAATTGTAAATTTTTTTTTTTAATTTTTTAGAAACCAGTTCATTGTAAATTTGTAACACAGGA
Source organism: Notholithocarpus densiflorus (assembly GCA_030021035.2). Classification (NCBI taxonomy): domain Eukaryota; kingdom Viridiplantae; phylum Streptophyta; class Magnoliopsida; order Fagales; family Fagaceae; genus Notholithocarpus; species Notholithocarpus densiflorus. The sequence continues at coordinate 2,002,433 of JARYZH020000072.1, read as the reverse complement.
ATTGTACTTCACTCATATATAAAAAATGTGGTCCTTAAGAGTAAGTTGTTAGACTGAATCACGTAATTCTTCAAGTGTTCTTGTGTTACTCTTTTATGCTTCCGCATCTATTTTTTGTCTCCTCTAATTTATTTAACATGGTATTAGAGCATCTTTAACATGTAGATGTTTAGAATCTCCATCTTGTGAATCCCATTTCTATGATGAACTGGAACAAGTTGAATGGGATCAAGCATAGCTCCCATAAAATGTTCGGGATATTGAATTTTAGAATGAAAAAAATACGAAGTTGAATTTCTCTATAGCTTGATTCTAAGCAATCCTAGATAGTTAAGCCAATACAAGTAGACAAGGAATTTTGGTGGAGGAAACAGTTAAATTGAATTTCAATTGGAGTTCAATTTTATGCCATGTGTCCATCTAAATTTTAATTTTTGTGGCAAGTAAATTATTGGATTCAAAAACCGAAAAGTCTAAATTCAATTAAATTCTAAATCATATATACAAATAATAAGAAACCATTATATATTTTAGAAATATATGGTTTAAAAAATGTGTAAACTAATATATACCATATATAACTTGAACCTATTCTTAAAAAAATGTATAATTTAAACCGTTTGATTATGATTGTTTTTAATTGTACCTGTGCATATGCATGAGTTACACACTAGTAGAAATAATTCATGGAAATCAAATTGAGGCAATTGTTTTGAAAAAAATAAGGTTTTGAAACCTGTACATAATCTGACTATGAAAATAAACTGAGATTTTAGTTGAGGCAACACAATAATACAAATTTGAACATCCAATTCCTGGTCATGGAAAAAAGATTTTTGAAAACTAAATAAATAAATAAATAAATATATATATATATGTATTCCTCTAGAATCCTAGATTTTCACTCAACTTTATTATCGAGTTTCTTATTTGTAGGGTTATTGCATATGTTAAGAGAGATAAAGAGAGAAGTTAGAATTTGACTTTTGTTTTTTAGGTGAAGAGTGAGAATTATACTGTGCTCTATCCATAATGTAACTTTCTAAAAAATGTTTTTTTTCACACCTAAAAAAGCAAAAACCTTTTTTTTTATTCAAATTAGGGTGAGTTTGGTTCAACTTTTTAATACTGTGCTTTTTGAAAAAGTGGCGGTTTCAAAAAGTGCAGTGAAACTGGGTTTTTATTTTATTTTTAAGTAGAGCATTTGGTAAAATCTGTTAAAAAGTGTTTTTTTTTAAAAGCTGAATGTTTGTCTAGCACTTATAAAAGTGGTGGTTTAAGTTGTAAATTATCAAAAGGACAAAATGTATATATAAGAGAGTTTATTTCGTACTTAGTATCAACTTCTTAATAATAATAACTAGCTGCTAACTCGTGTTATGCACGGAAAACTGATAAAAATGAGATCTTAAAAAATTTTGTGATAATTTTTCTATTAAATATGTCAACTTTGCTCTAATAATAATTTTTTAAAAACAATCTTATTTTTAAGTAGCCAAAAATAAATTAAACCAAAACAACACATAGTTTGATTAAATTTTCACCAAACTTGATGAGTCTAAAATTCACATACCTTAAGGACAAAGAGTTTGTAGAAACAAAAAGAATGAGCAAAGTGAGTTTTAGAGAAGTGTCATATATATACTATTGGAGAAGTAGGTCTCTCTTATTATATGGTTTGTTACAATTATCTTATATATATATATATATATATGTTTTACTAAGGTATGTTCTTAGGGCATATGTTAGTAAATCATTTTAGGAAATATTTTATGAAAAAACAAAAAAATAATTAACTTTTTTTACAGTTTTTTCAATTTTTCATAAAAAGGTTTTAAAATTGATGATTATTTTTTGCTCTAATAGCTTATATTAACCAAACCATATATATATATATACACGTGTGCGCATAAATAATACCCAATAAAAACATATTACACATATACATGTAGCCAAAACAACACAATTCCTGAATGTATATTTGACTAAAGAATAATCTTAATCAAGTAATCTTAATTTTATTTATATACATTTTTTTAGATTATTGTGTTGTTTTACTTTTACAGATTATTCTTTATACTATATATATATATATATATATATTTTTTTTTTATAGGTGTTTTTTTTTAGGGTCTGGCTCCCCTCCCGTTCAAAATTCTTCAGTTTTCTCCAGTTATTACCCGGATGAAGGGCACATGGCACATAAACCATCTGAAGGTCAAAAAAATGCCACATCAAAACATTATTTATCTCCATCTTACCCACCCCTTTCACTCAGCAGCAACCTCCTCCATTCACAAACCCACCTCCCATGTACACCAGCAATCTTGGCAAACGAACGGCAAGGAGCCATCGGAATGGTGCCGGAGGCGCCACTCACTAACACCCATGGTGATTTTCATCTCCTTAGAAGGCCACTTGGTGATTGTCAATTTTTCACTTTTTGCTAATCACCAGCTTGCACTTTTTGGTCTCTAAGAAAGTGTAAGAAAAGAAATGAAATTGAAATCTTGAAGCTTTTATCAAAAAATGGAAATTGAAATCTTGTATATGGGTAAGTTTCTTTCCATTCTTACATTGCTTCCTCTCCTCTTCTTCTCAAAGCCGCCTAGAAGAACGTCCCAACTATGGTTGGTCCCAGCAAAGCAACCATTTTCCTTTTAAGAAAACAAAAAATAAAAGTACAGTAGCCGCAAAACCTTCATAGCATTGCTATTTGTTGCCATGGGTGTTAGTGGGTGGCGTCTCCGGCACCATTCCGATGACTCCTTGCCGTCCGTTTGCCAAGATTGTTGGTCTACATGGGAGGTGGGTTTGTGAATGGAGGTTGCTGCTGAGTGAAAGGGGTGGGTAAGATGGAGATAAATGATGTGGCATTTTTTTTGACCTTCAGGTGTTTTATGTGCCACGTGTTCTTTATTCGGGTAAAAACTGGAGAAAATTGAAGAATTTTGAATCGGAGGGGATCCGGACCCTTTTTTTTATCCTGTATTTATACATAAATATGTTCACGTGGGCCAGCCAGACAATGAAAAGACAATTATTATTATTATTATTTTTTAAGTTTGAATTTTGAAATGAAACTCACGTTGGGTTTGTCAGTAACATTGATTGTTACCTCACATTCATCACTACACACAAAACTAAAAAGTAAGATTGTAAAAGAAGGCAAAAGACACATTAAAAAGAAGCAAAAAAAGAAGAAGCATTTTTTATGGTCTTGTGAGCTGAAGAAGAAGGTAGAGGAGGAACATGGTGGTGGCGACAACTCAGATTTGTATTATGATGTAAATCAGATTTGTATCCGTGGAAATTTATTATGATGTGAATTAGATTTGTGTTTGTGTTTTCCATGGGGAAAACAATTTAGTGGCAGAGAAATTTTGAAGGAGGAGATTGGTGGAGCATTTGAGTTTTTGGGAAGGAGAGTATTGGGCTTTGCTTTTTGGGAGAAATAGTTTTTTTTTTTTAATATGGCTGACGTGGAAAATTGTGAGCTCTAAAAGGTCAAATCTTGGTCAAATGTGCGTCATGTAATTAAAATAAAGTTAAATAATTTTGTTTAAAAATAATAATAATGATGTGGCAAGTTCTGGAGAGATCAACAAAAAGTTAAAAGTTTCGGTTATATAATAATAATAATAATAATTATAATTATAAGGAATAGTTTTGGAACCTAAGCCCAACAAGAACAGTGGATCCTAGCTCAACAAGCCCAAAGCAATAAATTTGTTAGAGAGTGGATCTTACAAGCAAACTACTAAACTAAGTGCAGGCCTTAGATAGATTGGGTTCAAGATAATAGGATTAAACAAACAAATTGACAAAAATATCACTCCTTGGTCCAGCTCGAGGACAAAATGTTCTTATATTGATCAAGGTTTTTTGTCTACAAAGTGTTCTCTCTTTCCTCTCCCTCTTTTCTAGATTGCATGCCCATTTTTTATGGAGGCCATTTCCTTATATAATCCCTTTCTAATACATCTCATCCTTCCACCTATTCAATTTCTAGGAAATCCTTTGGATGCTTGTCCTATCAAGGCCCTCCTGGAGGTAATAAGAAGGACTATGAGCTGGGATGACATTGTTCATGTGTCATTTCTCCATAAATGTGGCCAGTTCAGTTGGTGCAGTGTATTTAATGTGGTGATGGTAGCCACCTTTCCAGATATTTCTTCTTTCCGTTGTTAATACGACTTTGCTACTTCCCTTGAAACTTATCTTTCCAATTTGGTTGACTTCCTAAAGCACTCCCGAGGTGCCTTTGCTCCTTGGAACCTTGGTTACTACGTCAATTTCATCTTTTCTCCTCGGCCTTCTAGTCTATGTATGCATGGACCCTTTAACCATCCTCGGGTGTGGCCTATAACCAAAAAAGGTGCTCGGATTACCTGCCTTCACAATAATAATAATAATAATAATAATAATTACTTCATGTTAATAATAAATGACTCTCTTAATAAAATATTTTGTAAAAAAGTATTTGGTTTTAGCATTTCTCTTTTCAAGAAGTGTTACGTTCACATTTTTGTTACACTTTTACAACAAATCCTATGTGGTAAGCTATTATCGGTTTTAATTTGAACCTATCACTAAATTACTTTTTTGCTCATCAATAACAACCAATAACAACTTGTCATTTAGAATTTTTTTGTGAAAGTGTTGTGAAAATGTTGTGGAATAATATTTTTCTTTTCCATAATGAATACAAAATCATTATGTGAAAAGTTGAAACCCAATAATTTTGGTAGAATTAATCTCTACAAAATAAAATTTTATTAACACTTGTCTTTTAAATGAGTTGTTCTAAGATTACAAATTATTTCACAACTTTTTTGCCATGTTTTTTACATGGCAGATTGTGGGTGGTTGCTTTTCACTTACACATATATGCACAATTTTTTCTTCTCCACATACTCCACAACATCATAGTTCTAAAAAAGAAGTTGTGAAATAATTTACATTCCTACTTCCTATATTTTCTTCCACATTGCTTTACCCAAGCCCAAAACCTTTTCTTTTTTTTTTCTTTTTTTTTTCTTTCTGTTTTTTCTCATCCACTCGTTCACTTCTTCCTAATCTTCTTATTTTCCTTTTCTTTTACTTTCCTCCACATAAAGCCACACACGGTCTCATCTTCTTGTATATTTTCCTTTGAGCAAGACTTAGGTATAGTACTTAGGTGTTGTTCCTTAGATTCCCCTCTTAAAATTCTGCCATATGAATTTTTTCTCATAGGATGGAAGTGTATTTTTTAGTTTAGTAATCACATGGTTGAATTCTAAGAGGGGAACCTAAGGAACAGCACCTACGGTACTGTACTTAAGTTTTGTCCTTTTCCTTTTCTTTTACTTTCCTCCAATCAAAGCCACACACACAAGTCTCTCTCTACTCCATATTTTCCTTTAATAAAAAAACTCTACCAAATTCAAAAAGTTTTCTGAGATCAGATATATAGAAGGAAGGACCTAGCAGCAGCATAAAGGAGCAAAAAAACTAAGCAGAAGAAGAAGAAGAAGAAGAAGAAGAAGAAGAAGAAGTGCAAAGGAAAGGACCTAGCAGTAGCATAGAGGAGCAGAAAAAATTATTGTAAATTTGTGAGATCTTTGATTTGGGGTTGCACTGTGTAGTAATCTGCCTTTTGGGTTAAAATTGAGGTTTTAAGGAAAAATAGTAGGTAATTGGGAAATTAGTGAACCTTCCAACGGTAATATTGCAAACGTGCCTGTGGCATTTTGCAATTGTAACTCCTATGGGAAAAGTTTGTTTTGGCTCAAGAAAGTCGAACTAAACAATTTAATTAGATTTGGACTCTTCAACTTTTACACTCAATAATTCACTTAGTACAAAAATTTAAAAATTGGATGGGACACATGACACAAAATTGAGAATCCAATTGAAATCTAATATGATTTTTTATGAGCTTTATCTATTAATATTATATAAATATATAAATATATATATATATATCTCTATGAAACAAATTAGATATTTTTAAAAAGTAAAAAGGTACTTTGTATTAGTTTAAATCTCAAACATGTTTTTTTTTTTTTTCTTCAGAAAATCTTATTACACACTCCATATAAAAACACAATTGCACTTTTTTTTTCCAGCTAAAACAGTTAAAAAGACGATTTCAATCATGTGGTAGTGTGTGCATGATAAGTGTAGAATAAGGAATGTATACCTATTATTGTTATTATTATTATTTGTTTTTTATCCAAAATTTAAGATTGAAGTTTATTTCTATATTATTATAATTATATATATAAAAGCAGAGACCTCATGTGAGAAAGCATGAGGTTCTGCAAAGTGATGCATTCTATGCAAATAGAATTGAAATATTCTCAAGTCCCACATCAAAGATAAAAACAAATTAAATATTGACTTTTTGTTTCATTTGATTCAATGTTTCAAGACTTTTCATTCCTCACACATACACACAAAATTTTTTGCATTTTAATTCACCATTTTCACCTCTTGCACTTCTACCCCTTTATATGTTCTTACCCATAGCCCTTTATGTCATCCCATATAAAATACATAAATCTAAAACGATATCATTTACTTTCAATCTTTTGACAACACCTACCTATCTCTAACATTATTGTTTCATCTAATTCTAACCCGTATGAGTTGGCTACAACCAAGAAATGAAGGTTTACAATTTATATTGAGTAACAACGACAATTACAATTTTAATGTTAAAGTCGGACATTGTGGATTTTGTAAATTAAGTCATTGAATGTGGGTGTTTGGGATGTGCATTTTTTTTAGAATTAAGGAGAAAGAAAAACACAAATTATATATAAATTTTTATTCTATAATATTCCTCCAAAATTGTTTTTTTTTTTAAATTATTATTTCTCATTATTTCAATTGAATAATTATAATGGATAAGTGTGTACAATTTATAATTGTTATTTTTTATGATGAACTCATTACTAATAAAATTTTATAACAATTATACTATAATACATATACAGCATTCTCCAAAATTATTTTACACGAAACTTTATGATATTGTCCGTGTCATACTAAGAGGCAGTTTGGATCCACGTCTGAGTCTGCGTTTTCACGTTTTCAGTTTTTTTTTTTTTTTCCTTGGACGCGCTTCTGGTACTGTTCACTGTCCATGAAAGTGATTTTAGGCTTATGAACAGTAAAAAATAGAGTAAACAGTAACTTTTTATACATTAAAAAATTATTTTGCTACAGTATTTTCAGTTTTCAGTTTCAGCAAAAATAAGTTGTATCCAAACGGACCCTAAATGGATAAACTCTTCAGACACAAAAGTAGGGCGGCTCTAAAAGAAAAAGATGATAATAGTACATATAAAACATTCTCCAAAACTATTTTGCACCAAACTTTACGACACTGTCCGTGTCATACTAAATGGATAAACTCTTTGGACAAAAAAGTAGGGCGGCTCTAGGAAAAAGATGATACAGTCGGACTACTAAAATTAATTTGTGAGAGAGATTACCAATGATAGTTGGTCCTGTCGTGTTACGTAAGCACTGACGTTTCCCTAATCTCAAACTCAATTATTTTATTATTATTCAGTGTCTATTCTGTGTATATATGACCGCAGCTTCACCTCCACTTTGAAACTGCACTGATCACAATTATAAGATGTTAAGCTCTCAGTGCTTTCAGAACCCACCAACCCTGAGCTCAACCTGTGGAGCAGGGACTGTCCAAGAGTTTGGAGGCCTTCAAACTTACATCACTGGCTCTCCCGATTCTAAGCTTGCCATCATTTTCATTGCTGATGCTTTTGGTACCAATTTATCTTCTTTCTCCCTCTATATGTATATTTACATACTATTTAATTTATATATGTATATGCTGCAATATTCTTGAATCTCTAGACTCTAATTCAAAACGTTTAGAAGTGAGTCTAGTGATCATAAAAAGAAAGGTGGACTATGAAATGGATGAAATAGACAATATTTGAAATGGAGACCCCAAGAGATTCCTCCATGCAAATACCTGGTGTTTGTTGAACGGAAGACTACATTAGTATACATAAATGGGGAAATACTGAAATAGTTAGGCACTTAAAGAGATACCCTTTTTGGAGAGAGAGGGAGAGAGATGGGTTTGATAAGTTTTTGGGTGCATTCTTGCTAAACGATTCTAATTGCTAACAAACAATCAGAAATCTTTTAACCATCTGGGTCTGTTTATATGGTTCTTGTACAACTTGCAATAGATTTGATTATGTTCCTTGGAGCTACAATTTAATTTCTGCATCCTCTTGTCATGTTTTTCTTTGCAGGGTATGAAGCACCAAATTCAAGGTACTATTATTGACTTCTTTCTTTTACTGGATCAAGTATTGTAACTTGCTATGTTGCTTAAAATTGAAGAGTTCAATTGTGCTGTATGGAGGCAATTAAGTACATATTTGGCTGCTTGCCTTTGTTCTTTAAAGAGAATTATCATTCAAATTAAGAAGATAGGGATTTTTGACAAAATTCAATACTAATATTGAGAATTAAGACATAAAAGAAGAGAAACATAAGATAGATAAGGACCAGCTAACTTAGCATGTCAACACAAAGCCTGTGGCTGTATTGAAAATTTAAAGGCAATAATGCTATGAATTAGCAAAAGATCTGTACTAGTTTATTGCTAAGCATAAAAAGGATCTAAGCTTGAATGGAGAATGTGGCTGATGAATATTACGAGAATAATGATTTCAAGGAAAGTGAATAAAAGGACGAGTTTTTATACTTTCAGATTATAATTTCTTAGAAGGATAAGAAAAATGAAAGTGGCAAGTATCTATAAGGGGAGATTATAAAAGAATTCCATGTAAGATGCCTGTAAAACACGGCCATTGAATTTTGGGGGTAAGGTTGCTTACCAATCACCTCTCACAGACTTTGCAAAAGTGGAAACTTTGTACACTGGTATAAATCACCTCATAAATTTTACACAACTACAGGGGGTTATGTGTAACATTTCGGAGCTCAGGCGTCTCTGTGTTTTAGAGGCAAATATCAAAAGGTTTTTCTTGGTAGTTTCCCTTTACTAATTTTAAGGGCTTGTAAACTGACCTTGTTTCTAAATATTAATTATACATAGCATCAGTATAAGATGTTCAGGTCACAAGTCTGAAACACTATACTTAGCGTAGGATATGTTCTTTTTTTCTTCTTTATATTCTTTTTCCCTCACCGTGTATTTGATTTTTCTCATACCACCTGGTAGTCCTTCACATGTTAATGAGCCAAATGAAATGTTATCCAGTCCTCGGTGGTTTGAATTGGTGGAAGCAAATTTTTTTCACATACCATGATTTATCATATTTGATCTTCTACTAAGCTCTTGAATTGAACCTAACTGCCATCATCCATGTCTTAGATCTGTTTTTGTTCCTAGTCACTCATCTTATTCACCAGCTAAATCAATTCTTGTTCTAGATAGTAGTAGACATTCATGCATTTAATTCTCAGTTATTCCCAATTATATAATATTAATATTATGCATTGTCTCCCTGTGAAGGAAACTTGCGGACAAAATTGCAGGAGCTGGATTCTTGGTGGTAGTTCCTGATTTTTTCTACGGTGATCCGGTTATTGATCCTGAGGACCCTAACTTTGATATAAACTCATGGTTAAAAGTTCACAACACGGTTAGTATCTTGCTTTTTAGTTACAATCTTTGGGATTGGCATATGAAAAATTGTGCAGGAATCAAGAAAACAAGCAGGGGGCCATTTTAATTTGCCTTTGATGTCCAAATTGACATACTATTACATGTTTATGCATGTTTTGTTTGGGACCTAAGTTGAAATAGAATGACTTATCATTTGTTTTGTATGACTTGAAACTTCTGTTCCTGAACACTTAGAGCTTATTTGAACAAATTTTTTTTCTAGGATAAAGGATACGAGGATGCCAAAGCTGTGATTGCAGCTCTAAAAAGTAAAGGGGTTTCAGCCATTGGAGCGGCAGGTTTTTGCTGGGGAGGTAAGTGGTTTGCTTTCAATTCAACTTTGACAAGAAACTTAATGCTTGAAATCTTTGAAAATGGTTTTTGCATGGTAAACGTAAGTGCTCTATCTGCTAACATATCTAGCTTGCTTGCATATTTTTCAGGGATGGTGTTAGTGAAATTAGCAAGTTCTACTGACCTTCACGCTGCAGTCATTTTGCATCCTGGTCCGATCACAGAAGATCAAATCAATGGCAAGTATCCCATTTCTCACGCTCATGCTAAATATTTGATACAGATTGCATGGTGTCTCAGATGTTAAAGTTCATTGTTTCAGATGTGAAAGTTCCTATTGCTATATTGGGAGCAGAGAATGACCATATTTTCCCATCAGAACACCTGAAACAGTTTGGAGAGAAGTTGTCAGCAAAATCTGAGGTGAGTCCAAATGAAAGGTCAACCTTAAATTCTCTCATCACAATTTTTAGTTTAATAACTGTAAAATTTTTGTTCCAATTATAAACATTTTATTGTAAATTTCCATCATAGAAGATTTCCCACATTTAATGAAGCCTGGGTAAAATGCTTGAATTTCATGTCTTTCAAGATGAGAGAGCATAATCTCTTCCAGTATTAGCGCAAGTAGAGTAAAATTTCTAGTTATTTTTATGAAAAAGCTACTTCTTCTGCCCATAACAAAAATGAAGTGGTTTTCAGTTTCTGCTTTGCGTGTTAAAACTTATGTGGCCTTTTTTTTTCAACCTCCTATTATTCATATCTTTCAGATCGATAGCTTTGTGAAAATATTCCCTGGTGTGGCTCATGGATGGACGGTAAAGTACAAGGCTGACGATGAGTCAGCTGTAAAAAGTGCTGAAGAGTCTCATTTGGACATGTTAAATTGGTTTACCAAGTATGTTAAGTGAAAATTGGTTTGTACACTGGTGCAAACAGCAGATATTGTACCAATTTGAACTAGATTTTGTGCTTTATTTGAGTTTTGAATAAGTTGATTTTTATTTTGATTGGGGTTTTTTTATGGGATTGTATCAATGACATGATTCTAGCTTTCCTTGTTGATGTGTTCCTAAAAGCCCTAAACCCTAAAATTTATTAGACATGGCATTGGTACATGTTCAAAATATCCGTCAATCTTTCATGCAAATGCCATTCCTATTATCCTAGCCAATAACTTGAATGGGTTCGATGGTGTTAAGCATGGCTCCAGTAAACTTTTGGGATATTGAATTTAAGAATAGTAATAATAATGAGTTGAGTTTCTCTATAGCTTGGTGGTGATGCTAAGCCATCCTAAGCAGTGAAGTCAATACAAGTAGACAAACAATCCTGGTGGAGACAATCCGGACTACAATGGTCATACTTTCATGTAGTAATTGCTAGATTCAGAAGAGAAAAGTGATGCTTTGCAGCACTACATTTTTCCAGTGTATCTACAACTCCAAAACAAAAGAAGACAAGGGTGGTGGGGAATATCTCAACCTAAAAATTGAACATCTTGTTCCTAAACCTTAATCCTGATTCTTCAGTTCTCTATTCCAGTGCATATCACTCAACATATACTTTCATCTTTACATTAATAGTTCCAGATGGTAGAAGCTGCAGAATGACCATGCTGTTAGACATTTCAATCATGTATTTGCCCCTAATTTGTGTAACCCATCCACAACTTCAATACTCTATCAACAGCATAGACCTTTCCATATGATATAATAAATCCAAAATCAATTATCAAAACAAAATAAAAATATAGAAAGAATAGGGCAACTACGGCCTTTAAATGCCTCATTCAAAAAACAAGAGCAATTACGAAAATCCAATTTCAACAGCTAAAGCGTGACACTTCTACCGTCAGTCTTGTTTGACTAACCTTTGTTTTTCTCCAAGTACCAAGAGGCACAGCAAGTTCCTTATCTGATATATAGAAAGAAAAGGGCAACTTCTCCTCCTGAAAAGAGCCATAAATATAGACATTCATTGCTATTTAATTTATAGAAACACAAACACAGCCTCTCAACATTTTTCAATTACTAAGGCCAGCATTTCTATTACATTTGGTTAGTTGTCAAATATAGGAACAGGATTCAAAAAAGGAAATGATGTTGATTCCAAACATGGGTCGCAAATTCTAAAACTTGGAAAAATACAACTACTACAATATTCAAGTACTCAGGTTGGACTTAGAAAAACTTAATTAGAGATTATATATTTTGAAATGAATCACTTCTGAAGAATTTTTTTATCACTTAAAATAATGTGAAACAAAGGATTTATGAAAATAGAAAATTTATTCAACAGAAAAAAGAACCCATATGGCTGAATTTTCCATTTTCTATTTTATGCTTTCCTAGAAATTCAACCAATTCAATACAAAACTTTTCAATTCTTCTTCTTTATCCTCCCTGAATTTCTCAACAACTAAACTAAGAACTTTCAGAGCCAAAAAGTTCTAACTTGGCGACATTTTTTTTTTTGGTGATAGATGCATAGTAAACAAAGCATTTTGAGGACCAAAAGATTCGAACTTGATATTTGAGGTCCCTTATTCAATGACACTAAAACTTAATTTAAAATTGACAAGTTGAACAGAGACCAATTCAGCTTTCTATTCTCCTAAAACTTAATTTAAAATTGACAAGTTGAACAGAGACCAGTTCAGCTTTCTATTCTCCCAATTTCTCAAAAAGTCAACATGACTATCACTAAAAACTAATTTAGAACTCTTGGACACAAAGGAGCTGCCTAGGGATTCATGCAGATCTCAGAGGAAAAAGACAATATGGTCGGAATATTTATTTATTTCGGGAGAGAGGTTAAAGTTAGTTGGTCCTGTGTGTATAAAACCTCAGCTTCCCTCCACTTTGAAACTGCACTGATCACAATTATAAGATGTCGTGCTCTCAGTGCTTCGAGAACCCACCGAACCTGAGCTCAACCTGTGGAGTAGGGAGTGTCCAAGAGTTTGGAGGCCTTCAAACTTACATCACTGGCTCTCTAGATTCTAAGCTTGCCGTCATTCTCCTTTCTGATATTTTTGGTAACAATTTATCTTCTTTCTCCCTCTATATATAGTTACATAATATTTATGTATATGCTGCAATATTCTTGAATCTCTAGATTCCAATTCAAAACGTTTAGAATTGGGTCTAGTGATCATTTAAAAGAAAAAAAAAGAAAAAGAAAAAAGAGTCTAGTGGTTCTTAAGGCCTTACGAGTTTCATGAAATCTTGGTTTTAAAACCTCTAACCAGTATCTTTGGGCAAAATAGGATCTCTCTATGTCAAATCCTTGTCTATTTTGTTCATTTAACGGTTTAGATTTAATTTCTTTATATAAAATTTTAAATGACTTGGTGAAATGTACCCCTTTAGATTTGTAAAATCTAATGTGGACTATGATATGGATGAAATAGACAATATCTGAAATGGAGATCCCAAAAGATTCCTCCATGCAAATACCTCTTGTTTGTTGAACAGAAGACCACATAGTATACACATAAGGAGAAATATTTAGGTACTTAAAGAGATACCCTTTTTGGGTGCATCCTTGCTAAGTGATTCTAAATGCTAACAAACAATAAGATATCTTTTAACTATCTAGGTTTGTTTATATGGTTATAGTACAACTCATAATAAATTTGATTATGTTCCTTCAAGCTAAAATTTAATTTCTGCATCCTCTTGTGATGTCTTACTTTGCAGGGTATGAAGCACCAAATTTAAGGTACAATTAATAACTTCTATCTTTTACTGGATCAAGTATTGTAACGCTAAATCGCTCAAAATTGAAGAGTTCAATTGTGCTATATAGAGGAAACTAATTACATATTTGGGTGCTTGCCTTTGTTCTTTAAAGAGAATTATCATTCAAATTTTGAGGATAGGGATTTGTGACAAAATTCAATACTAACATTGATAAGACATAAAAGAAGAGAAGCATAACATAGGTATTGAAAGTACCAGCTAACTTAACATGTAAACATGAAGCTTCCGGTAGTATTGAAAATTTAAAGCCAATAATGCTATGAGTTAGACAAAGATCTGTGCTAGTTTATTGCTAAGCACAAAAAGGATCTAAGCTTGAGTGGAGAATGTGGCTGATGAATATTAAGAGAATAATGATTCAAGGAAAGTGAATAAAAAGATGAGTGTTTATACTTTCAGACTATAATTTCTTAGAAGGATAATGGCAAGTATCTTTGAGGGGAGATTATAAAAAATTCCTTGTGATTTGCCTGTAAAACACGGCCATTGAATTTTGGGGTAAGGTTGCTTATCAATCACCTCCCACAGATCTTGCAAAGTGGGAACCTTGTACACTGGTATAAATCACCCCATAAAGTTTACACAACTACAGGGGGTTATGTGTGACATTTCAAAGTTCTGGCATCTCTTAGTGGCAAATATCACAAGGTTGTTTTTGGTAGTTTCCCTTTACTAATTTTAAGGTCTTGTAAACTGAACTTATTTCTAATTGTTGAATATGCAAAGCATCAGTATAAGATGTTCAGGTCACACGTCTGAAACACTATACCTGGCGTAGGATATGTTCTTTTATTCTTCTTTATATTCTTTTTCCCTCACCATGTATTTGATTTTTCTCATAAAACCTGGTAAGCCTTCACATGTTAATGACATGTTCATAATGAATGATCTAAATTTGAGCCAAATGATATCCAGTCCTCCGTGGTTTGAATTGGTGGAAGCAAATGTTTTTCACATACTATGATTTATCATATTTGAGCTTTTACTAAGCTCTTGAATTGAACCTAACTGCCATCATCCATGTCTTATAGCTGTTTTTGTTCCTGGGCGCTGTTCTTATTCACCAGCTAAATCAATTCTTGTCCTAGATAGTATTAGACATTCGTGCATTTAATTCTCAGTTATTCCTAATTATATGATATTAATATTATGTATTGTCTCCCTGTGAAGGAAAGTTGCAGACAAATATGCAGAATCTGGATTCTTGGTGGTAGTTCCTGATTTTTTCTATGGTGACCCTGTTATTGATTTTAATGACCCTAACTTTGATGTAAAGTCATAGTTGGAAGTTCACAGCACGGTTAGTATCTTGCTTTTCAGTTACAATCTTTGGGATGGGCATATGGAAAATTGTGCAAGAATGAAGAAAACAGGCAGGGGCCATTTTGATTTACCTTTGATGTCCAAATTGACATACTATCACAAGTTTATGCATGTTCTGTTTCGTAGGACTTGTAACTTCCTTTTCCTGACAACTTATAGCTTAATTTAAATAAATTTTCCTTATAGGATAAAGGATATGAGGATGCCAAAGCTGTGATTGCAGCTTTGAAGAGTAAAGGGGTTTCTGCCATTGGTGCTGGAGGTTTTTGCTGGGGAGGTAAGTGATTTGCTTTCAGTTTAAACTTTGACAAAGAACATAATGTTTGAAATCTTTGAACACGGTTTTTGCATAGTAAACTTGAGTGCTTTATCTGCCAACATCTGGTTTGCCTGCATTTTTTCAGGGATGGTATTAATGAAATTAGCAAGTTCTACTGACCTTCACGCTGCAGTCGTTTTGCATCCTGGTTCAATCACAGAAGATGAAGTCGATGGCAAGTCTCCCATTTTCAAACTCATGCTAAATAACTATTACATATTACATGTTGTCTCAGATGTTAAAGTTCACTGTTTCAGATGTTAAGATTCATATTGCTATACTGGGAGCTGAGTTTGACCAGTGGTCCCCACCGGAAAAATTGAAACAGTTGGGAGAGAAGTTATCAGCAAAATCTGAGGTGAGTCCTTAAGAAAGGCCATTCTTGGATTTTCTCATCATGATTTTTAATTTTAATAACTGTAAACATTCTGTTCCAATTTAAATAAATTTGATGTAATTTTCCATCATAGAAGATTTCTATAATTAAATGAAGCCTGGGTAAAATGCTCTTAGTCATGTCTTTCAAGATGAGAGAGCATAATCTCTTCCAGCATTAGAGCAATTTGAGGAAAATTTCTAGTTATTTTTGTGAAAGATACTATTTCTTGTTCCCATAACAAATATGAAGTGATTTGCAGTTTCTACTTATTGATAATTCAGTTGCATTTTTTTTAACCCTCATACTATTTATATCTTTCAGTTCGACAGCTACGTGAAAATATTTCCTGGTGTGGCTCATGGATGGACAGTAAGGTACAATGTTGATGATAAGTCAGCTGTAAAAAGTGCTGAAGAGTCTCATTTGGACATGTTAAATTGGTTTACCAAGTATGTTAAGTGAAAATTTGGTTTGTAAACTGGTGTGGACACTAGATATTATGCCGATTTGAACTAGATTTTGTACTTTATTTGAGTTTTGAATAAGTTTGTTTTCTATTTTGATTTGGGAATTTTTATGGGATTGTAGTAATGACATGATTATAACTTTCCTAGTTGATGTGTTCTTAGAAGCCCTAAACTTTAAAATCCATTACCTTCATGCCCTCTGTTTGTCTTGGTAGGCTACTTTTGTAGGAAATCTGTATGAGGTAGACCGTAGGCATGGTACATGTTCAAAATATTTGTCATGCAAATCCCATTCCTATGATCCTTGCCAATATCTTGAATGGGTTGGAAGGTGTTAAGCATGGCTCCAGTAAACTTCTGCGATGTTGAATTTTAGAATGAAATAATAATAATGAGTTGAGTTTCTCTATAGCTTGGTGGTGATGCTAAGCCATCCTAAGCAGACAAACAATCCTGGTGGAGACAATCCGGACTACCATGGTCATACTTTCATGTCAAACCATGAATTTCAAAGAAAAAATATCTAAATAATTTTTGTAATAAAATATTTTAAATAATAGCATAGAGAGAGAGAGAGAGAGAGAGAGAGAGAGAGTAAAATTAATGATAACATCTTATTCAAAATGGCAAACATGAAATCTTTGGATTTAAACACTAACTGAAGTAAGTTTGGTTTCAACAAACTTTGTTTATGAAGTTGATATGATTAATGAGATTACTGATAATAGCAATGAATTTTATAGAATTAATAATATCTGTAACACATGGCGCAACAAGGTGCAATGCTTTCCAACTAAAAGAGTAATTGCCATATTCAGAAGAGGAAAGTGATGCTTTACAGCACAAAATTTTTCCAGTGTACCTACAACTCGAAAACAGAAAAGAGAAGGGGGGAAGGGAATATCTCAACCTAGAAGTTGAACATCTTGTTCCTAAACTTTAATCCTGATTCTTCATTTCTCGATCCCAGTGCATATCACTCAACATATACTTGCATCTTTGACATTAGAGTCAATAGTACCAGATGGTAGAAGCTGCAGAATGACCATGTTTTTTGACATTTCAATGATGTATTTGCCCCTAATTTATCTAACCCATCCACAACTTCAATACTCTATCTTTGCCACCCGACGCCACCTTCTCACCATCTGGACTCCAATCAACAGCATAGACCTTTCCAAATGATATAATAAAATCCAAAATCAATTATCAAAACAAAATAAAAAATTAAAAGACCATTATTTGGATGCAGAACATACCTCATCCTCATGGCCTGGAAGGTCTTGTTTCAACTTCTGTGTCCGGATATCCCAAACCTAGATGAATTTAACAAATTTCAACAAAAGGTCATTGGATATGCCCATCCTCAGCAAACACATGACCATCAAATCAATCAAGGTCCAGCATGTAACAACTATAGTACGACATCTAGATGTAGATGCTTTAATTTAAAGGGTCTAAACAAATATAATTTGTGGTTGAAACTTGAAAATTTATTAATGCATAATAGATATCAATTCCATCATTGCTCAAGTCACCGCCTTGCACATGGCAAAGAGACAACATCAAAGCCAAGAATTTTGTAAGTAGGATTAAAGTATGGGGAGGGTACTTATTTATTCATATGGATAGAAGAAAACATTCATGATTAGAAACTCTCCATCAGAAGCAATGTAGCAAAATTAATTAGAATGGCGGATAGCATTTGTTATGAGTCTTTTCCATTTTGTGCATAAGATCTTTTAATTGTGAAGAGATGGCATTATACATATTTTATGGCATCATTTTTTGACAATTAATTATTTTTTAGTCTATTCTTGTTTAAAATGCCTAAAATCTGAATTGAGTTTACAGCAATATGTGAAACCAAAGGCTTTCAATCATTTTAGAAACTCTTAATAAGAAGAAAAGGTAATAGTTTTTCTATTACCTTCAGTGTGGAGTCCTTGCTGCCACTCAAAAGAAGCCTACTGTCTGCGGACCAGCTGTTGGGCAACATGCGACATAAACATTAGCTCCAAGACAAGTGGATGATTATAATCACAAAAACAGTACAAACCTGATCTGATAAACAGGCCCAACATGGCCCCGAAAAGCAGCAACAAATTTCCCAGTAGCACCATTCCATAACTTGACAGACTTATCAAATGAGGCACTTGCCACCCATTGCCCATCAGGTGAAAAATAAACATGATTTACTAGCTGTTAGAGAGAGACAAGTACAAACTTCAATTAGTAAACTAGAAGAATAGATTTGTGCAATTATATACATTAGAGTTCTACATACCGATAAAATGACGTAGGACAACCAGAACAAAATAAAACAAGAAGAAAATAAAGGGATATGGCCTAAGAGTCAGCACCTAGGGCTGCTTGGAGTCAACACCAAGCGAGGGAACCACTAGGAGTTAGCACCTAGGGTGGACCTGGAGTCTGCACCAGACCAAAGAGAGACCAAATGGCCATTTTTCCATTCATCAAAATATCAACTATCTTCTCAAGAAGTACAATGGGTTGCTTATAAAAGATTGCTAAACCCTAGTTCTAATTGGCTAGGAAACCCTAATTGCCTTATTACAAAAATAACCTTACTTCCAAAATTAAAATACTAATAGCCTAATAAACTACTAGGACCTAAAACATAAAAATACAATTGACTTGCAAACATAAACAATACTAAATAATAATTTTCTTGCGTCTCCCGCATCATTCTCCTCTGGTTGGAGAAAACTCGACCTCAAGTTCTAAAGCATTGAAGGATTAAGATGCTGACAAGTAACACTTACTTCAAGTCTAGAATCACCTTAGGGAGCACAGAGAATAGAAAAACCTTGAATTCCACCATGCCAAACTTTTCTGGAATAACAAAATCAATGTGTGGAATTAATACAATCTTATCTTGAACCATTGGAAGCACTATGTTATCCACTTTCTCCACTTCAGCAAACTGTTTGTCTTCATGCACCATGGAAGGTTGATCAAAAGTAGATTCATTAGCTTCCAATATCACATCATGTGCACCCTCTAACATAATACTCTCTTTAGAAACCATCTCTTCACCTTGCTGCTCTTCAATAGATTTGTTTCCTTGCACACATGTTAAAGCAACACTTGTCGAGGCATGTACGTCTTTGTCAACATTGGGCTTTGGTGTTACTTGAGGTTTCTCCACTACCAAGATATCATCAATGTTATCTTCTATGGGGGCAGCAATGATTTCATTGTGATCAAATATCCTTGGTTTTCCAATTGAATCGGTTTGAGTCTTCATTTGCTTCATCTGAGCAATCATGTCTTGAACAACTTTCATAAGCTTTTCAGATAATTCCTTTAATTCCTTGGTAGATTGTTCAAAAGTGCACTGAGGACATGAAATGGGATGAGAATTCATCGTATTTGCTTCAACTTGAAAAGTACCACAGTGAGATTGTAGTAGATACTTAGCTCGAGAGTATGGTGACAAATACTCATCACAAAACTTTTCTTTCATATCTTCCCACACACTAATGGCAAGTTCATACTTTATATAGCAGGAATACTCAAGATCCTCCCAAAACAGTTGTGCTCCACCTCTTAACTTCAACTTTGCATATCTAACCTTTATGTTGTCTGCAAAATTTGCTTGCTCAAAGAATTGCTCCATCCCATTCATCTAGTTGACAAAATCCCTTGGATTATTTTTACAACCATCAAAATAAGGTACTTCTAATATTACCATGATTCTCTAAAATAGTGCTTCAACAAATAGTTGCTGTGATTTTCTCTGGACAAATCATTGGAATGGGCTTCTAAGACTGTTCTCCCAAATAGTTGTTGGGATTGGGCTTGGGTTGGTTTGTTGGTTTGTGTAGTTTAATTGGACTGGGTCAGGGAATATTAAAATCCAAAAGGCTTCCTAATTGGGTGGATCAAAAACAAGAGGGGGGACTTGATTAACAAATGGGTCGGATGAGGGTTTTCAAAGACTAAAGGGTACTTGAGTTAAAAAGAAAAAGGACCGGGTTAGGCGTTACCTTTGAGATCAGATCGATGGGAGGCACTTGTGTTGCAGTTGGATGGTGGTGTGGTGGCCCAGGTGAGGGTTGGTTTTGCGGTGGGTCCATGGTTGGCAATGGAGGTCACAAGCTATTGTCAGTGGCTGTTGGCGGAACAGTGAAGGTGGATCGATGTACGATCGGCACTTGGGTTCTGTGGGTTGTGGGTAGGTTTGTGTTGTGGAGCTCAAAACTTGATGGATGCTGCTGTGTGGATTTTGACAGTAGCGAGATGGTGGAGGTAGAGGGTGATGCCGGCAGGATTTTGTGGGGTTTTCTGTAGTGGTAGGCAAAGATACTATTCTTCTGGTGGGTGGAAAATGCAATGGCCGAAACTCTCTCTTTTCTTTTTCTATTTTTCAAATATTTGCTCTGATACTAAAACTGATGTAGGACAACCAGAACAAAATGAAACAACAAGAAAATAAGGGGATATGGCCTAAGAGTCAGCTCCTAGGCCTTGCTTGGAGTCAACACCAAGCGGGGGAAACCGTTAGGAGTTAGCACCTAGGGTGGACCTAGAGTCAGCACTAGACCAAAGAGAGACCAAATGGCCATTTTTTCATTCATCAAAATATCAACTATCTCCTCAAGGAGTACAATAGGTTGTTTATAAAGGATTGCTAAACCCTAGTTCTAATTGGCTAGGAAACCCTAATTGCCTTATTACAAAAACAACCTTGCTTTCAAATTAAAATACTAATAGCCTAATAAACTACTAGGACCTAAAACATAAAAATACAATTGACTTGCAAACATAAATAATACTAAATAATAATTTTCTTGCGTCTCCCGCATCATAAGAAGATTTGGTATCTATACAGCAGCTCCAGCAACAACTAGGGTACCATTCACACTTCATAGGAAAATAAATAACTGAAGGATTCAAAACTGGCATAGTCGTGAAATGTTCAAATAATCTGGCTGTAAAGGGGAAACAAAAAAAGGAAGTTGAAATTTAACTGCTTAAGAAAATTGTCAACCCTATGCTTCCAGGTACTAAACCCAAACTATCTTTAATTATTTCAATTCTGCAAAGCAGGATGACATGATACTTAAAGATAACTATGGTAGAAAGGGGCAAGCGAGTCAAAAGGAATGTCTCTTTGTTCTTTCCATAGTTATTAGTATAAATCTCAAACGTTATTTTCAGGGCTTCTCAAATGGCAGCAGTCATAAGGATAAGACTTGAATCTTGCCGAGGACTATGATCTTGTTAGTTTTAGTAAACAATTATTGATGCATATTCTTGTGAGTAATACGAAATAAGTATGAATGGAATTTCATCCATGCCAAAAAAGAGAGTCCCACTTCTCTTATTTTCAGTCAAAATCACTCAAATGGAAAAGATGAAAAGCTAGGAAAACAAAGTAATCTTGCACTCCCAAGAATGAAAAACAATTTAAATGAAGACAGATAATTGATTATAAAATATTTGTACCTGTTGATGACCTGTCATTCGAGTTTTCGGGTGTTTGCTGACAAAAGGTTCCCAAAGGAACATAGTAAAATCATCAGATCCAGAGACCAATCTTTCAGGGGCATTGCCTTTCATTTTGTTATACCTTTCCAAAGCAACCTATATTTATTAATAGAGTGAAATGCAATTAGTTCCATATTAAGGAAGATGGAGGAAGATTAAAAAAAAAAAATTGGCATGAAGCCTGGGCTCAACATGACCAATAACCTAAGGTTGCATGAAGCATGTGCTCATAAAAATGAACGTAAATTGGAGAATCAAACTTAAGTAACATTGCATAAAACAAGAAGCCTCCAGTCTTCCCCAAATTATTTAAGACAAAAATCAAAAAGAAAAAGCTACATAATACAAATGTAACATGATTGCAGGAAAACTCAAACAAGAGCCCCTAAAAAAGGCCTTATTCCTTAAGATTCTGAAAGGCTGACTGCAAATGATTAACAGCAAGACTTTACAGGTGCTTGCAATATCCCTTATCTGGTGCAAATTCTTCCTCAAAGAATTTTTCATTTTCCAATCTTATTATGTCTCCACCAAGGAGAGAGTGAAATGTTATGACGAATACAACATTTACAGCAAACAAAAAATATTTACCTTCTTCATTTCCTCGGGAGATGAATATTGCTTGCCTGTATGATCAAAAGCTCCAGTTCGAAGAACATATTCAGTGCTCAATGCAAGCGAGTTGACCCAATGCCCATGACCCTGAAAAAATACTCATTATTCTATATAAAGAAAAGTTTGAGAAAAAGTAGAAAGTAGAGGAAATTAATAAACGACATCAACCATTGGGATTCAAGATCATAGACTCCCCAAATAAGACTAACAATAATAGATAGGAACACTAATGACAACAGCAGAAGAATGGCAATACAAGTTGGATAATGATATATGGCACAACTGAAGCAAATGATTTAATTTCAGAAGCAGCCAACAACAAAAAAAAAAATCATCACGACACATATCACATACTTGAACAAATTTTACAAATTTATTTTTTTGATATATCCCAAGAGAAGAAAAGGAAATGCTGCGATAAAGCCCAAGGAAATTAGGAAACACATTGACTTCTGTTGTACAATCAGAGCATAACCTAAAATTTGTTAGGCATTATAAATATCACAAGAGAATGCATTTAGTCATGCTTAACAGTGGTGTACAAGTCAAGAGCCTTGTAGCTCAACTAGCACCTCTTAGGGGGTGTTTGGTATATGCACTTAAAAACTGAAAACATGTGTTTGAAAACATGTGTGGAAATACGTTTGGGTGAAAAAGTGTGTGAAAATACGTGTAATGTTATTTAAAAACTGAAAACATGTGTTTGAGTGGGTGTACCAAATGGGGTCCTAGTGTTTCCAATAAAGACGTTTGGGATTTAAATTCTCTCTCCCTCATTGTTATAATTATCAAATTATATCCAATAAAAAAAATACAGTGGTTTACAGTACTGGTGGAGGGTAACCCACTAATGGGGCTTTTGGTCATTCAATTAAATTGAATGTTTTAATATGTTTCTGATAGATAGAAGAAACATGTGTAATATGAAAAATATGAATTCTTGAAAACCCAAGTAAGAATTAGCACCATACTTGATCTTAGCCAAAAGGTCAAATATCCTTGAACATGTTCATTTCAAGTATTAGATAAAATAAAGTGAGATACATGTAAAACAAATCTAAGATCCTCTTTTTGGGGATAGGTACTAATACATTAAGAAACCAAGAAACATATAGGTATTCAAAGAGATCTTCAAATATTACAATCTAAAAATAAGGAGATCAATCAAGATTTTGCACATTACAATCATCCAGTCATACAAAGATCTTAAGAAATTAGCTAAGTGAATTTAAAGGATTTGTAAACAATCTAAAAAGAACATTTGATTTAAGGAAAAATAAAAAACAGAAGCACATGATACAATGACAGTCTTTGTTTTCTTTTTCATTTTTTTCCCTCTCATTGACATAAGAAGGCAGAGATGTGAAGAGGATGCTTTCCAATATAAAGGTTTTGCTTGAAGGCCTTCAAGTAACATAAACAAAATGGCACTTACAAATAAAAAAATATATTATAATGGGTGGAGGGTGAGGTCATGGGTACAAAACTCAATGGTGCATGTGTAACTTCCAATCAAAAAAGTAACAAAAAGCTTTTAATAAACTGTTGTCATAAATTCTATGGACAAACACACTATTACTGATGAAATAAAATTACAGCAGACTAGTTCCAACAGAGGAAGACATGGAAGGTGATAAATAATGACATCACAAGAACATTTACAGACAAGTAAAGGACATGAACTATTAGGAAAACAACTCTAAAAGAGTTATCACTACCTTTAATTCACGAATCAGCTTCCCTTGTGAAGTTTCCCAAACTTTGATAGTACAGTCCTGGGAGCTGCATCAATTGAGATGAACATATGGTTAGAAATCCAGAGCACACTGAAGCTTGGATGGTGGCTTTTAGACTAGTAAAGCTTATTATTTATTAATACTTGATTCTGGTTTTCTATAAGTAAACAGTAATTTGTGTTTATTCAAAATTACAATGATGGCCATCTCCTCAAAAGGGAAGTTCCATAACTTTTTCTTGAGTTTTTAAAATGTAACTCAATCATCTTTATCATGAAATTTTCAATTCTCCAAAAACTTTGTCTCTTTTGCTTCATCAAGAGACAACTTCACCATTCTTTATGAAAGGCTCTAAGTAAATCTTTATAAATTAAGAAAATATCATCTACATCCTCTAGTTATATTTATTTTGGTTGCTTGTGCCTTCCAGATCATTTTTCCTGCTCTTTAAGTTATTTCTTCTTTCATAAGAAGAAGACTAAAATATATACCCCCCTCCCCCCCCCCCCCCTTCCCCCTCACACACACGGAGACATACATTCATACATACATATACACACACATTTATTTGTATTTTATATATGTCATTCGAAATTGTAAATTGGACCTGGCATCTGTCTGACACATTGAGCCAATTTACAAATTAGCAAATCACATCATAAATTAAGATATGTACTCACCCTAACGAATCTCATTACATTGCATAGCCTGGGCATTCCACTCCCAATTTGTAAGCCAAAGTTGGCAAATTTACTTTAAGGGAAGAGAAGGAGGGAAGGGTGGGGGGGGGGGGGGGGGGGTGTGTAGGGACTTGGTTAAACCCCCATATAGCTTTACTCATACACAGTGCAATCTTGAACATGTTATTACAAATTTAGATTCACAAATCAGTTAAAGTTGTGAGAAATGCCCAACCAAAAATAAATGGCAGAGCAGCCATGCCGTTCAAAGGTTGAAAAGACATTGAAGCATTTATAAAAATCAATACATGTTATAGTAAGACAAAAGTCATTGATCAACTGAATCTACATTTACAGAAAACATTATATAGGAAAAGAAGTCTAGGTATTCATTTGTAATTATTAAGATTTTTGTAAAGATATAGAGCTTCACCGATAAACATTGCAACATAATTATAAGAACTTGAGAAAAAAGTGTACCCTGTATAGATAACTCCATCTCCACCCCATTTTACACAAGTTATTGCAAGTGTGTGGCCACTAAGACAAATAACACATTTCTTAGTAACGATGTCCCATATGCGTGCATCACCATCTTTACTAGCACTTACAAATCGACGACATGGAGCATTCAGGTGGGCCGGTTCCCAAGAGATACCAGTAATCCATTTCTTGTGACCCTAATTAGTAGCAGATTCCAAATGTTAATGTCCAGAAAATGTATTGGTAAGCCCACTATTTGAAAATAATAATAATAATAATAATAAAGAAATTTCTAGCACTAGCATCAATCATTATGTTCAGTGAACAACCAAAATTTATACAATGAACCAACATTTTGTCAAGTAAAAGACTTTACGGTAAGTGGATTGCCCGATGGCTTCCCTGTCTCAGGGTCCCAGCATAGAAGTTCTCCAGCCTTGCTGCCACTAACAAGATGCTTAACATCCGGAGACCATGCAATACAAAGAACCCAGTTCTTGTGTCCTGTATAAAAGGAGAAGGCTCATGATTGTTAATACAATGGATAGAGGAAGGGCAATGATTGGCAATCTACTAGAAAATTAAATTAAGTGCTATCCCAGTTTTATAAAATATTAACACAAAAAAAAAAAAAAGAAAAAAAAAAGAAAAAAGAAAAAAGAGAGGATCAAAGCATGTTATTCTCATTTAATATGCAGCATGCTATAGTGGGCACAAAAATTCAATATGAGGGCAATGTCAAAATTTTGAGATTTTCAGGACATGTCCTTGAGGAGAAAAAAAGCACACGCACATATGCACACAATGGCATGATTACTTAAAAGTTCTGTGTGTCGTATAAGTTAAGTTTTTAATTTTATTCTATTTCCTTTTTTCCACTACATTTTCTTCAAGTGGTTACACATGAATATCAATGTGAGACGAGTCTCCTAGATTTCAAACCTGTACACGTGAATAGCGGTGTCTGGGTATTAAGATCCCAAATTCTGACTGTGGTATCACCAGAACCACTTGCCAAATGTCGCCCATCAGGACTAAAGGCAACTGAAAGTACAGCTTCAGTGTGACCTGCAGTGACAAATACAGATTTAAGAAAACCAATGAAATGATACTAAACTACATGCCGATAAAGACATTGCATATAACAAGTAAATCTAAGAAAAGGGTTAACCATACAAATTGAATTCATTAGCTAAATTTAGCTCAGTTTGGAAGCCAGGATTAACATCGGACAACAAAAGGGGGGTGAAACTAATTGAAAAAGGGAAAACGTCAGATTGCATCAATCAATTAAAATTAGACTGGTGTAATCCTTTACAGATAATATAATTAAAGTACATCAGGAGGGCAGGACATACAAGATTTTATTTTAGAAGTACAAGTAATACCATTCAGTTATATGTACTTGCCATTGTATATGAATTTATTAACTATTATAAAAAGAACAATTAAAAAAGACTTTGCAGGTCTTATCAGTAACAAGAGTTGTCAAGACAAGATATCCTTGAAAAGTATTCCTATTCAAAATAACTTGTAAATACCATACTACAAATACAAATACCACAAAACTACTGCAATGGAATAGCATATAAGTAGCACAATGATGTTCTCTAGACCAATGAAAACTAGCAGTAGTCCACTCATAATAAAGTATCACAAAGCAACCAATTATTTTTTGATAAATACAAAGCAACCAATTAAATAAAAAAGGTAAAAGAGTTCATGCTTTCTTGTAGTTAATGCGTTCATATAAAATGGCAATGCAAAAAATTCAAAATATCATACCAGAAATTGTTGCTGAACAACGATTAACCGGACGAATTCGGAAAACAGCTTGTGGTTGATAAACTATTGAGAGTGCCTTCTCCACAGAAACTGCAAATTTGTTATCAAGTAAACAAAAAATAGCAAAGCCTCATAATTCAGCCTTTAAATGCCTCATTCAAAAAACAAGAGCAATAACTAAAATCCAATTGCAACAGCTCAAGTGTGACACTTCTACTGCCAATCTCATTTGACTAACCTTTGTTTTTCTCTAAGTAAGTGCCAAGAGGCACAACAAGCTCCTTATCTGATATATAGAAAGAATAGGGCAACTTCTCCTCCTGAAACAAGACAAAAATATAGACACTCGTTGTTATTTAATCCATAGAAACACAAACGCAGCCTCTCAACTTTTTTCAATTACTAAGGCCACCATTTTTAATAAGTTGATCAATTTACCATCCTTGTTACCATATTACATAATTCTGGGACCATAGCCCTGGCAGTTTTAGTCCCTCTACTTCCTATATTCAAAGATTCACAATTTCCATTATCCACAAGTCCATGTGGCTGAATTTTCCATCTTCCTTATAATGCTTTCCTAGAAACTCAACCAATTCAATACAAAAATTTTCAAGTCTTCTTCTTTATCCTCCTAGAATTTCTCAACAACTAAACTAAGAATTTTCAGGGCCAAAAGATTCGAACTTGACATTTTTTTTATATATAGATACATAGTAAACAAAGTAATTTGAGGGCCAAAAGATTCAAACTTGATAAAATATATATATATATATATATATATATATATAACTACAACAAGACTTGAACCTATAGTGTCCCCTCCATAATATTACTCTTTACCATCGTTCCAAGGCACCAATTGGTTTCTTTTTTATGCAGGCCTATTTGAGGTCCCTTATTCATTGACAATAAACTTTACCAATTGAACTAACTAAACCCAATTCAAACTTGACAAGTTAAACAGAGAAAGCTCAATTCATTTAATAGTTCAGCTTTCTCTTCTCACAATTTCTCAACAACCCAACATGCCACCGCAACTAAAAAACAAAACCCAGAAGCCAAAAAGCAAAGAAAAACTTACATTGTTGAGAAGCTGATTGACCATTTGCTGAAGCTGTTGAGGCCCAGCGATTTGGGGAAGGTACATGGGAACTCCTAGAGGAGTTCCTTCTGGGTCCGTCAAAAGACACATCACCTTATTGCTTGTCTCTCTTTGCTCTTCTCCTTCCACCACCTCCATTGCTAAGCTTCAAATTCCAACCGTGTGTATGTGTATCTGTGTGTGCAATGGAACTCAAGGTTCTGTGTTTCAAAGAAACAGGGTTTTGGGGTTTGGGTTTTAGTTTAGGTTTCAGAGTTTAGCAACTTTTATTACAAAATGCCTTTATAAAAGGCCACGCCACGTCAATTTTTTATTTTTTTTATGGACACCAAAAAAATATTTTATATCAAATAATACGATAACAGCTATATTTTTAAGATCACCACGGCAAAAAAGTATTTTATATTAAATGATATCATGTCAATTATTAGTTGGTGTGCGTTTGGATTGCACATTTTCAGCGTGCAATCCAGTGTTTGCGTTTTGGCTGGGTCCCACGGCACTCTTCACGACCCAGCCAAAAACGCAAAAAACGTGTATACCAATGTATTTTTGGGTCCCACAGCACTATTTACATTTTTAAAAATTATTTTATTATAGTGTTTTCAGTAATAAATTAGTAGTATATTAGTAGAGAAGGAATATATTAGTAGTATATTACGCCTGTAATAATAAATTGTTTGTTTTTGATAAGCTTGAATAACAAATTGTTATTTTTGGAGGGATGAGACTGACCAAGACAAAGCGTTCTTTGACGTAAGTAGTGACGTTTACTCCATTCATGTCTACTTCTCTAGAAAACCTCAGCTTCCCTCCACTTTTCCTTCCAAATCTTCAACACTTTCGACACTGCAGCTCAGACTCAGCCACTGATCACAATTGTAACCAAAATGTCGAGCTCTCAGTGCTTTCAGAACGCACCAACCTTGAGTTCAACCTGTGGAGCAGGGACAGTCCAAGAGTTTGGAGGCCTTCAAACTTATGTCACTGGCTCTCCTCATTCTAAGCTTGCCATCCTTCTCATTTCCGATGGTTTTGGTACCTATCTTCTTTTCTCTTACTTGGGTTCCTTTGTTTCTTTATATATTTTATATACATGATGTTTATGTACATGTTTGCATTCTTGAATCCCTAATTCAAAAGTTTTGGACCTGGGTTTTGATTAGTTTTGTGGAAGCTTTCCTTGCAAAGCGATTTTAATTCCTAATAAACATTTTTAAAAAGAAAAAATTGACCACCTGGGTTTGAATGATATCGTTGTTAATGAAGTAATAAATAATATGACTTTGAATAGAATAAAATGATAGGAAAGAATATGTGATTGACCATGATTAGTGGTTGATAATCAATAGTTAACCCCAACAAAATTTGAGACCTAAGACTTGCCTTTTGTTGTTGTTGTGTATATGTGTGTGTGTCTGGGGGGTGGGGGGCGGGGGGGTTCTTCAGTTTTCTTGGAGATAAAGTATAGCATTATAAATAAGGAATATGATCTATCTTTATTAGACATAAATTTGATTATGTTCCTTGGAGCTATAATTCATTTTTTTTAATGTATCATCTTGTGGTGTTTTGCAGGTTATGAAGCACCAAATTTCAGGTATGATGATTTCTTTATTTTACTGGATCAAATATTTCAATTGCGCTATATAGAGGCAACTAGTTACATATAAAAGAAAACTGTCACTCAAACTAAGAGGATAGAGTTATGTGACAACATTCAATAGCTACATTGGATCATTAAAGCAAAAGAAAAACAACATAGGTGATAGAAATGATTTTTAAAGGACGGCTAGCTGAGCTGCTATTTTTTTTCCCTTGGTTCTCTTAGAGATAAATCTTGTCTTCTCTAGGATTAAGGATTTTGAAGGAAATCCGCTTTTTGTGCAGCTATGATCCTTCTTTTCTTAATTTTCACAAAACTAGTACATGTAGAAAGAAATCAAACAGTAGAGAGAATATTTGGAGATTAGAAAGCTAGTATTGTAAGGTTACCTCTCCTTTTATAACACAACATAATCTCTATACAAAAAGAATTTCAAATTTCAAAACCAAATTTATAAAGAGTGATTCTCCGAGATAAAATCTTGCCTTCTATTGGATTAAGGAAGAATGGAGAGTTTTCTCTTCTTAATTGTCACAAAACTAGTACATGTTCAAAGAAATCAAACATTAGAGAGAATATTTGGAGAGTAGAAAGTAGAAACTGTATCTTGTTCATTCGGCTAGTATAGTAAGGTTACATCTCCTTTTATTATACAACATATTCTCCATACAAAAAGAATTTAAATTCAAAATTGATTGTACAAAGAGTGATTCTTAGAAAGTATTATGTGATTGCTTCCTTAGAATTTTCCAATAGTAAAGGTGGTTGACTAGGACCAACTTTGGTATCATTTGAGTAATTGCTTAGCGATTATTTTGGAATTGCTTCCTTAGGAGGCTCCAACTAATGGTGGTTTATTAGGACCAGATTTGGTAACACTGAGTAATTGTGAACGGCCTAGATTCCTTGATTTCTGCCAATACATGTATTGTTAACTTCACAAAGATCATTATCCAACAATTTTGTTCACCTGTGATAGGCCAAAAACGTATTGACCCCTTGTCATGAATTAATTGATTAATTAACCAAGTTTATTAATTAATTAAATTAACATGCAAATCGCGTGGTAGCACAAACAAATCACCAACTAACTAAAGTATGCAGCGGAAAATAAATTGACACGGTGATTTGTTTACGAATGGGGAAAACCTATACGGCAAAAACCCCACCGGGTGATTTTAAGATCACCACTCCCGAGAATCCACTATTATCAAAACAAGTGGTTACAAGTAAAGAAATCCTAGCACTTTATACCAACTTACAGTTGAACTTTTACCCCAATACTCAATTGGATTTGTTCTGTAGTGACAATCTCTCCTTTCAATGCACGGCTCTCAGTACGTGACTAACCAATTACGCGGATCCTAGAACGCGACTTGAACACCAACTTGAGAAGGATGTTGGCTGCAAAGTTCTTCTGTTCATCCCAC
Organism: Notholithocarpus densiflorus; assembly: GCA_030021035.2. NCBI lineage: Eukaryota > Viridiplantae > Streptophyta > Magnoliopsida > Fagales > Fagaceae > Notholithocarpus > Notholithocarpus densiflorus. The sequence goes on along the minus strand of JARYZH020000072.1, from coordinate 1,971,257 downwards.
GATGAAGATCATGAAGTTGCTTGGTCACAAAACCCTATGGTGTAAAAACACAGCAGCTTCTTGAAGAGAATGAAGAACTGGGGCAAACTAGGTTTCCGGTTACACTCTTCTTCACACTTGTGCAATTGTGCTCTTGTGCAATTGTGCGTAACCTTTTTCAGCCCTTAAAATAATCCTTATATATGTTTAGGGTTGTGAGAAAAGAAAGCCCAAACATATACCCACGAATTGGATGAAAACAGAACTAAAAAAATCTGTTTTTCTTAAACCTCGACAGATACCCTATCTGTCGAGCAGCTGTCGAGCCTCAAGCTAAAACAGTTCTCTTTAAATCTCGATAGATGCTAGCTGTTGAGCTTTAATGAACAACATTTTCACACTTGATTCTTGGACAGACTTGCATGACTTTAACACTTGAACTTGAAATCTTGTTTCTTGAAGCATTAAACATATCCTAAATCTACCCAATTACAAGTAAAGTGCATTTTGTCAAAAGATTAGCCAATTACACAAAATAGTGACATATGTTCCTAACATTGAAACACATATGTCCTAACAATCTCCCCATTTGGCAATCCGTGACAAAACTACAATAAACAAATGAACATATGAGAGAAGTCATAAATCACTCAACTTATACTCACTTGTTGAATACAATAAAATCTATCCTAACACAAACTCTTGAAAAACTTTGCAAGAAGAGAGTTTATGGCAAGTAAACTTTGACAACCTGTATTTCTGAAACACTTTATCAAGGCATTTTAGTGTGAAACAGAAATATAAGATTGCATACAAGTAACAAGAGACATGTGCATAAAGAGAAAAAAGAAACAAAACATGTAAGGGTAGGTGAAAAACATACATCAATATATAAATAATATAAGTACAATGTATGTCAAAATAGTCACAAGACCAATATACAAGATATAATGTATCTGAAATGGAGAGAAAAGAAAAAATACATCAAATCCTCACTACATCCCTCAATGTACACTCCCCCTACCAAAAATCTCCTATACTAACCCTCCCCCTACGAGTATGACTACTCTCATATCCAAAACTAATGCCCATTTTTGTCACGAGTGACAAAGGGTAAGAGTATCAAATAGACATCTCGTCACTGCTGGAAGAGCTAGCATCTCCATCCTCATCATCGTCGTCGTCGAAGTCATCATTGTCATTGGATGCCTCGGGAGGAGGAGAAGGAGACTCCACAAAGCCACCAAAGCGAGTCTGACGTCTAGCAATACAACCGACACGGGTGTTCATCTGATACATCTCAGTAGTGAGTGTATCAAGGCGAGCATTCATGCGCTGAAGCTGTGCCATGATCGCATCCAGAGTCACACCTCCTGCAGAAGTAGAGGGAGCGGAGGTGGATGGAGCTGAAGGAGTGGGAGGAGCTACCGACCCGGACCGCCTCGAACGAAACTGCGCCTCGCTCCGTTTAACGATAGCAGCATCAATGGCACACATAACGTGGAAGTGGTCGGAAACGGGAAAGGGAACAAAAAAATGGTGTAAAATCCTCGTGATAGCTGAAGGGAAGATGAGCTTATCACGGGACGTCGTATCCCTATATACATCTAGAATAGAAAGAATAAAATGAGAAGGAAAATCTATAGTGAGATGTTCTAAAAAGGAAGGCAAAAATTGAGCACGGGGCTTAGTAATAAAGTTATAGTGAGAAAGAGGATGCAAAACAAAAATCATGACCATGTTAAGAAAACGAGGGCCTTTAGCAAAGGCCAAACAAGGAGTGAACTGACGATCACCCCAATCAAAGGGACGCTCACAAAAAAAAGATATGAGATCATCTTTGGACACAGTCCTCAGACGATCACAACCGGGGTAGTCAGATGCTCTACCCTCGGGACACGGAGCACATCGGATACAATACCCGGTGTGACCACAATGCGCGTACCTCGAACGCGAGTAACAAAAAAAGGTACTGAAAATCAAATCCATGCATGTTGGAGTAGAACTCCTAGATCAGCATGGATGGATAAGTGACCGGGACGTCACACAGTGACTCCCATCCCCTACTGTGAATGACAATTGGTAGGTCAGTGTCGGAGAAGTCCGACAAGATGACTTGGCGTTCCGAATGAACGCCTTGTCTAAAGAAGTTCTCAAAGAAGTCCGTTTTGGCCTTCTCATCACGGAACCTGACGTGTGAGGGAGTAGGATTAGAGGAGGTGGATGCCCTGGAATGAAGAGGGTTCCGGGACGGAACAGACTTACGTTTAGATGCCATGACGCATTAACGTAAACTAAAGAGTGAGGGGGGGGGAGGAAGAAAGAGACAATCAGAAAAGTCCCAAAACAGTTCAATATATAAGAATATATAGAATGTAAAGAATGTATGCATGAAAATGCATGAGCATGTGATATGCAATAGTACAAACAGCATGGGCTCAACCCAATCCAATTCTACCAGCACACATGTTTGCAACAAAGAAAACACACATCTAAGAATGCATGTAACATTGTTATAATGCAAATGAGATGCAATGCATGATGTTTTAAGATCAAAAATACAAAACCCATCCCAAAAATTTCACAATAACTTCATAAATTTTGAAAAACCCCAAAATTTTCAAAAAATCCCAAAAAGTTAGGTTAAATGCATGAAATGCATGAAAAAGAAGGATTAGGACCCTTACCAAGTGAAGAACAACTTGATCTAGGCCGAAAAGTCCTTGAGGATGAAGTTTGGAGTGAGAGAGAGAGGTTTTGGGAGGTGAAAAGTCTAGAGAGATCTAGCAAAATGAGTTCCAGATCGCGCTGAACAAATATATAGAAGCTTAGTAATTCTCGACAGCTATAGGTGTCGAGAGGTGTCGAGCTTTAAAAAGGGTCGACAGATGCAGCTATCAAGCAAGTGTCTAGAGGTGTTCACAGCAAAAAGAAGCTTGATGGATCGAGGAGCTGTCGAAGAGCTATCGAGGGGACAGAAAGTTGCTCGATCGATCGACCTAGCTATCGAAAGGTGTCGAGATTGCGATAAAAAGTAACTGAAGAGCTCGATAGATAAGGTAGGTATCAAGAGGTGTCGAGGAGCTGTCAAGATTGCTTAAAAACAGTTTTTCAAGAAGAGAAAAGCACAGACATGAATGCAATCAAACATGCAACTCAACCAAGGATCCAAACAACATTTTGAACTCTCAAAATCATCTCTCAACAAAAACATGTTAAGCACATAGATCCCAAAACACACACACATACTAAACGATTCTAATCAATTTTATATTTCAAAACAAGTTAAGATAGTTTAGTGAGCATACATTAACACATGTATTCCTTGTGATGGCCAAATCACACTGTACTTGCACATGTATCAAAAGTAGCAAAGAATTTTGCGTGTTATGTGTGAAAAACATCACAAGATTGCATAAGTGTCTAGATGTTATGACGATTTGAGATATGAGAAAATCACTTTAACTCACACACAATCATAACTATTTAATGGGGACTATCACCTTCGAGGTACATCCTATAACTCTTAGATCTCCTAGAATACACGCTTGCAATCATATATAAAGCATTTTTTTTTTTTTTTTTTGCTTATATTTTCTTTGCATATTTTTTTTTTCTTTTAAGCAAACCATGCATGGGCATATAAGAGAAAGAAAATAAATACCCAATGATGTTAAGTTTTTGACATTGCACTTTTGCTATGCCGAAGCATACAGATGTCATTTCATGATTGGCGGGCAACAGTGGTGAGATGGTTATTTATGTCTTTCTCTTAGGATTTTCTAGTCCTTCCCGTCAAAAAGAGTGATACGAGTATTAAGTCCAAGAGATCACTTAACCTTACTCATCACAAACACGAGCCACAAAGTTCACTTGTTTAGTTGTGCATAGAGATGCTCATCTAAGCTACAAAAGATACAAAATTTAGAAAACTTTGTTTCAATGGCCATCCAAGGTACACAAACACATACTGTTTTTGTATTTTTCAAATTTTTATTATTATTTTTATATGAAAAAAAAAAAAACCAAAACTGAAAAAAAAACAAACAAAAACAAATTAAACAAAAACAAAGCAATGCATAAAATTAGATGCAAATGCATGGAGAAGAAGGGGGAGAAGAAGAGATCATTCTATGGAGATGACACCAATGTTTTGGAGAAGGAATTCAAACCGTTTGCTGTCAAGAGGTTTGGTAAACAAATCAGCCTTCTGATCATCAGTGTGAATAAACTCAAAAGTAAAAGTACCATCTTCGACAAGCTCCATAATGAAGTGATGTCGAATCTCTATGTGTTTAGTTCGAGAATGTTGAACTAGATTCTTAGAGATGTTGATGGCACTGGTATTGTCACAATAGATGGTAAGATGTTCTTGACAAATACCATAATCATGGAGGAGTTTTTGCATCCATTGAAGTTGGGTGCAATAGCTACCAACAGTGATGTACTCAGCTTCTGCAGTGGATAATGAGATGGAATTCTGCTTTTTGCTCATCCAGGAGACAAGATTATTATCCATATAGAAACAACCCCCTGATGTACTTTTTCTATCATCAGCATTCCTAGCCCAATCAGCGTCAGAGTACCCAGCTAAGACAGCATTTGTGTCCTTGCTATACCACACACCAAAGTTGGCGGTGGTTTTGACATACTTTATGATTCTTTTCAAAGCAATCATATGAGACTTTTTGGGATTAGTCTGAAATCTAGCACACACTCCCACACTGTAACTAATGTCAGGTTTACTAGCAGTAAGGTAAAGAAGATTACCTATCATGTTTCTATAAAGAGATGAATCAACACTTTTTCCTAACAAGTCAACAGTGAGTTTAACATTTGGGCTCATATGGGTTCTAACAGAACTAGCAGATTCTAAACCAAACTTTTTCACAAGATTCTTAGCATATTTAGATTGAGATAGGATTATACTTGAATCTTGTTAACGAATCTGCAATCCAAGGAAGTGAGTCAGCTCTCCAATCATGCTCATCTCGAACTCGGCCTGCATGAGTTTTGAGAAGCTATGGGCAAGTTCATCCTTAGTTGATCCGAAGATGATGTCATCAATGTAGACTTGACCAACTATTAACTCGCCGTCTTCCCTTTTTATGAAGAGCGTTTGATTTGCTTTTCCTCTTGTGAACCCATGTGATATCAAATATTGTGTGAGCCGATCATACTAAGCTCTAGGGGCTTGCTTTAACCCATAAAGTGTCTTTTTGAGGTACAGCACATGATCCGGGAAGTATGGATCAATGAATCCTTTTGGTTGAACCACATAGACATCTTCTTGAAGCAGTTCATTCAAGAATGCAGTCTTCACGTCCATTTGATAGAGCTTGAACCTCAAGTGACATGCCAAGGCTAGGAGAATTCTGATGGACTCCATACAAGCTACCGGGCAAATGTCTCATCATAGTCTACTCCTTCCATTTGTGAGTATCCTTAAGTTACAAGACGAGCCTTGTTGCGAATCACATTACCCTCCTCATTAGTTTTATTGCGGAATATCCACTTTATGCGAATGATGTGCTCACCCTTCGGTCTAGGTACCAAAGTCCAGACATCATTCCTCTGAAGCTGAAGCAGTTCATCGTGCATAGCTTCCACCCAGCTTTCATCCTGAAGAGCTTCTTCAACTTTAGTGGGTTCAACCTATGATAAATAACAAGAATAAGATACAAAGTTAGCAACACATTTATCAACTGTATACTTTCTTAGTGTAAGTTCATTCATGTTTCCCATAATAACTTCAGAAGGATGATTCAATTTGACCTTGGAGGAAGGTTCTTTCTCTTCATGGGTTTTAGAATCAAGTGAAGTAGATAAGTCTGCTGAATCTTCTACAACACTTGGAGTATCTGGTGTACGAGGTGATATGGGCTCTTGTTCAACAATTTCTTGAATTTCTCTGGGTTCGGGAGGAAGAATTTCTTTGGGAAGTTCTTCACCAAATTTTTCAGAACCAGCATCTGAAGATTCATCAATAACAACATTTACTGTCTTCATTACCTTCATGGTTCTTTTATTGTATACCCGATAAACCTTGCTTGTAGAGGAGTATCCTAGAAATATTCCTTCATCACTTCGAGAGTCAAATTATCCCACATTCTCTCTATCCTTAAGAATGAAACAAGTACTTCCAAAGATTCTAAAATACTTAACATTAGGCTTCCTTCCCTTCCATAACTCATATGGAGTCTTCTTGGTACTGGGTCTAAAGTACACCCTATTAATCGTATGACAAGCAGTGTTGACGGCTTCTCCCCACAAATTTCTAGCCATACCCTTGTTATGCAACATTGCTCTAGCCATCTCTTGAATAACCTTGTTCTTCCTTTCTACTACACCATTCTGCTGAGGACTAATAGGAGCAAAGAATTCTTGAGATATGCCTGATCTTGTACAAAAGGATTTCATATATGAGTTCTTGAATTCTTTACCATGATCGCTTCGAATTCGATCAATCTTTAGGCCCTTTTCATTTTGCAATCTTGTGCATAAAGCTTTAATGTGCTTAGGAGCATCAGACTTGGATCGTAGGAGAATGACCTAAGTGTACCTAATGAAGTCGTCCACTACAACCATGATGTATCTTTTTCCACCAAGAGACTCGGTTCTGGTTGGACCCATAAGATCCAGATGTAGTAGCTCCAATGGTCTGGATGTAGTAGATGTTTGAGTGTTCAGGTGTTTAGCCTTAGTCTGTTTCCCAAGTTGACATGGTCCACACACCATATTGCTCACTCTACTAAGCTTAGGTATCCCTAAAACTGACTTATGCTTAGATACAACTGAAAGATGTTTGTAACTAGCATGTCCCATCCTTTGGTGCCATAGATCTTCATTTGGTAAACGAATACTATTACACACAATATCAGCATCTGGAACTAAGCCATAACAATTGTCTAGAGTGCAGACACCACTTATGAGTTTCTTTTCAGACTCATCCATGACAAGGCATTTTCCCTTTGAGAACAATACCATAATGTCTTGATCACATATCTGACTTATGCTCAATAGGTTCACTCTCAGACCTTCTACATATAGAACATTTGCAATGTCTGGCAATCCTAGTAGAGAGATGATTCCCTTTCCTTTAATCTGTAATTTGCTCCCATCACCAAAAGTGACATTACCACCTTTCTTAGACTTGAAAACCTTAAAGAGAGATCGGTCTCCAGTCATGTGTCTTGAGCAGCCGCTGTCAAGGTACCACAAACACGTGTCCATAACCTTAAATGTAGACTTCATCATAAAGCACACTTCGTGCTTAGATGACAGATCAATGAGAATGGTATTTTCTCTCATCTGTCTTTTATGAGCTAAACCTTTAACTTTCACTCTTCTCAGACGAACTCTTTTACACATTTTCATTCTGAGACAGTCTAGTTTCCTCTTTGCCAAACTGATATTTTTTCCAATAGTCATCAAAATAGAATTCAAATAACTTTTAGACTTGCATTTTCTGATACACTCAAACAAGTAGAGATTAGAAAAATAAGATGTATTTGAAAACAAAGATCTCTTCAAGCCAATTGCAGCCATGACAATAAGGGTCAATGGATCACACAGTAAAGATTAACCCTAATCAGAGTGTGCCTGCTCTGATACCACTTGATAGGCCAAAAACGTATTGATCCCTTGTGATGAATTAATTGATTAATTAGCTAAGTTTATTAATTAATCAAATTAACATGCAAATCGCGTAGTAGCACAAACAAATCACCAATTAACTAAAGTATGCAGCGGAAGATAAATTGACATGGTGATTTGTTTACGAGTGGAGAAAACCTATACGGCAAAAACTCCACCGGGTGATTTTAAGGTCACCACTCCCGAGAATCCACTATTATCAAAACAAGCGGTTACAAGTAAAGGAATCTCAGTACCTTATACCAACCTACAGTTGAACCCTTACCCCAATACCCAATTGGACTTGTTCTGTAGTGACAATCTCTCCTTTCAATGCAGGCTCCCAGTACATGACTAACCAATTGCATGGATCCCAGTACGTTACTTGATCACCAACTTGAGAAGGATGTTGGCTGCAAAGTTCTACTGTTCATCCCACGATGAAGATCATGAAGTTGCTTGGTCACAAAACTTTATGGTGTAAAAGCACAGCAGCTTCTTGAAGAGAATGTAGAACTAGGGCAAACTAGGTTTCCGGTTACACTCTTCTTCACACTTGTGCAATTGTGCTCTTGTGCAACTGTGCGTAACCTTTTTCAGCCCTTAAAACAATCCTTATATATGTTTAGGGTTGTGAGAAAAGAAAGCCCAAACATATACCCACGGATTGGATGAAAACAGAACTGAAAAATCTGTTTTTCATAAACCTCGAAAAATACCCTATCTGTTGAGCAGCTGTCAAGCCTCGAACTGAAATAGCTCTCTTTAAATCTCGATAGATGCTCGTGGAAGGATTTAAATCTCGATAGATGCTCGTGGAAGAAAAAATAAGTGATATCAAGTCCAAGAATGTGGGAAACATGAAGCTCGTGGAAGGATTGAAATTTTTAGTTTGAGTGTAGAATGTGGCTGATGAATATTATGAGAATGACGATATCAAGGAAAGTGAATTCAATGGTTAGCTTATAAACTTTCAAACTCTGATTTCCAAGAAGGAAAATGAAATAGCAAGTATCCATAAGGGGATTCATGGGGTTTGCCCTAAGACATGATCACTGAATTTTGACATGTGACCCATTACATCCTTGAAGTGGTGTTTTAGGTATAACTGTTTCAATTTATCATTATCATTAAAGGTAAATAGTTCTACCTTTTTCAGTAAAAAAAAAAGAAAAAAGAAAAAAAAGGTAAATAGTACACGTGCCTTGCATGGACAATTATATATGTATATGAAATAGGGGACAGAAGAGACAAGAATATTTCATGCCCCTTTCCAACAGCTATAAAGGCCAAAATTGGGCCATTTACATGTAATTGGCCTAAATTTAGGCATGTTTAGTTAGCTAATGGAACACAACCAGGCAATCCAAGGGCCAAAGGGACCTAAAGTTCTTTGAGTTTCATGGAAATTATAGCCTTTGGAAAGAGGCTGGAGATAGTAACAAAAATGACTCTCCTCTTTTGCCCTTCATTTCAGAGCGTGTAAATGCCCACGTGATGTACAGATACCACTTACCATCAATAGTAATGGAAAACGTCACGATTATCACTAAAGCACGATTACATGGATTTGTGTGTCAAACATAAAAGTTCATGAGGTCTTTGTGTTTTACAGGCAAACCGCAATGGGGTTTTCTGCATTTTCCACATTATAGATTTTAAGGGCTTGTAAAGTGAACTTGTTTCTAATTGTTGATTGTCTATGCATCCTAAATATGCAATGTTTTCATAAGTTCGTCCTAAATATGAGGTGTTCTAATCACAAGTCCGAAACGCTATACTTAGTCCAGGGTATATAATGTTTTCTTCTTCTTTATTTTCTTCTGTCCTCACCATTTATTTGATTTTTCTTATGGATGGACAGTGAGGTACAATGTTGAGGATGAGTCAGCCGTCAAGAGTGCTGAAGAGGCCCATTTGGACATGTTAAACTGGTTTACCAAGTATGTCAAATGAAAATTTGTTTATACATGAAAGAGAAATGTGAGGGTTGTAATAACGTAAGGTAATGTGGCTAGAAGACGGGTAATTATCTATGTATTGTATGCAGAAATTAGTGTCTTTGTTTCGCCTAAAAGCTTGTACTTTAGTAGTATTGTTTGGTCTTTCTAGTGAAAAGAACCAAGATTTGAATCCACCTCTTTCACTTGTTGCAATAATTGAATTATTGAAAAAAGAGATTAGCACCCTTGTTTCAGAAATTTGGTAATAATTACTTATGGCTGATTATTTTACTTATGATATTATTTTGTACTAGCACCGTTTAGAATATTAAGAGGTCAATTCTTTTTTTGGCCATTTGGCTATATCTTCACTTGAGCAGGATTTCTTCTGTTAAAGTATGAGACTTTATAATATTATTTATTATTCCCTCTCTAACCGGACATTTCCAGGCAAAAAATCTGCTTTAATGGTGATCCTACATGAGATTAGAGTTTCTCAATAAATATGTCATACGAAGAATCACAATATTGTTGGGGGCACTACACCATGGGTCCAGCCCACTTGTAATAGACATGCTTATTTAATGAGCTTGGATAGAGGAAACACCTTCTATGGTTGAGTCTGCATGATATGATGTAGCGATGTTATCTTTGTTTTTATAGAAGTTACAAGTTTCTTATAAAAAAAAAATGAGCTTGTCTTTCATGTCTCTTAACTTCTCTTCATCATGTACAAAAGTCAGCATGATTATTGGGTTGGTTGGCTTAGGCGTGTTGGACACGCGGAGGAGAAAAAGAGAAAAGAAAGGGGCTAATGGAAGGGGCTGATGCATTAAGGCTATTCGGCCTAAGGGAGAGTCGAAGAAAAATGAAATTGGTTGAAGCAAAGTCAAGGCAAGTGGGTTGCATTTATTGTGAATTGATGTCAAGAGTGTGAAAGGAAGAAAAGAAGGAAAAGATGAAGAAATAAAAGGAGAGGCTTCGGCCAGTGAGTAAGAGGAGAAGTCCCAGAATATGAGACTAAGGACAGTGCAGTCTTGAAGAACTGCGTGAGTGAGAGCAAGCAAAAGAGGAGAAAAATATAGAAAGTAAGAGAAAATTGTGAGAGATACACAGTGAGGATTGAGTCCTAGATCTCTTATTCAACAATCAGAGACTTTACCAGTTGAGCATAAGCTACTATTGAATTTGAGTTAATACTTTGAGGATTGTTAATTTGGATCATTCACGCTCTTGTTTGATGTTTAATTCACAGTAGCATAACCTCATGCTACAGCCAGCACAAGCCTGATTTATGTGCATCGTGCTAATATTTAAAATTTCTGATAGTAGAAATTTGAAAAATCTGTGTGTGTTTGTAAGAGTAGGAAGTAGTCAAGTAGCCGGTTTCTCGAGGTGTTTTCATGATTTGATGGGATAGTATTAAATTAAAAAAAATTGCGGTTCCAAAATAATGATTCATTTTCAATCAGTAATGTCTCTTTCTAGGTTCAAATCCTTTATTATACACAAAAACCAATTTGTATCTTTGCCTAATGACAAAGAATCAATCAATTATTATAAAATGGATTAAAAAATGGCACTTTCAAAATAATGATTCATTTTCAATCAGTAAGGTCTCTTCTTAGGTTCAAATCCTTTATACATAAAAAAAAAAACCAATTAGTATCTTAGTTTAATAACAAAGAATAAATCAATTATTATAGAATGGATGTCATAAGATAAAGTCTATTTTATCTATTAAAGCAAAAACAAAAATAAAACAAAAAGTAACATAATGACGTGACCGAGAGAGAAGCAATATTAGTATATTATGGTTGGAATAATGAATTGCTATTTTGGAGAGATGACCTAGGTTTCCATCACTCATTTCATGATAGTGGATCGTGTTTGTATCTAGACATAAGTATTTAACTACATAAATCAATCTTAATGCGGCATATTTAATAGTAATGTCAAAATCCATCAACCACTTGTTTAAAAACACGATCCATTTAACGCACTTAACATATAGGTCATGTTGGGTTGATACAAACAAACTTATTTCAATATTTCTAATAAACATGTATAGAGTTGATACGGCCAAGACCCATTTCAACCTATTTAAAAAATGCCGAAAATGAAGAATTTGTCAATATAACCATTAAAACTCTTTTAAGTTTTAATAACTCAATTCATTATTTAAAACTCAAAATTAAAGTCAAATAAAAATAAAAATTATTTATACGAACTTGGTTATTGTGGATCAATTGCAATCCACTTCGACGAGATCTCATTTGTACTAAACACTAAATCCAAACTAATATTATTTTTGCTTGTGTTTCTGGACGTGTCAAACATGAAAAGAACCTAAGACTACACTATTTTGTATCATAACTTTGACACAAGTCTAATATGATAGAATGAGAATAACAGATTAAAAATGGTGGGTTAATATAAAAATGACAGATCATCGTTTATAATCTACCGCGAAAAAATAGTTTCGGTAGCCTGGTGCTAGAATTGTCAAACATGAAAAATGCTAGAGACACACTTTTGCACAATTTTGTACCATAACTCGCCACATGGCAAGTTGTAGTTGGTTAGAGTGTGTCTCCACATGGCCCACTAACACACTCTAACCAACCACAACTCGCCATGTGGCGAGTTGCGGCTGGTTAGAGTGTGTCCCCATGGCACAAAGTTGTGCAAAGTGTATCTCCCGCATTTCTCGTCAAACATTTCTATTTTTTACCCTTACACGTACGTAAGCAGTGACGCTGTCTTCTCTATAAGACCTGAGATTCCCTCCACTTTTCTCCTCAGTCCTGACTTTCACACTTCAACGCTGCCACTCAAAATTGTAAAGATGTCAAGCTCTCAGTGCTTTGAGAACCCACCAACTCTGAGCTCAACCTGTGGAGCAGGGACAGTCCAAGAATTTGGAGGCCTTCAAACCTATATCACTGGCTCTCCAGATTCCAAGCTTGCCATCCTTCTCATTTCCGATGTTTTTGGTACCACCCCATCTTACTTGTGTTTCCTTCTTCACTATAACATGCACGTAAATGTTGAATTCTTGAATCTCTAATTCAAAAAGTTTAGAGATGTGGGTTTTGATCAGTTTTTTAATTGATAATAAACATTTAAAGGAAAACAAACAAACAAAAAACCTTTTTTGCCATCTGGGTTTGGATGATTTTGTTGTTATTCAATTTATAATTTCACAACTTTCACTTATATACATATGTGTGTGAATGTGGAATTTGCTTTTTTATGTAATGCATAAATTTGATAATGTTCCTTGGAGCTACAATTTAATTTTTGTATCATCTGGTGATGTATTGCAGGGTATGAAGCACCCAATTTAAGGTACGATGATTTCTTTGTTTTACTGGATCAGCTGTTTTGTAACTTACTAAATGGTTCAAATTCAATTGCGGCATATAGAGGCAACTAGTTACATATTTTGGTGCTTGCTTCCATTTTAGAAGAAAACTGTCGCTCAAAATAAGAGGATATAATTTTGTGACAACATTAGTAAATTAGATAATTAAAGGAAAAGCACAGAAACATAAGATTGGTTTTGAAAGCATAGCTAGCTGAGCTTATAAATCTTTCATTCTCTAGGATTAAGGATTTCTTCACAATACATGTACTAGTTGTTGGGAAAAACTAGCCACTTCTTGGTGAGAGCAAAGTCTCCACCACGATTGTCAAGCAATTCTATTTTTTCTGTTTTTGTTTGTAATTCTTAGGCTGATTTATGTCATTTTGCATGAAGCAGTCTCTTTTCAATAAAATTATCTTATAAAAAAAAATTTCTAAATTTACCAACACAGAGGTATTGGAAATTAGCCACGACAAATACCAAGGCTAAGCTGGCTATATATGCAATATCGAATATAAGAGACAAATTATCAAACACATAGAAGGCATACACAATGCACACACAAGATTTACTTGGTTTACACTAAGCCTACATCCATGGGTTGCACGCCGAACAAATTATTATAGACAACAAGTTACAATGGTTTTCTACTCAAGTTTTATCACACAACTTGAGGTTACACAACAATGAGACCCCAAACACCTTTCAGACACTTGCTTTCAATAGTTTTTAATGGCCATGGTAGGGGGAAAGAAAACTCACACCCAAACCCTTATCTCTTTCACTTGAATGTTCTCTTAGCCTCTTGTGTATATCTCACTATCTATGTGTTTGTGCATTTGTGTGTGTCTGTTGCTTTGTGTGCTGGAAGTTCCCGCCACTTAGTTTTATAAAACGCCTGATGGCTTGGGGCATGAATAAGTGAATAAGCGCTTATGGGTCTGGACCAAACAAGACCCAACACTAGTAATTTGAAAATTTTCACATAACTAAATGTGTTGTTAACTTCATGAATGCCATTATTTTACAATTTGGTTTCTCTGCCTTTAAAAAGTCATTCAAAGGATGATGATAAACAAGCAACCCTTAATATGGAGCAACACCAGGCTTATCATGGCTATAATATTTTGACATCATTTTAAATATATTTCAAAGCCTTTGGAGGAACGAAAATTTTAGCCAATCAAATAATGAGAGTTAGCAAAAGAAATGTATTATTTTATTACTGTGCATAAAACGGATCTAAGTGAGTGAGAATTGAGAATTTCACTGATTGATTTTATGAGAATCATGAAACAAGAAATGTGAATACAATGATGAGCTCATAAACTTTACGTCTCTGATTTCAAAGAAGAATAAGAAAAATGAAGTAGCAAATATCTATAAGGGAAAATTATTTGAAAATAAAAAATAAAAACAAACCATTGTGGTTTGCTTGTAAAACAAACTTTGAATTGTGACACACAACCACCTTGTGGTCATGGTTTTCTTTTAACCATAACATTTTTCGTTATTATTGATAGTGTCTGCCTCACATGGACACTTGTACACCCTAGAAGGTTAAAACAGAGAAAAGTTTCCAACAGTTACAAAGGCTTAAATGGCTCAATTTTAGCCTTTGTAGTTCATAGCCGTCAGAAAGAGGTGGGAAATATTCATGTCTTTTTAGTCTTTGTTTTGAATTGTGTAAATGCATGTGTGAGGCATGTGTTATTTACCATCAATAGTAACGGAAGATGTAACAGTTCCAACTAAAACACGACTACAGGGGTGTTATGTGTTACATTTTAAAGTTTAGCAGGTCTCCGTGTTTTACAGGCAAATCATAAGGGTTTTTTCTTTTTGGTAGTTTCCCCATACTGATTTTAAGAGCTTGTAAAGCAAACTTGTTCCTAATTGTTATTTGTTCTTCTTGTGCATATGCATTCTAAATATAAAATTTCCAGGTCACAAGTCTGAAACAGCAAACTAAGTACAGGATACATACTTTTCTTCTTCTCTTACCATATAAATGATTTTTCTCATACCACCTAGTAGTCTTTCACATGCTAATGATATATTCAACCATAAATTATCTAAGCTCAAGCCAAATGATATCCAGTTGTCCTCTGTAGTTTGAATTGGTGGAAGTAAATGTTGTTCACTAGTATGAAATTAATATTATGCATTGTCTTGCTGTGAAGGAAACTTGCGGACAAAGTTGCGTCAGCTGGATATTTGGTGGTAGTTCCTGATTTTTTTTATGGGGACCCTATTATTAATTTTAATGACCCTACATTTGATCGAGACTCATGGCGAAAAACTCACAACACGGTTAGTTTCTTGCTTCTCAGTTGCAATCTATGGATGGGCATATGACAAATTGTGCAAGAATCAAGAAATCAAACAGGGCACATATTGATTTGCCTTTGATGTCCAAATTGAACATTTATGCATGTTTTGTTCAGGGCCTTAGTTGATTGAAATAAAATGGCTTATTATCTATTATGTATAGCTTGAACGTTTCTGATTGCTTTGAGCTGAATTTGAATACATTTTCCTTCTAGGATAAAGGATATGAAGATGCCAAACCTGTGCTTACGGCTCTGAAGAGTAGAGGAGTTTCTGCCATAGGGGCTGCAGGTTTTTGCTGGGGAGGTAAGTGATTTGCTTTCAATTTTAAATTTGTTGTATGACTTCATGCTTGAATGATTTGAAATTAGTTTTTGCACAGAAAACCTAGAGTGCTTCAGCTACTAATATCTAGCTTCCCTTCATATTTACCAGGGAAGGTAGTAGCGAAATTAGCAAGTTCTACTGACATTCAGGCTGCTGTCGTGTTACATCCTGGAAAGATCACGGAAGATGAAATTGATGGTTAGTCTCCCACTTTTCAAGCTCATGCTAATTAATGCTACTGATTGCATGTTGTCTGAGATGTTAAGGTTCATTTTTTTCAGATGTTAAGGTTCCTATTGCTATATTGGGAGCTGAGATTGACCATACTTCCCCACCTGAACAATTGAAAGAGTTTGGAAAGAAGTTGTCAGAAAAATCTGAGGTAAGACCTAAGAAAAGGTCATTCCTTGATTCTCTCATCATGATTTTAAATTTTATAGATGTGAATGTTATGTTCCAATTTAAAACATTTGTTGAATTAAATTTGCCATCATAGAATATTTACAGCATTTAATGAAGCCTGGGTAATAATCCTGGAATTTCAAGACATATAATTAATGGTCAGAAAAAATTTCTCTCAATAAGAGAGCATAATCTCTTCGAAGTTCCAGCATTGGGCATGTAAATATTCTGGCTACTTTTATTAAATATGTTATTTCTTCTTCCAACAACAAACATGGAGTGATTTTTCTGCTTTGCATGTCAAAATTAACAATAATTCAGTTGCTTTTATTTAACCTCCTATTATGTATAACTTACAGTTTGATAGCTTTGTGAAAATATTCCCTGGTGTGGCTCATGGATGGTCAGTGAGGTACAATCTTGAGGATGAGTCAGCTGTCAAGAGTGCTGAAGAGGCCCAATTGGACATGTTAAATTGGTTTACCAAGTATGTCAAGTGAAAATTGTTTTTACATGAAAGTGAACTCTGTGGGTTGGAATGTGCTTGTAAGGCAATGTGCCTAGAAGACTAATTTTCCATGTATTGTATGCAGAAATCAGCATCCTTGTTTCTGAAATTTGGTGATAATTACATACTCATGGATGATTATTTTACTAATGATATTATTTTCAATTAGTACAATTTAGAATGTTGATTGAAATTTTCTTAATTAAATGGCCAATTCTTGTTTGCCATTCATTTTATTTGAAGCTATATGTTCACTTCAATTGCAAGACTCTACTAAAGCATGAGATATGAAAATATTACTCACAAGGCATATACAGAGAAAGGTATTAAATTTGAGTTGATGCTTAGCTACAGCCAGCACAAAGTGCAGTCTTCCAGCTAAATTTCAGTTATGATATTACAGTATATAATAGTCACACATAGTGCGGGATACGCAATGCCACGTTAGCTGAATTTTAGTTAAAATTGTGAAAGCATGTTTTCATTAATTCACGATTATAACTGAATGGAAACAACCCCCCCTCTCAAGAAAGAGACAGCTCTTCCCACGGCTGACTCACCATTGAATCTATTAATCATTATGGAAAATTAGTGTATCAAGATGTCAACTTGAGATCTTATTTCGGTTTCAAACGTCCACATACAAGACTCACCTTTGACTCTTGTCTCGGAGGTGTTTTATTATACATTTTCCCAAAAGAACATTAGTACATATTTTTCTGCTCTTGCAAACCGTTTTACTTTAATAACAAGAAAAAAAAAACCCGCTAATTTTCCAAATTACACGCATTGAGGTCTTTTACAATCGTCTTTCATTAATTTTCATCTCTAAAGAAACAACTCTTAAGAAACCCATTGCAGAGCAGAACAAAATGCAGACCAACATTCACTAATTATAATCACCAAACATCTTGGACAAATACAGAACCAGCCAAGCAAAATGAACCAAGAACAAATTCCTACCACTTTACACCATTCCACCTCAATCTCACTCGAGGCGATACCTTATGTAATAAACACATAAAACGTCATTCTCGCATGCTGTATGGATCTCACATACATAAAAGAATTATGCCATGTATGCCCATTGCATAACATACTTTATGCTCTACACATTGCCTTAACTTTCATGAAAAACCATGCATAAACCCCAAACATTATTGCAAAGATTGGAAATTGTTTAAGCTCTCACTTGCCATTGAGTCTCTGTATAACAGTGATCAGGCCCTGAGTGCCAAGCTTCCCATTCCCATTAGCCACCATCCCAGAAAACAACTGCTTACACAATGCTGCCCCAGGTAAAACCACAACCTTCTCATCATCATCTTGCTCCACAACATCCACACCCATCCCCAAATCCTTCACATGATATTCTGCAAACCCACCTGGCCTAAAGTCCCTCCCTATCATCCTCTCCCCAAACAACTCCATCACCATCGACCCCGCCCCCCCACTCCTCACCGCCTCGAAGAGCTGCCCAACATCCAAACCCGCCTTCTCCGCAAACACCAACCCTTCACTCAACCCCAACAAATTCGCTCCCACAACAATCTGATTCCCTATCTTACAACTCTGGCCGCAACCCGCTTGACCCATATACGTGACCTTCCCTAAAATATCAAACAAGGGTGTCAGCCACTTCACAACTTCACCATCACCACCAGCGAGTATAGCCAATTTCCCATCTCTAGCACCAACGTCGCCCCCGGAAACCGGGGCGTCGACAGCCCAGCAATCTATCTTGCGTGCAGCGGAGAAAATTTCGCGTGCGAGTGCAGGGTGACTGCTGGTAGTGTCAACAATGACAGAGTTTGGATTTAGGCCGGAGAGGAGGCCATCCGAGTCGAGGACAATTTGTCGAACATCTGGTGGGTGTCCGAGCATGGTGAAGATAACATCGCAGGAACGAGCGAGGTCGCGTGGGGAAGAGGCGAGAACGGCGCCTTGGGATTGGAGAGAGAGGGATGAAGGTTTGGAAGGGGTGCGAGCGTAGAAGGAGAGTGAGTAACCGGCAGAGAGGAGGCGAGAGGCCATGGCAGCGCCCATTACGCCTATGCCGATCCAACCTATGCGAGTTTGGGAAAGAGTGATGGGGTTTGGGAAGGGAGTGAGAGTCCCCATTTGATTTGATTTGATTTGCGGTGGTTGAATATTGAATCTTGTTCTTCTGGCTTTAATGGGTTTGCTTTGGGTGATTCAGTTTAGAGAAGATGCTCTTTTTTGCATCCACATTACTACAGTACTCATGGTAATCGGCCTGCCGTATTTTTAGTTTACTGCATATGGCCTGTTTGACAGAAGTGTTTGATAATGTTCGTTCAAAAATAGCGTGAAAACTGTGATTTAAAAATTCTCGTAAAAACACTTATATAAAGTACTCATTATATAAAAAATGTGTATTTAAAAGTGAAAAAACATAGTTGTGTATTTGACGCGCGTGTGTGTGTTTTTTTTAAAGTGATAACATGTAGCCTAATTAGTGGGATCTACAGTTTTTAAAATATTTACAAGTGTCATTGAGTAATGTTGTTTGAAAACTGAAAACTGATAAGAAGAGTTATCTAAATTCAGTGTTTAAACATCCTAAAATGAACAATTGTTACGAGTGGATTAGGGCTCGTTTAGTTGGAGATTTTTAGTATCGTTGTTTAAATGATGTGAAAATTGTGGTTTAAAAAGTGTTGTGAAAACACGTGTTTATAGTATTCAGAAAGCAAAAAATGTGTTTGGTACCATGTTTTAGTATGTGAAAAAACAAATTTTTTTGTTTGGTATGCATGTTAAAAAGCTTATAAGTGCGCCCCTTAGTTGAAATTGAAGAAGAAAGCTTTATGTGTTGTCTAATCAAGTGGGCCTCATGTTTTTCAAAATATTATAAAAGTGTCATTGAGCAACGTTGTTTGAAATCTGAAAATTGGTAAGAGAAGTTTTCCAAATTACACCCTAAAATGAGCAACGTAACTCAAACACTCCTAAAAAAACACCCTAACCAAACGCGTTGATAGTCTCTACAATCATACTTTACCTAAATATTTCTATATAAATTTCATCTAAAATATTTAAAAGTTATTAGGGACAATTTTGAAATTTTCACTCTATATATCCTTTTTTTTTTAATAACAAATTAATAATTACATAAGGAAATGAGGATTTGAACTCTGAATGTCTCTTTTAAAAATACCAAAATATGTCAATTATTCGCAGTAGTGGAGCCAAGAATTGGTCGGGGGGGGGGGGGAGAGATTAAAAGACAAGATTGAAAGTAAAAAATTAATCTAAAAAAATTAATCAATATTAATAACAAAATAAATAAACAACTATATGATAATGTAATTGTCATACAAAATCTAACATAAAATGTAAACTTTAATTTATTTTTTCACACCTAACTTATTTTACTCAATTGCCCTCAACGATTTTTCATATTTTGAAACCGCTGCATTATTTCTTCACACTCAATAGTCTTGAATATATCTTTCTCAATATATGTGACTAAGCAATCATTCATCCATTAATCTCCTATTCAATTGCGTAATCGATTTTTAATTATGTTCATTGCTGAAAAAGTTCTTTAAATAGTAGCTGTTGCAACTGGTAAGATCAATGCCAAAGTCACTAAATGAGTAAACCAATGGATATGAAACATCATTTTTCATTTTTACCATCTTTTCAGCAAGCTCTCTAATTCCTTTAAGTGCTGAAAACTCTTCAGTGGACCGCATGTCATGGATGTATGTCTCAAGTTGGTTATCCAAGAAAGAAACTTGAACTATTGAAAAATCACTTGAATAAAACTGAGCAAGCCGAATCAATTTCTCCTTGTTGAACGCTGAAAATAAGTTATTTGGGTTCAAACACGCAACACAAAGTAATAATTCAGAATTTTCAAAATGACTATTAAGTTCCTGAAAATGCACATCTATAATGTATAAAAAAGCTCCACTTAGTTAGGAGTGTCTCTCGTTTCCTCTCTAGAGCGTAGAGACAGGTCTGGTCTTGCTTCGTGCAAGCAGTTTGTAGTTCCCTTGTGGAACTCTTTGGTCCTCTCTCCCTCCCTCCTACCCGCCCCACCATAACTCCTATATTCCCTTAGAAACCCTAAGCAGCTTGAGATGGCAGACGAACTGAAGACTTTTGGAAAAAATTAACCCTTACTGAGGAAGAAGATGAGGGCATAGTGCTGGGCGGTGACAGCAAAAGAGCTAGGCGAAAACTACCTTGTCATGCAAATACTCACACAAAGAAGCATTAACATAGAAGCCCTACGGAAAACAATGAGGATGGCCTGGAAACCAAACAAAAGTGTCTGTATCTCAGATATTGAGGAGGACCTCTTCCTCGTGGAATTTGGAGATAAGAAAGACAAGTAGAAAGTAATGGACATGCATCCATGGAGCTACGAAAAGAACTTGGTCCTACTTCAGGACTTCGACGGTGACGTTGCACTAAAAGAGCTCAAACTCCATTGGTGTCCCTTTTGGATCCAGATTTACAACCTCCCCCTCAAAAGTAGGACAAAAGATACTGGGTGGAAGATTGGAAGCAAAATAGGGGAGGTCATGGATGTTGATGTCCCAGACAACGGCGTTCAGTGGGGAAGATGTCTACGGGTTAGAGTGAACCTAGATATTACCAAGAAGCTCGTAAGGGGAAAGAAACTAACCGTCGAAGATGATGAGCAGCGCTGGGTTTATTTCAGATATGAACTGCTTCCAAATTTTTGCTACGCTTACGGAAAACTCGGTCATGGCGAGAAAGAATGCAAAGAAGGCGACTCACCCACCATAGGAAAAGAGAAGCCAGTGCCTCAGTATGGTGCTTGGCTTAGAGGCGAGCCACTCAAGCGTACCTCCTACAAGGCTATGCCGGACTCCTCCCACCGACCACCAGTATACGGAAACCACCATAGAACGACGGAAGGAGCGCAACCCTCCCAAGAGGCAGGGTTGGTTGGTGAGCCCCACGTGACTAGGGACCCCACTAGACCTTCTAACACCACGTTGACCCACTCAAAGGGGTCACATGCGCCGAATGCCACAGAACCTGCATTAAAGCTCGCATCAGCACCTGCAAAAGGAACTGTCACTG
Organism: Notholithocarpus densiflorus; assembly: GCA_030021035.2. Taxonomy (NCBI): domain Eukaryota; kingdom Viridiplantae; phylum Streptophyta; class Magnoliopsida; order Fagales; family Fagaceae; genus Notholithocarpus; species Notholithocarpus densiflorus. The sequence goes on along the minus strand of JARYZH020000072.1, from coordinate 1,949,674 downwards.
CTACCGGGCAAAAGCAAGATTGTCTGCAACCTGAAAGTGGTTATTCCTCAAATCAAAGGAAGTCAAACACATCAGGGGTAGGTAAAGAGCATCGGATGCCAGCTACAACAGAGGAGCTGATGGTGATGGATGATAATGATGTTGATTTACCTTTAAAGGCTTTGGTTCGTACACAAAACCAAGCTAGCAATTTGGGCCACACTAATGGGCCAACAGCTATGATATATGATAATGACTTGGGCTGGATCGATGAACCCAACGCCCAGATATTGGAAGCGTATTGAAAGGAAAAATGAGAAGAAGAACAATAGCCCAATTCAAGCCACTACCATTGCAAAAAGAAAAAGAGATGGGCCAACCCCTTGGCAAGAGCTTGAACAAAACTCCACCCCACTCAAACGGAGCAAAGGCAAGAAGATAATAGGGCAACACGTAGGAAAAGAACACAACATGGATGGCGATATGGCGGGGCTGCATCGAATATCGTATCTTGGAATTGCCGAGGGCTCGGGGACTCTCGCGCAGTTCGTACACTTACCAGAATGGTGAGAGATGAAGCTCCCCTACTGGTCTTCCTTGTGGAGACGAAAGCAGATACTTCCTTCATGAAAAGAGTTCAGGCAAAGCTAGAATACACGCAAGGGATTATTGTTCCAAGCAATGGCAAAAGTGGTGGTCTCGCACTACTATGGAAGGAAGGAAGCAATGTAGACGTTTATAAGTACTCACACTCCCATATTGATGTGATCATCTCAGACTCAACGAAAAACTTGAAATGGAGAGCAACGGGTTTCTACGGACATCCAGATACCCAGAAAAGACATATATCTTGGAAGCTCCTAGAACGTCTGAATGAGCAGCTCAACCTACCATGGATAGTTTTCGGAGACTTTAACGAGATTACACATTTGGAGGAAAAATGTGGCGGGGCAGAGAGAAATGTTGACCAAATGCAAGCTTTTCGCAACACTCTTGATGCATGCGCCCTTCATGACCTTGGGTTAAGTGGCCCGAGCTTCACTTGGTGCAATGGAAGGTTTGGTGACCAGAGAACTTTGGTTCGGCTAGACAGGATGGTGGCGAACTCTGAATGGAAAGGCTTATTCCCAGGAGCATGGGTGCAACACAGGTCCACGGCTGCTTCTGATCATTGCTCCTTAGTCCTACACTCATATCCCACTGCTAGAAATAGAAGAAAGAAGCCCCGTTTCCATTTCGAAACAATGTGGCTCCGTGATGCGGAGTGTAAGGAAATCATAGAGCTTGCATGGTCCATGCCAAACAGCTCCGCTGAGGTCCCAACGATTCAAGAACGAATTAAAAGTTGCCAACAACAACTCCAGTGGTGGAACAAGAATGTTTTTGGGCACATCAACAAGCAGTTGAAAGAAAAGCAAGACAAGCTTCAACACTTGGAATCCCTAGATACACTTCATGAGCATGCAGAGGACATCCATCTCCTTCGCAAGGAGATAAACAGTCTCCTGGACAAAGAGAACGATATGTGGTGGCAAAGGTCACGATCCTTATGGATGCAACAGGGCGACAGGAATACGAAGTTCTTCCACTCCACGGCCAGCCAACGTCAAAAGAAGAATGCCATTCAAGGACTTGTGGATGATCAAGGGGCATGGAAGGACAATGCCGAAGATATAGAAAGGATCACTTTAGATTACTATACATCCATCTTCAAGTCTGATCAGCCCACACAGTTTGATGCAGTGGAGTAAGCCCTTGAACCAAAAGTAACAGCAGAAATGAATGCAATCCTAACCAAGGAATTTCAACCTAGTGAGGTTTGGCACGCCATTCAGCAAATGCACCCTATGAAGTCTCCAGGCCCAGACGGTATGCCCCCTATCTTTTACCAAAAGTTTTGGAATATTGTCGGACAAAATACTACTGAATGTGTTCTCAATATCTTAAAATATGGAATTATGCCTACTGATATAAATGCCACCCATATATGCCTCATCCCAAAGAAAAATAACCCCCAAAAAATTACGGATTATTGTCCCATCAGTCTTAGCAATGTATTATCCCGTATTGTTTCAAAGGTCTTGGCTAACCGACTTAAAAAGGTGCTGCCCAAAGTTATCAGTACCTCCTAAAGTGCTTTCCTCCCTGACAGATTGATCACAGATAATGTACTTGTGGCTTTCGAGACAATGCACTACATTAATCAACGGAGAAAAGGCAAAGAAGGTCTCATGGCCATCAAACTTGATATGAGTAAAGCATTTGATCGGGTGGAGTGGCCATGTTTGGAAATGATTATGCACAAACTGGGCTTTCAAGAACGATAGGTATCTCTTATAATAATGTGCATCACAACTACCACATACTCCATCCTCATAAATGGAGAACCAAAAGGATCGATACGGCCATCAAGAGGAATTCACCAAGGTGATCCCATATCACCCTACCTCTTCCTCATATGCGCTGAGGCACTCTCGGCAATGTTGAAGAAGGAGCAAATACAGGGGAATATTAAAGGAGTGGCTGTTTGTAAGCAAGCACCATCAATCTCCCACCTGCTCTTCGCCGATGATAGCCTCGTCTTCTGTAAAGCCACCATGAACGAATGCAATCGGGTTTGGGAGATATTACAAAACTATGAAACAGCCTCGGGCCAGCAAATGAATAGAGAAAAAACCTCTTTGTTCTTTAGCAAAAACACCAGCCCCGAGACTCAAGACTCCATCAAGAACCTCTTTGGTGCCCAAATCATTAAACAACATGAACAATACTTGGGCCTTCCCTCATTAATCGACAAAAACAAGAAAAGAGCTTTTAACAGAATCAAAGACCAGGTTGGGAAGAAGATTGCTGGATGGAAAGGAAAATTGTTGTCGAGTGCAGGGAGAGAAACACTCATCAAAGCCGTTGCACAAGCCACTCCCACCTACACGATGAGTTGTTTTAAGCTCCTAGACTCTCTGTGCAAGGACTTGGGGCCTATGATTAGTCGGTTTTGGTGGGGGCAAAAGAAGGAGGAGAGGAAAATACCGTGGGTAGCTTGGGATAAACTCTGTACATCCAAAGCTGATGGGGGAATGGGCTTTAGAGACTTGCGAGCCTTCAATTTAGCTCTTCTAGCAAAGCAGGGATGGCGCCTCTTGAAAAACCACAACACTCTGTTCTACCAAGTCTTCAAGGCCAAATACTTTGATAACTCCACCTTTCTCGATGCTCAACTCGGCAAAGACCTTCCTTTGCCTGGCGAAGTATCATGGCAGCCAAGTCCATTGTTATTGAAGGGGCTAGATGGAGCATAGGAAATGGGATGCAAACTCAAACTTGGGAGGATAAGTGGATTCCTGTCCCAACAACATTCAGAGTTATCAGTCCGAGAAGAGCACTCCACCTAGCTAATGGCGAGCTGGTCTCATGCCTCATTGACCATGACTTGCATGCATGGAAAACAGAACTAGTCCGTAGCACTTTTCTTCCCTATGAAGCCGAAACAATACTCAGCATTCCACTTAGTGTCCTTCCTACGGAGGATCATCAGATTTGGTCAGCCACCGCAAACGGCGAATTCTCTGTGCGAAGTGCTTACCGTGTTGCCCAAAGACTTCTAACTAGCCAAGACAATGGCCAATGCTCTGACAACTCGCCTATGGCCACAACTTGGAAGGCTATCTGGAGCCTGAAGTGCCCGAATAAAATTAGAAGCTTCATTTGGCGCGCTTGCAAAAATATCCTCCCATAAAAAACGAGACTCAGAGACCGCCATGTTCTGATAGAGGTTGACTGTGCCCTGTGTGACTCAACTGAAACTCCAGAGCACATCTTCTGGGGCTGTGACCTCGCTAAAGAGGTATGGACCATTCTCGAAGTACAACCCCCTAGACCTCTATGGAAACCAAGGGACTTCATAGATCTTTTTTGGCTGCTGAAGGAGAAACATGATCACTCTGCGCTGGAAATCCTTGCAACAGTTGCATGGGGCATTTGGAAAAATAGAAACGATGTTACCTATGGTGGCACCTCCAAAACTGCAACCGTTATTGTAGACAATGCCCGCAGGTACATCGAGGAGTATAAACAAGCAACAAATTCCCTTGGCCCTCGACCTGCTCAAGCGCGGGTCCCCTGGAAGCCCCCACTGCCCAACTGGTATAAGATCAATGTTGATGGTGCAATTTTCAAGGAGACCGGGTGTTGTGGAATTGGAGTAGTTGCTCGAAATGACAGAGGGCAGATCATGGGTGCTCTTTCAAAGAAGTTACACTATCCTCTGGGCGCGTTAGAAGCTGAAGCAAAGGCAATGGAATGCGGGATCATCTTTGCATGGGAGTTGGGACTTAAGCAAGTCATAATCGAGGGAGACTCACAGACTGTCTTTCATGGCCTGACACATGAGACACCTGCTCTAGTCTCCATTATAATAATATTATTAGTGAAAAAATTTGAAAGTTCAGGAGGGGCACCTGCCCCCCCTCGCCCCCCCCCCCCCTCCTCTACCCTTAATTATTCGAGTTACAAAACTCTTGGCATATTCTATATATGAAATATCTAAGGCAACCTTAATGATCGAAATAGGTTTATGCCTTTTGGTTCATAAAAAAAAAAGGATTATGCCTTTTGGTTTGTATATGCACTTGGAAGTTAGAGTAACTTTTTTTTAGATGGATTTGGATTTACGCTATACACTTCATGAGGCCTTTGTCTACTATTTTCCTTCCATTTAATTACTTTTTTTTGTGGGGGGGAGGGGGGGGGGAGGCGTGGAAATCTCCATAAAGTTGTCAATGGCTTTTGGGCCAACCGACATATACACTTGGACCACTCCTAATAGTGGTGTAGAATCGAATCTCTCAAAACATTTGGCCACCACATTATATGCAAAAAAAAAAAAAAAAAAAAAATCATTATCAAGAATGAGTACATTTTAGCAACATTACATACCAATATGTGGTATATATATATATATATATATATATATATAGACTCATGATTGGCTTTTACCGTGATATATCTTATTATTGAGAACTTTAGATTTATCAAAATTACTTCGCCACAATAAATAAATATATGAATCTAAATACTTTTCGGTCACAGTTACGTGAACTAGCGGGCAACATAATACAATATAAACTATCCCTTTCACCATCTTGTGAATGCCGTCTGCCAAGTGCTAATCTCATTTCGTATTCCCTTATGTCGGCAGTCAGCCTGCATAAGGATTTGGGAATATATATAGTAACTAGTACTACTATTTTCTTTCCCCGATAAATTCCATGGTTGGAGAGAATTTGAATACAAATTCCTTGAAAACACAAAAAGAGAATTTGAATATGTATTCGATGGAAACATTAAAAGATTTTAATCAAGTTATATGACTCTTGTTAATACATAACAACTACTAGTAATTATTGTAAGGATTTGATTTGAGTCTAATGTTTTTGTGTACTTAATCATTCAAGATCATGACACATGGTAAAAACTAAAAAGAAGTGGCAGCTTTAAGAAATTTTTTTTGGGTAGTCATTAAGAAATTTAAATTATATGAAATCTAATAAAAAAAGAGTTTGAATATATTAATATCACAAAAAAACATGCAAATACATGAAATTTTTTCAATTTCCTTCTACTAATAAAAGGAAAAATAAAAAATAAAAAATGACTGGTGAGAGATAAAGTGAGAACTAAGAATGCTGAGAGAGAGAGAGAGAGAGAGAGAGAGAGAGAGAGAAGTTGAATTGTGATCCTCCCAACAATTCCTCCCTCGCAATGACACTCAAGTGACTCAAACCCATGACCTTGGTCATAATGCTATTTGTTGGACTGTGAGTTGTACCATTACACCTTAAAATCAATTAGTGATGATCAGGAAAACACATTCAAATCTTTTATGACATTTGACATCATGCCCTACGAGTCTATTTTTAGAGTAGTTGTAGGAAGTCGAATTGTGGTCCTCCCAACACTTCTTATTTTAGCCAATTTTTATTTTTGTTATTTGGGCTATTATTTTTTATTTTTTGTTTAAGGGTTAAAGATTATGTTTGGGGCCAAGATTTTTTTGAACTAATGCTACATCCACAATATTTTAATAACAAATCCTAAGTAACAAGCTAATATTGGTGGATAAAAAAGCGATGCTAGTAGTGAGTTCATATTAGAACGAGTAACAACTTACCACATATAATTTGTTGTAAAAATGTTGTAAACATAGTATTACTCTTATTTTTCTTGAATCAAATTCATAGGGTTCTGAAGTTAGGTTGTCAATATTTTTTTAGGGTTGACAGAAACAAGTTAGTTTTTTCTTTTTTTGGAGTTCAGGGTATTCTTGTGAACTCCCTAACTATAATGTAGAGTCGTCATTGGTAAAAAGTGTACACCTGTCATAATCCTCAATCTTTGCCCTAGTATTTTTTATCATACCAAATGTCTGTAATTTGAATTCCATTTCCCGCTTCCATTATGTATCTATAAAATCATTGTAATGTCAAACATAAAATATGTTAAATATATTAGCAACGTGATGTGTTATACCATGTTGTATATATTAGAGTGGATGCAGAAGTGGAAGCATAGTATAGGAACGAGAGAGTACAATGGTTATGTGGTTCAACCTTGTCGGCCTATGTCCACGGAGGAAACCCTTAAAGACTATATCTTTATTGTATAAAATTGTAGTATAATAACCTGTGTTACAATGAATTATAACATGAATATATATAAACGACTAAACTCTAAACTACTAGTACAAGTAGGAGTGGGTTTAAACTTATTACATTGGGCTCATATGTCTAATATATTTCTATCAAAATATATGGTGGTCAGATATCCAGGAGTGCCGTTTCAATCCGAAACGTCTAGGTTCATTCTCCTTTCATTGTAACTATGAGCTACCAAAATGAAAAAAATAAAAAATCTGAGGTGACATCAGTGATGATGCGATCCAGTAGAAACTAGGATCCAGGGTGTCCCAAATTAGACCTTCTTATCTATATCCAAGTATCCAACCAACCATGTACAAGTACAACACAAAATCCCCGCAGCCCAAAGACCGAGGAGCAGATAGTTTGTGTTTTGTTTTGTGTTTTCTGTTCATAGAGAGAAACACAAAAGAGAGAATAATAAGAATGTCTGGTCCTCAGTGTTGCTCAAACCCACCAACCCTGAACCCAAATGCTGGAGCTGGCCATGTTGAACAGCTTGGTGGTCTCAGCACCTACGTCTCTGGCTCTCCGAACTCCAAGCTTGCCATCCTTCTCATCACTGACGTTTTTGGTACCTACCTACCTACGTACACATTTCTTTCACACTTCACTTCTTTGGCTACTCTATTTTTCACTTCAAACTGTGATCTCATCTGGGTGTTGGCTTTTGGGTTCTGAGATATTCGGAAATAACTCTTACATACACTGTTACACATATGCATGTTTTTAACTGAAATTGTACTTGTAATCGTACAGGTACGATTTCAGTTGGTTAAAAACACGCGTGTGTACGTGTAATAGCCATTGTTTTTTGTTTAATTGAATTATTTATGAATCTTGAGGAAAATTGATTGGCACCTTCAGTTATCCTTGGAATTTCTCTGTTCTAATGAAATGTTACTATGAAAAGAATTTCTGTGAAAACCGTGATCTATCTTTATTAGACATAAATTTGATTATGTTCCTTGGAGCTATAATTCATTTTTTTTAATGTATCATCTTGTGGTGTTTTGCAGGTTATGAAGCACCAAATTTCAGGTACGATGATTTCTTTATTTTACCGGATCAAATATTTCAATTGCGCTATATAGAGGCAACTAGTTACATATAAAAGAAAACTGTCACCCAAACTAAGAGGATAGAGTTATGTGACAACATTCAATAGTTACATTGGATCATTAAAGCAAAAGAAAAACAACATAGGTGACACAAATGATTTTTAAAGGACGGCTAGCTGAGCTGCTATTTTTTTTCCCTTGGTTCTCTTAGAGATAAATCTTGCCTTCTCTAGGATTAAGGATTTTGAAGGAAATCCGCTTTTTGTGCAGCTATGATCCTTCTTTTCTTAATTTTCACAAAACTAGTACACGTAGAAAGAAATCAAACAGTAGAGAGAATATTTGGAGATTAGAAAGCTAGTATAGTAAGGTTACCTCTCCTTTTATAACACAACATAATCTCTATACAAAAAGAATTTCAAATTTCAAAACCAAATTTATAAAGAGTGATTCTCCGAGATAAAATCTTGCCTTCTATTGGATTAAGGAAGAATGGAGAGTTTTCTCTTCTTAATTTTCACAAAACTAGTACATGTTCAAAGAAATCAAACATTAGAGAGAATATTTGGAGAGTAGAAAGTAGAAACTGTATCTTGTTCGTTCGGCCAGTATAGTAAGGTTACATCTCCTTTTATTATACAACATATTCTCCATACAAAAAGAATTTAAATTCAAAATCGATTGTACAAAGAGTGATTCTTAGAAAGTATTATGTGATTGCTTCCTTAGAATTTTCCAATAGTAAAGGTGGTTGACTAGGACCAACTTTGGTATCATTTGAGTAATTGCTTAGAGATTATTTTGGAATTGCTTCCTTAGGAGGCTCCAACTAATCGTGCTTTATTAGGACCAGATTTGGTAACACTGTGTAATTGTGACCGGCCTAGATTCCTTGATTTCTGCCAATACATGTATTGTTAACTTCACAAAGATCATTATCCAACAATTTTGTTCACCTGTGATAGGCCAAAAACGTATTGACCCATTGTGATGAATTAATTGATTAATTAGCCAAGTTTATTAATTAATCAAATTAACATGCAAATCGCGTGGTAGCACAAACAAATCACCAATTAACTAAAGTATGCAGCGGAAAATAAATTGACACCGTGATTTGTTTACGAATGAGGAAAACTTATAAGGCAAAAACTCCATCGGGTGATTTGAAGGCCACTACTCTCGAGAATCCACTATTATCAAAACAAGTGGTTACAAGTAAAGGAATCTTAGTACTTTATACCAACCTACAGTTGAACTCTTACCCCAATACCCAATTGGACTTGTTCTGTAGTGAAAATCTCTCCTTTCAATGCACGGCTCCCAGTACGTGACTAACCAATTGCGCGGATCCCAGTACGCGACTTGATCACCAACTTGAGAAGGATGTTGGCTGCAAAGTTCTTCTGTTCATCCCATGATGAAGATCATGAAGTTGCATGGTCACAAAACCCTATAGTGTAAAAACACAGCAACTTCTTGAAGAGAATGAAGAATTGGGGCAAACTAGGTTTCCGGTTACACTCTTCTTCACACTTGTGTAATTGTGCTCTTGTGCAACTGTGCGTAACCTTTTTCAGCCCTTAAAATAATCCTTATATATGTTTAGGATTGTGAGAAAAGAAAGCCTAAACATATACCCATGGATTGGATGAAAACAGAACTGAAAAATCTGTTTTTCATAAATCTCGACAGATACCCTATCTGTCAAGCAACTGTCGAGCCTCGAGCTGAAACAGCTCTCTTTAAATCTCGATAGATGCTAGCTGTCGAGCTTTAATGAACAACACTTTCACACTTGATTCTTGAACAGACTTGCATGGCTTTAACACTTGAACTTGAAATATTGTTTCTTGAAACATTAAACACATCCTAGATCTACCCAATTACAAGTAAAGTGCATTTTGTCAAAAGATTAGCCAATTACACAAAATAGTGACATATGTTCCTAACATTGAAACACATATGTCCTAATAATCTCCCCCTTTGGCAATCCGTGAGAAAACCACAACAAACAAATGAACATATGAGATAAGTCATAAATCACTCAACTTATACTCACTTGTTGAACACAATAGAATCTATCCTAACACAAACTCTTGAAAAACTTTGCAAAAAGAGAGTTTATGGCAAGTAGACTTTGACAACCTGTATTTCTGAAACACTTTAAACAAAACTCATCAAGGCATTTTAGTGTAAAACAGAAATATAAGATTGCATACAAGTAACAAGAGACATGTGCATAAAGAGAGAAAAGAAACAAAACATGTAAGGGTAGGTGAAAAACATACATCAATATATAAAGAATATAAGTACAATGTATGTCAAAATGGCCCAAGACCAATATACAAGATATAATGTATCTGAAATGGAGAGAAAAGAAAAAATACATCAAATCCTCACTACATCTCTCAATGTACACTCCCCCTACCAAAAATCTCCTATACTAACCCTCCCCCTACGAGTATGACTACTCTCATATCCAAAATTACTCCCCCTTTTTGTTACGAGTGACAAAGGGTAAGAGTATCAAGTAGACATCTCGTCACTGCTAGAAGAGCTAGCATCTCCATTCTCATCATCATCGTCGTTGGAGTCATCATCGTCCTCGGATGCCTCGGGAGGAGGAAAGGGAGACTCCACAAAGCCACCAAGGCGAGCCTGCTGTCTAGCAATATGACCGACACGGGTGTTCACCTGATACATCTCAGTAGTGAGTGTATCAAGGCGAGCATCCATGCGCTGAAGCTGCGCCATGATCGCATCCAGAGTCACACCTCTCGCAGAAGTAGAGGGAGCGGAGGTGGATGGAGCTGAAGGAGTGGGAGGAGCTGCTGACCCGGACCGCCTCGAACGAAACTGCGCCTCGCTTTGTTTAACGATAGCGGCATCAATGGCACACATAACGTGGAAGTGGTCGGAAACGGGAAAGGGAACAAAAAAATGGCGTAAAATCCTCGTGATAGCTGAAGGGAAGATGAGCTTATCACGGGACGTCCTATCCCTATATACATCTAGAATAAAAAGAATAAAATGAGAAGGAAAATTTATAGTGAGATGTTCTAAAAAGGAAGGCAAAAATTGAGCACGGTGCTCGGTAATAGAGTTATAGTGAGAAAGAGGATGCAAAACAAAAGTCATGACCATGTTAAGAGAACGAGGGCCTTTAGCAAAGGCCGAACAAGGAGTGAACTGACGATCACCCCAATCAGAGGGACGCTCACAAAAAGAAGATATGAGCTCGTCTTTGGACACAGTCCTCAGACGATCACAATCGGGGTAATCAGGATGCTCTACCCTCGGGACACGGAGCACATCAGATACAATATCTGGTGTGACCACAATGCGCGTACCTCGAACGCGAGTAACAAAAAAAGGCACTGAAAAATCAAATCCATGCATGTTGGAGTAGAACTCTTGGATCAGCACAAATGGACAAGTGACCAGGACGTCACACAGTGACTCCCATCCCCTACTGTGAATGACAGTGGGTAGGTCAGTGTCGGAGAAGTCCAACAAGATGACTTGGCGTTCCGAATGAACGCCTCGTCTAGAGAAGTTCTCAAAGAAGTCCATTTTGGCATTCTCATCACGGAACCGGACGTGTGAGGGAGTAGGATTAGAGGAGGTGGATGCCCCAGAACGAAGAGGGTTCCAGGATGGAACAGACTTACATTTAGGTGCCATGACACACTAATGTAAACTAAAGAGTGAGGGGGGGAAGAAAGAGACAATCAAAAAAGTCTCAAAATAGCTCAATATATAAGAATATATAGAATGTAAAGAATGTATGCATGAAAATGCATGAGCATGTGATATGCAATAGTAAAAACAGCATAGGCTCAGCCCAATCCAATTCTACCAGCACACATGTTTGCAACAAAGAAAACACACATCTAAGAATGCATGTAACATTGTTATAATGCAAATGAGATGCAATGCATGATATTTTAAGATCAAAAATACAAAGCCCATCCCAAAAAGTTCACAATAACTTCATCAATTTTGAAAAACCCCAAAATTTTCAAAAAATCCCAAAAAGTTAGGTCAAATGCATTTTAAAGAAGGATTAGAACCCTTACCAAGTGAAGAACAACTTGATCTAGGCCAAAAAGTCCTTGAGGATGAAGTTTGGAGTGAGAGAGAGAGGTTTTGGGAGGTGAAAAGTCTAGAGAGATCGAGCAAAATGAGTTCCGGATCGTGCTGAACAAATATATAGAAGCTCAGTAATTCCTGACAGCTATAGGTGTCGAGAGGTGTTGAGCTTTAAAAAGGGTCGACAGATGCAGCTATCGAGCAAGCGTCCAGAGGTGTCCACAGCAAAAAGAAGCTTGATGGATCGAGGTGTTGTTGAGGAGCTATCAAGGGGACAAAAAGTTGCTCGATCGCTCGACCTAGCTATCGAGAGGTGTCAAGATTGCGATAAAAAGCAACTGAAGAGCTCGATAGATAAGCTAGGTATCGAGAGGTGTCGAGGAGTTGTCGAAATTGCTTAAAAACTATTTTTCAAGAAGAGAAAAACATAGACATGAATGCAATCAAACATGCAACTCAACCAAGGATCCAAACAACATTTTGAAATCTCAAAATCATCTTTCAACAAAAAAATGTTAAACATATAGATCCTAAAACACACATACACACTAAACGAGTCTAACCAATTTTATATTTCAAAACAAGTTAAGACAGTTTAGTGAGCATACATTAACACATGTATTCCTTGTGATGGCCAAATCACACTGTACCTGCACATGTATCAAGAGTAGCAAAGAATTTGTGTGTTGTGTGTGAAAAACATCGCAAAATTGCATAAGTGTCTAGATGCTATGATGATTTGAAATATAAGAAAATCATTTTAACTCACACACAATCATAACTATTTGATAGGGACTATCACCTTCGAGGAACATCCTATAACTCCCAGATCTCCTAGAATACATGCTTGCAATCATATATAAAGCATTTTTTTCTTTTTTCTTTTTTCTTTTTGCTTTTATTTTCTTTGCATATTTTTATTTTCTTTTAAGCAAACCATGCATGGGCATATAAGAGAAAGAAAAGAAATACCCAATGATGTTAAGTTTTTGACATTGCACTTTTGCTAAGCTGAAGCATACAGATGTCATTGACATTGCACTTTTGCTATGCCGAAGCATACAGATATCATTTTATGATTGGCAGGCAATAGTGGTGAGATGGTTATTTATATCTTTCTCTTAGGATTTTCTAGTCCTTCCCATCAAAAAAAGTGATACGAGTGTTAAGTCTAAGAGATCACTTAACCTTACTCATCACAAACACGAGACACAAAGTTCACTTGCTTAGTTGTGCATAGAGATGCTCATCTAAGCTACAAAAGATACAAAGTTTAAAAAACTTTGTTTCAATTGTCGTCCAAGGTACACAAGTACCAATGTACACAAACATACACTGTTTTTGTATTTTTCAATTTTTTAATTTTTTTTAATTTTTATATGAAAAACAAAATAAACCAAAAATGAAAAGAAAACAAACAAAAACAAAACAATGCATAAAACTAGATGCAAATGCATGGAGAAGAAGAGATCACTCCATAGAGATGACACCAATGTTTTGGAGAACGAATTCAAATGGTTTGCTGTCAAGAGGTTTGGTAAACAAATTAGCATTCTGATCATCAGTGTGAATAAACTCAAGAGTAAGAGTACCATCTTCGACAAGCTCCCTAATGAAGTGATGTCGAATCTCTATGTGTTTAGTTTGAGAATGTTGAACCGGATTCTTAGAGATGTTGATGGCACTGGTATTATCACAATAAATGGTAAGATGTTCTTGACAAATACCATAATCATGGAGGAGTTTTTGCATCCATTGAAGTTGGGTGCAAGAGCTACCGGCAGCGATGTACTCAGCTTCTACAGTGGATAATGAGATGAAATTCTGCTTTTTGCTCATCTAGGAGACAAGATTATTACCCACATACAAACAACCCCCTGATGTACTCGTTTTATCATCAGCATTCCTAGCCCAATCAGCATCAGAGTACCTAGCCAAGATAGCATTTGTGTCCTTGCTGTACCATACACCAAAGTCGGCAGTGGTTTTGACATACTTTATGATTCTTTTCAGAGCAATCATATGAGACTCTTTGGGATTAGTCTGATATCTAGCACACACTCCCACACTGTAACTAATGTCAGGTCTACTAGCAGTAAGGTAAAGAAAACTACCTATCATGTTTCTATAAAGAGATTAATCAACACTTTTTCCTAACAAGTCAACAGTGAGTTTAACATTTGGACTCATAGGGGTTCTAATAGAACTAGCAGATTCTAAACCAAACTTTTTCACAAGATTTTTAGCATATTTAGATTGAGATAGGAATATACTTGAATCTTGTTGACAAATCTACAATCCAAGGAAGTGAGTCAGCTCTCTAATCATGCTCATCTCGAACTCGGCCTGCATGAGTTTTGAGAAGCTATGTGCAAGTTCATCCTTAGTTGATTCGAAGATGATGTCATCAACGTAAACTTGAGCAACTATCAACTCGTCGTCTTCCCTTTTTATGAAGAGAGTTTGATATGCTTTTCCTCTTGTGAACCCATGTGACACCAAATATTGTATGAGCCGATCATACCAAGCTCTGGGGGCTTGCTTTAACCCATAAAGTGTCTTTTTGAGGTACAGCACATGATCCGAGAAGTGTGGATCAATGAATCCTTTTGGTTGAGCCACATAAACATCTTCTTTAAGCAGTTCATTCAAGAATGCAGTCTTCATGTCCATTTAATAGAGCTTGAACCTCAAGTGACATGCCAGGGCTAGGAGAATTCTGATGGACTCCATACGATCTACCGAGCAAATGTCTCATCATAGTCTACTCCTTCCATTTGTGAGTATCCTTGAGCTACAGGTCGAGCCTTGTTGCAGATCACATTACCCTCCTCATCAGTTTTATTGCGGAATATCCATTTTATGCCAATGATGTGCTCACCCTCCGGTCTAGGTACCAAAGTCCAAACATTATTCCTCTAAAACTGAAGCAGTTCATCGTGCATAGCTTCCACCCAGCTTTCATCCTAAAGAGCTTCTTCAACTTTAGTGGGTTCAACCTGTGATAAATAACAAGAATAAGACACAAAGTTAGCAACACATTTATCAACTGTACGCTTTCTTAGTGTAAGTTCATTCATGTTTCCCACAATAACTTCAGGAGGATGATTCAATTTGACCTTGGAGGAAGGTTCTTTCTCTTCATAGGTTTCAGAATCAGGTGAAGTAGATAAGTCTGCTGAATCTTCTACAACACTTGGAGTATCTGGTGTACCAGGTGATACGGGTTCTTGTTCAACAATTTCTTGAACTTCTCTGGGTTCAGGAGGAAGAATTTCTTTGGGAAGTTCTTCACCAAATTTTTCAGAACCAGCATCTGAAGATTCATCAATAACAACATTTACTGTCACCATTACCTTCATGGTTCTTTTGTTGTATACCCGATAAGCCTTGCTTGTAGAGGAGTATCTAAGAAATATTCCTTCATCACTTCAGGAGTCAAATTTTCCCACATTCTCTCTATATTTGAGAATGAAACAAGTACTTCCAAAGATTCTAAAATACTTAACATTAGGCTTCCTTCCCTTCCATAACTCATATGGAGTCTTCTTGGTACCGGGTCTAAGGTACACCATATTAACCGTATGACAAGCAGTGTTGATGGCTTCTCCCCACAAATTTCTAGCCATATCCTTGTTGTGCAACATTGCTCTAGCCATCTCTTGAATAACCTTGTTCTTCTTTTCTACTACACCATTCTGCTGAGGACTAATAGGAGCAGAGAATTCTTAAGATATGCCTGATCTTGTACAAAAAGATTCCATATATGATTTTTCGAATTCTTTACCATGATCACTTCGAATTCGATCAATCTTCTGGCCCTTTTCATTCTGCAATCTTGTGCATAAAGCTTTAATGTGCTCAGGAGCATCAGACTTGGATCGTAGGAGAATGACTCAAGTGTACCTAGTGAAGTCGTCCACCACAACCATGATGTATCTTTTTCCACCAAGAGACTCGGTTCTGGTTGGACCCATAAGATCCAGATGTAGTAGCTCCAATGGTCTGGATGTATCAGATGTCTGAGTGCTCAGGTGTTTAGCCTTAGTCTGTTTCCCAAGTTGACATGGTCTACACACCACATTGCTCACTCTACTAAGCTTAGGTATCCCCAAAACTGACTCATGCTTAGATACAATTGAAAGATGTTTGTAACTAGCATATCCCATCCTTTGGTGCCATAGATCTCTTCATTTGGTAAACAAATACTATTACACACAATATCAGCATCTGGAACCAAGCCATAACAATTGTCTAGTTGTCTAGAGTGCGGACAGCACTTATGAGTTTCTTTCCAGACTCATCCATTACAAGGCATTTTCCCTTTGAGAATAGTACCATAAAGCCTTGATCACATATCTGACTTATGCTTAACAGGTTCACTCTCAGACCTTCTACATATAGAACATTTGCAATGTCTAGCAGTCCTGGTAGAGAGATGATTCCCTTTTCTTTAATCTGTGATTTGCTCCCATCACCAAAAGTGATATTACCACCTTTCTTAGACTTGAAAACTTTAAAGAGAGATCGGTCTCCAGTCATGTGTCTTGAGCAACTGCTATCAAGGTACCACAAACACGTGTCCATAACCTTAAATGTAGACTTCATCATAAAGCACACTTCGTGCTTAGATGACAGATTAGTGGGAATTGTATTTTCTCTCATCTGCCTTTTATGAACTAAACCTTTAACTTTCACTCTTCTTAGACGAATTCCTTTACACATTTTCATTCTGAGACAGTCTAGTTTCCTCTTTGCCAAACTGAGATTTTTTCCAATAGTCATCAAAATAGAATTCAAATAACTTTTAGACTTGCATTTTCTGATACACTCAAACAAGTAGAGATTAGAAAAACAAGATGTATTTGAAAACAAAGATCTCTTCAAGCCAATTGCAGCCATGACAACAGGGGTCAATGGATCACATAGCAAAGATTAACCATAATTAGAGTGTGCCTGATCTGATACCACTTGATAGGCCAAAAACGTATTGACCCCTTGTAATGAACTAATTGATTAATTAGCTAAGTTTATTAATTAATCAAATTAACATGCAAATCACGTGATAGCACAAACAAATCACTAATTAACTAAAGTATGCAGTGGAAAATAAATTAACACGGTAATTTGTTTACAAATGGGAAAAACCTATATGGCAAAAACCCCACCGAGTAATTTTAAGATCACCACTCTTGAGAATCCAATATTATCAAAACAAGCGGTTACAAGTAAAGGAATCCCAGTACCTTATACCAACCTACAGTTGAGTCTTTACCCCAATACCTAATTGGACTTGTTCTGTAGTGACAATCTTTCCTTTCAATGCACGGCTCCCAGTACGTGATTAACCAATTGCGCGGATCCCAGTACGCTACTTGATCACCAACTTGAGAAGGATGTTGGCTACAAAGTTCTTCTGTTCATCCCACAATGAAGATCATGAAATTGCTTGGTCACAAAACCCTATGGTGTAAAAATACAGTAGCTTCTTAAAGAGAATGAAGAACTAGGGCAAACTAGGTTTCCGGTTACACTCTTCTTCACACTTGTGCAATTGTGCTCTTGTGCAACTGTACGTAACCTTTTTCAGCCCTTAAAATAATTCTTATATATGTTTAGGGTTGTGAGAAAAGAAAGCCCAAACATATACCCACGGATTGGATGAAAACATAACTGAAAAATCTGTTTTTCATAAACCTCGACAGATACCCTATCTGTCGAGCAGTTGTCGATCTTCGGGCTGAAACAGCTCTCTTTAAATCTCGATAGATGCTAGCTGTCGAGCTTTAATGAACAACACTTTCACACTTGATTCTTGGATAGACTTGCATGTCTTTAACACTTGAACTTGAAACCTTGTTTTTTGAAGCATTAAACACATCCTAGATCTACCCAATTACAAGTAAAGTGCGTTTTGTCAAAGGATTAGCCAATTACACAAAATAGTGATATATGTTCCTAAAATTGAAACACATATGTCCTAACAACCTGCCTAAGAAAGTCTTTTAAAGGATGTGATGCAGTCACGCAGGACAATGATAATAAATATGCAATCCTTAACATCATTGTTAATGAATTTGGAAAAAAAGAAAAGAAAAGAAAAAATAAGTGATATCAAGTCCAAGAATGTCGGAAACATGAAGCTCGTGGAAGGATTGAAATTTTTAGTTTGAGTGAAGAATGTGGCTGATGAATATTATGAGAATGACGATATCAAGGAAAGTGAATTCAATGGTTAGCTTATAAACTTTCAAACTCTGATTTCCAAGAAGATGAATGAAATAGCAAGTATCCATAAGGGGATTCATGGGGTTTGCCCTAAGACATGATCACTGAATTTTGACATGTGACCCATTACATCCTTGAAGTCATGTTTTAGGTATAACTGTTTCAATTTATCATTATCATTAAAGGTAAATAGTTCTACCTTTTTCAGTATTAAAAAAAAAAAAAAAAAGAAGGTAAATAGTACACGTGCCTTGCATGGGCAATTATATATGTATATGAAATAGGGGACAGAAGAGACAAGAATATTTCATGCCTCTTTCCAACAGCTATAAAGGCCAAAATTGGGCCATTTACATGTAATTGGCCTAAATTTAGGCATGTTTAGTTAGCTAATGGAACACAACCAGGCAATCCAAGGGCCAAAGGGACCTAAAGTTCTTTGAATTTCATGGAAATTATAGCCTTTGGAAAGAGGCTGGAGATAGTAACAAAAATGACTCTCCTCTTTTGCCCTTCATTTCAGAGTGTGTAAATGCCCACGTGATGTACAGATACTATTTACCATCAATAGTAATGGAAAACGTCACGATTATCGCTAAAGCACGATTACATGGATTTGTGTGTCAAACATAAAAGTTCATGAGGTCTTTGTGTTTTACAGGCAAACCGCAATGGGGTTTTCTACATTTTCCACATTATAGATTTTAAGGGCTTGTAAAGTGAACTTGTTTCTAATTGTTGATTGTCTATGCATCCTAAATATGCAATGTTTTCATAAGTTCATCCTAAATATGAAGTGTTCTGATCACAAGTCCGAAACGCTATACTTAGTCCTGGGTATATAATTTTTTCTTCTGTCCTCACCATTTATTTGATTTTTCTTATGCTGCTTTTTAGTCCTTCAAATGTTAATGATATATATTTGCAATAAATTATCTAAACTTGAGCCAAATAATATCCAGTCCTCAATAGTTCAAATTAGTGGAAGCAAATGTTTTTCAGATACTATGATTTATCATATTTTAACTTTTACTAAGCACATAAATCCAAACTGCCATCAACCACGTCTTAGAGCTTTTTATGTTCCATCAATTTTGTTATTCACCAGCCAAATTTACTTTTATGTTCTAGATAAACTAGATGTAAGTGCATTCAAATATCAGTTATTCCTAGCTCTGTGATATTAATAATATGAATTGCTTCTCTATGAAGGAAACTAGCTGACAAGGTTGCAGCAGCTGGCTTCTTTGTGGTAGTTCCTGATTTTCTCCATGGTGACCCTGTCACTGATCTTAGTGACCCTAAATTTGATCTAGACACCTGGATGAAAGCTCACAACACGGTTAGTTTTTTGCTTCTCAGTTGCGATCTTCAGGATGGGCATATGAAAAATTGTGCAAGAATCAAGAAAATAAGCAGGGCACATATCAAATTGTGTTTGATGTCCTAATTGACATACTATTACACATCTATGCATTTTTTTTAAAAAGCCAAAGTTGAAATTGAATGCTTTTTATCTGTAATGTATGACTTGAACTGACCTAATTCTGACTGCTTTGAGCTTAATTTGACTAAATTTTCCTTTCTAGGAAAAAGGATTTGAAGATGCCAAACCTGTGATTGAAGCTTTAAAGAGTAAAGGATTCTCTGCCATAGGGGCTGCAGGTTTTTGCTGGGGTGGTAAGTGAGTTCCTTTTAATTTAAACTTTGATGAGGAACTTAATGCTTGAATTTTTTGAAAATTTATTGGCATAGTAAACCTGGAGTGCGTCAGTTGCTAACATCTAGCTTGCGTGCATGTGTTTCAGCAATGGTATTGGTCAAATTAGCAAGTTCTACTGACCTTCAGGCTGCGGTCTTGTTGCATCCTGGATGGATCCCAGAAGATGAAATCAATAGTAAGTCTTCCATTTGTCAAGCTCATGCTAAATATATGTTACAGGTTGCATGTTGTCTCAGATGTTCAGGTTCATTGTTTCAGATGTTAAGATTCCTATTTCAATATTGGGAGCTGAGATCGACCATTATTCCCCACCTGAAATATTGAAACAGTTTGGAAAGAAGTTGTCAGAAAAATCTGAGGTATGTCCTAAGAAAAAGTCATTCATTGATTCTCTATTCATGATTTTGAATTTTATAAATGTTAATGTTTTGTTCCAATTTAAGTCTTTTTTTTTTTTATAAAGTAATTTGCCATCATAGAATATTTCCAGCATTTAATAAAGCCTGGGTAAAAATACTGGAATTTCTTTCATGACTAGAAATTCATGCTCAGAGACACTTCTCTTGATAAGAGAGCATAATCTCTTCCAGCATAGTAAATCTTCTGGATAAAAGTTATAATTTCTTCTTCCTATAACAAAGAAGAGTGGTTTTTCTGCTTTGCATATCAAAATTAACAATAATTCAGCTGCTTTTTTTAACCTCCTACTATGTATATCTTTCAGTTCGATAGCTTTGTGAAGATATATCCTGGTGTGGCTCATGGATGGACAGTGAGGTACAATGTTGAGGATGAGTCAGCCGTCAAGAGTGCTGAAGAGGCCCATTTGGACATGTTAAACTGGTTTACCAAGTATGTCAAGTGAAAATCTGTTTATACATGAAAGAGAAATGTGAGGGTTGAAATAACGTAAGGTAATGTGGCTAGAAGACAGGTAATTATCTATGTATTGTATGCAGAAATTAGCGTCTTTGTTTCGCCTAAAAGCTTGTACTTTAGTAGTATTGTTTGGTCTTTCTAGTGAAAAGGACCAAGATTTGAATCCGCGTCTTTCACTTGTTGCAATAATTGAATTATTGAAAAAAGAGATTAGCACCCTTGTTTCAGAAATTTGGTAATAATTACTTATGGCTGATTATTTTACTTATGATATTATTTTGTACTAGCACCGTTTAGAATATTAATTAAAATTGTCTGAATTAAGAGGTCAATTCTTTCTTTGGCCATTTGGCTATATCTTCACTTGAGCAGGATTTCTTCTGTTAAAGTATGAGACTTTATAATATTATTTATTATTCCCTCTCTAACCGGACATTTCCAGGCAAAAAATCTGCTTTAATGGTGATCCTACATGAGATTAGAGTTTCTCAATAAATATGTCATACGAAGAATCACAATATTGTTGGGGGCACTACACCATGGGTCCAGCCCACTTGTAATAGACATGCTTATTTAATGAGCTTGGATAGGGGAAATACCTTCTATGGTTGAGTCTGCATGATGTAGCGATGTTATCTTTGTTTTTATAGAAGTTACAAGTTTCTTATAATAAAAAAATGAGCTTGTCTTTCATTTCTCTTTACTTCTCTTCATCATGTACAAAAGTCAGCATGATTATTGGGTTGGTTGGCTTAGGCGTGTTGGACACGCTGAGGAGAAAAAGAGAAAAGAAAGGGGCTTGTAACACCCCATAATTTTGATACTAGTTAAATTATTATATATATATATATATATATATTATAAAGGAGGCCTACAATTAAATGGATTACATTGATTTGGGCCTAAGATATTAAAAAATAAGATAAACACTATGGGATATGAAGCCCAAATGAAGTGGCATAGGTAAATAAATGGGCCTTGAAAACCCTAACCTATTTTTCCTCTTAAGTTATACGTGTATTTACTAAGGGTGCCTCCTTTTGCTTCAGCCGACTATTGAACCTTGCCTTTCTTCACTGTGGCGTTGAGTTGGAGTCTTCAGGTATGATTTTCTCATGCTCTAGAATTAAGAAGTTTGAATAATCAATAGTTAGTCATTGTTATGAATTTAGACTATCATTATACTATTAGAAAAGGGCTCCTATAATTGTATTATACTAGATAAAGATTGGTCAATATGTCAGGAAGGAGCACAGACTTTGAAATTGAACCAAATAGAGTATTAGGCTTGGACTTTGTCACCATGTTAAAGTGAAAAGAGTGCTTATGGTTATTGCATTCACACATAGCCTCAATGGTTGACCGATCAACCATCACACTTCTATTATTATCTAAATCCTTGTCCAGCGGCATTAAAGGGAAAATAGGCAACTAGATTGATATAAGGCTTGTGCCTGGCTTTCCATGTTAGATTGAATATATAAATATATATATATATATATATATATAAATAATATTAAGGTCAGTAGATGTCCAGCGGCATCAAGAGAGCATTCTAGCACTAGATTGATAGATTAAAGCAATCTCACGTGTATATATATATATATATATATATATATATATATATATATAATGTTAGAGTCAATGGACATCCAGTGCATCCAGAGGGAATGCTAAGCAACAAATTAAGGCAATACGTGGCTTCCAATAGTAAATTGGATAGTGAGGTGAATAAATGGAGAATTTTAGATATATCAATATTGTCTAGGATAAAACCGTTTAAGTGTGAAAATAGATTTTTAAGTGGAAAATTGTGTATTGATGAACCTATTTTTGGTGTTGCTAGGTTCTAATTCTATTGAATTGTTGTGATTCAAGGGAGGTTGATTTCCTTTATTTTTGCAACTAAGAGGTAAGTGGTGTTTACTAATTTTGGGGGTTTTCCCAAAATAGTGTTGGTTATTAAACCATTCTATATCAAAGAAATAAGTTGATATTCTATATATAAGTTAATATTTTATAAATGTTTGATGTGCACATTGACTATTCGTTTTATGAAAAACTTGTGTGACAACCTAAATTTATTTAAACTTGTATGTGTGAATATGTCTTTATATTTTTGAGAATTATGAATGGATTATTTTGTGAGCATATTGAATATGTTTTGAAAACCTATGGCAAGTCGTGATTAAAAGCTCAGTATGATATTTAGTCCTTAGCAAGGGACAATCATACTGTAGCTAGTCCTTAGCAAGGGACGGTCCCAGAAAAGGGGACAGTGCACATTTGATAGCTCCTTAGCAAGGGAGTATACTATTGAGGATCTAAAAAAGAAGCTCCTTAGCAAGGGAGTGCACCTTTAGGTTCCAAAGGAACCTTCCTTAAGAAAAGAGATGGAAAGGAGGTTCTAGTCCTAAAAGGGGACAGCACAACCCTGTCAACTGGGCGTAAACGTTGACCACGAGAAAAGCCTAGGAAATTGTTTATATGATGGTATATATATTATGATGGCTCACAATATAAAAATATTTTTTTATGTGAAATATTGATGAGTTACAAGTTATGAAATTGTTGTAAGTATTATTTATTTGAAAGGTTGTTCCCATGCCCCAATGTTAGTGAATTCCACTTATTGAGTTATCTCAGCCCCCTTTATTTCCCATTACAGATACATTAGAGGGATTATTGGAGTAGAGATTCTTGGGAGACAGCAGTTACGAACTATTTTGTGGAATTGAAGATTTTATTATTATTTTATGGCATTAAACATTGTATTGGAGAATTATATTGAGGATGTTTTATATTTGGTGAATTAGAGCTCTGACTTTTGTGATGAAATTCAAGGTTGCTGGTTTCTTTTATTTAATATTTTAATGGATTACTTAGATTAAATGGACTTTTATTGTTTATGATTTTGGGGCGTTACAGGGCTAATGAAAGGGGCTGATGCATTAAGGCTATTCGGCCTAAGGGAGAGTAGAAGAAAAATGAAATTGGCTGAAGCAAAGTCAAGGCAAGTGGGTTGCATTTATTGTGAGTTGATGTCAAGAGTGTGAAAGGAAGAAAAGAAGGAAAAGATGAAGAAATAAAAGGAGAGGCTTCGGCCAGTGAGTAAGAGGAAAAGTCCCAGAATATAAGACTGAGAACAGTGCAGTCTTGAAGAACTGCATGAGTGATTTCTGACCTCTGCTTTGTTTAGCTGAGGAGATACTCCTTCTCGGCCTACTTCCCCTGACTTTCACAGTCATAGCTTGCTCGTGAAGTTCAAAGTCTTACATCCTCCTTACAACTGATCTATCCTCGGACCACTAAGCCTCCTCGGACAAGACCCAAGGCCTAACATATATTTTGGGCCCCTCATCCCTACACACACACACATATATATATAGCACTATCAAAAATCTTGGTACAACAATTAAAAAACAATAAAAAAGCTAAATATAAAATGGGTAATTTTTGCGAACAATTTAGTTTACCCCTATTGCCCCTTCCAAGCAAAAAGGGAAAAAGAAACATGCATTTTTTTTGTGAATGCCATTAAAAAAAAACGCTGCTATAGGTAGCTTTTTTTGTAGTGATGATAAATCTATAAAGATTATAAATATAAAAGATTTAAAAAACAAAGATACACTAAACCTGATGACTTTTATGCTAAAAAGAAAATTGTTTACAAAAAACATGATAAACAGAATTTGGTAAAGGAAAATGTTACAATTGTGGAAAATATGGTCACTTTAGTAAAGAATGCAAACAAAAAACTAGTAAATTGAAAAAGAAACTTAATATGTTAAATATTGATAACAGTGATAAAAAAAAATTTGATTTGGATACTTGAGTCACAATCTTCTGATTCATTTGATATTGATATTTTAACCTCAAGTGAATCTAATTATCGATCTGCTAGCAAATCATCTGATTCCCTTGATATTTTATATATATATAAAATTCAGAGCCATCATTCTAAAATTTAGCTGACTTAATTTGATCAAATATTTGAAATACATTTATTTTTCTTTCATTCTGGAGGCAGATTACAATAGATAATTGTAATTGCTTATTTGAAGCTATATTATGTTATATATTTTGAATAAGAAGTGCGACTATAAAGATTTTGCCGTTAAAATGTGGAGTAGTAATCTACACATGCTTGTTCAAACATACACTTAACATTGTGAGTTTGTGCTTACTTTTCGATTATGGAAACTAATGTTAGCTGTTTTCTATTTTAAAGGAAGCTTGCAGACAAGGTTGCAGCTTCTGGATTTTATGTTGTAGTTCCTGACTTCTTCCATGGAGAACCCTTTGTGCTTGACAATGCTAATAGGCCCATACAAGTTTGGTTGAAGGATCATGGACCGGTTGGTTTTTTATTTTTATACTTTACTGGAAATTGCTTATAATTTTGATTTGCTTATTTAGGTCTCTTGTGAGTTTGGTGTTTTGCATACTGGGTTGTCTGAATGTGCGTTTGGATTAAGCTGTGTAACTTCTTTGTTGTTATTGTTGAAAGCAATATACGGTTCATACTTCCTAAAATATTGATCCACCTGGATGTGTCCCCCTTTTGTGACCTTGATTGAATTTGGCGACCCTAATATTGCTGTGCCTTCTACTAATTGCTATGCAATTTTCAGTATGCACTAATGGTGTCTGAAGCTCTATAATTATTGCAACAGGACAAGGGATTTGAGGAAGCAAAGCCAGTAATTGAAGCTTTAAAAAGTAAAGGTGTTTCTGCAGTTGGGGCTGCAGGCTTCTGCTGGGGTGGTGAGTTTTTCTTATTATCTCTTCATTCCCAAACTAGCACCCTCTTGAGTTTTATTTTATTTTATTTTATTTTTGTTTCATTATTAATTCTAAATTTCTAACATTTTAAATAATATAGCATTTTATTGCTTGAGAAGAAAAATACTGACATTTGAACTTTTGTATTCTTCTCAGCCAAGGGTGTGGTTGAGCTTGCAAAAGCTGAGCTTATCCAAGCTGCTGTGCTATTACATCCTTCATTTGTCACTCCAGATGATATCAAGGGTATGAATTCATATGCTTAAAAATTCTCAAAACTTGATATTAGTTTCACTAGATTGTTAGTTTGCAGTTTCAAAACTTAAAAAGTGTCTTTTGAAGCACCTTTGGGAAAGAACTTCTAGCTCTTATCGAACTTTAGCAATTAAGATGTTAGATGTCATTACAAGTACCAGACTTTATAAGTTACTTTTTCCCCTTTCTCTTGAGGTTAATGGTTATTTATTTGCTACTGGCATTTTGATATGATAATACATTACCTGGTTCTTAGAAATCACTTCTTTTATCGTACTTAATGCCTTCTCTTTTCTTTTTTTTGAGGTTTGGTACAAGTTCAAGAAGAACAAAATCAATGGATTGTCTCATTGTTCTGATCAATATTTGGAATTAATTTCAGGGGTTAAGGTTTCGATTGCAGTACTAGGAGCTGAAAATGACCAATACTCTCCGCCCGAACTCTTGAAACAGTTTGAAGAGGTCTTAGCTGCTAAATCTGAAGTAAGAAAATCAAATCCTTGACCTTTAAAAGAAAAAGAAGTCTTCGTTATTCATTTTTAAACACTTCTTTTCAGTGTTAAGCTGTTAACTAAATTTATATGCCTTTCCCTTTCTAATTATGAAACTTTTTTTTTTCTTTTATACTAAGTTTTGGTTAATTCAAGTAATGCTTGATTCTTTTCAGGTGGATGGCTTTGTTAAGATATTTCCGAAAGTTGAACATGGGTGGACAATCAGGTATAGTGTTGAAGATGCGGCAGCTGTGAAGTCTGCTGAGGAGGCTCATCAAAACCTGTTAGAATGGTTTGCTAAGTATGTGAAGTGAAATTGTCAATTTAGATACTTTTGTGTTATGTATTGGCTTTACATTATACAGCTATACTTTAATACGTGGTATGTAAGAATTTGGATGAGTTTATGAATAAATGGTGAATAAAAGTTGAATGCTTTATCTAAAAGTATGGTTGTAGTGAGAGCAAAGTGCCTTTTTCTAGAGAAATTATTTAATAAATTAGTCGTATATATTACACTTTCCTCTTGAGTAAATGTGGGTCTCATATGCAAGACACATATAGGTTCACCATTATGTGAGAAGAAAGTGTAATACACCAGATGCACTGAATAAAAGTTCTTTGAATGCTTTGTAATGGTTTATATGGTTATCATTACATCATGAATTCGATGATTTCAACTTCAATATCGATGCCTTTGAGCTATCAGTGGTTAAAATGCACTAAAATGGTATACTGGGGACTTTGAAAATGGGGAAGTTTCTGTAGGGTCTTGCCACACTGTGGGAGGCTTTATAGATTGTTTGCGGTGGGTGTCTCTGAGTGACTGTGCATTAATTTTTTGATTATCCTTGGAAATGGATCATAAATTCGCTAAATGCTTCGAATTTATTCATATGGTTATGTCATTATTGCATATTCATTTTCTCAAAAGTGATTAATGTTGATGCCTTTGAGCTATTAGAGGTTGAGAAAAGTTGAAGAGCTTGTGTCTGAGGCTCTATAAATGGCCAAGTTCTTGCCAGGTCTTGTCTCATTGTGGGAGTAATTTTTGCTTCAATTTACATGGCACGTTACAAGTTTTTGTTTGTCTATTTTTTTTCTTTAAAAACAAGTGGGGAGTGGGGAGGGAATTTGTTCCTTCATCAGAAAATCGAGCAATCTACGAGCCACAAGATTCTGGGTACATGACATTTTATAGGTCGCTTGATGTGTACATGTAACATGTGCCAAATTATGTTCATGCTATCCTTTCAAATATTGGGATAGAATTTCCACTATGATGATTATTTTTACTTGTTTTAATTCTAAGTATTGATTCGATCATAGGTAGTGTTAATGGCCTGCGTTAAGCATTTCATTTTGTGATTCTTTCAAATTAATGGAAACTATATCAACAATGTTATGTCAATTAGGAAAAGCAAATATTAAGTAATCAATCAATCAATCTATATATATATATATATATTTATATATATATATATATATATGGGTTGAGTTTAAGTTACATCTAGTCTGACTTTAAACAATGTTACACCACTCAATATTTTTTAATTGGGTGCGAATTTTGACAAATCTATCATTAGATTACATTATCTTCATATATCCTCCATGCTTGCAAAATTTCAATGTAATTAAATATTAATAGTCATGTCATCAATCAATTGTTTAAATTCAAGTTTTTGTAATTTAAAATAATGCATAAAAGATGAGTTTATAGATTAAATGGTAAATAACATCCAATTGACATGAAAATTAGCATAAATGTAAAAACATATAGAACATATAATTCAACGGTGAGATTTTCAAAATATGAATTCTATAATAAATTATTGGGTAATGTAACATTGCTTAGAGTTACACCATGTGTAACTTGAAGTTTTAATACTCTCAAACATTTGGAAAGAAAATTATTAGACTAGGTACACACTGTAACTCATATAATAATATAAAACCCAGGCGTAGCACACAAGTAGCTAATTTGACATTGTCACTTAATATATTTCGCAAACCAGTCCAACAGGTTCTGATGGGCCTCCTCAGCAGACTTCACAGCTACTTCATCTTCATCCTCGTACCTAGTTGTCCACCCATGTATGACTTTTGGAAATATCTTAACATAGAAATCCACCTGAAAAGAATCAAACATTATTTGATTACTATCAAATGGAAAAACTAGGAAAACATTAGAGAAGGTAACACCAAAATAGATTGATTGCACGAACAAACTATAGCCTCAATATGGAAGATTGGCCTAAGTTAATTAAAAGGCATTTAAAGGAAAAGGCAGATCACCATGATCAATATCTGTTTATTGTTTAAAATGATTTAATAACACTAACTAGCCAAAACCAAAGATTCTATGATCACATCATCAAAACCAAAGCCAAAGATCCATCATCCAATGCAAAAATTGGGAGAACATGGGAAAAAGTTACACCAATATGGATTGATTGCTGATTGCTGAGAAAACTATAGCCCTAGTAAGAAAAGATTGACCTAAGTTAAGGTGTTTCAAGGACAAGATGATGAAACACCATGATGAAAATTTATTTGTTTGATTGAAAAGATATGACACACTTACGCCAGCCAAAATGGGTATTTACTCCTAATTTGAAAATTATGTAGCAAAATGCCTTTATTTTTTTAACTCAATTTTAACAAAATCGAGTTATAGGTGGAACTTGACATTAGTAAAATTTAAGTGGAACTAATGTCGAGTTCTACTTTAAAATATACATAGAATTCGATTTTGAGAATATTAAGTTTTACACTGAACTTGATTTTGTTAAAATCGAGTTCCTTAACAAGTGCATTTTGCTAAGTCTCAAAACATAGGCATTTTGCTACATAGTTTTCAAATTAGGGATAAATACCCATTTTCCCCTACTTAGCCGGCCCTAACCTATATGTTTACGACAAAAGCCCAGCTCAAAGATGCCATGGTTAACATTAGTAGCCAAAATGCCAAGAAAAGACCAAAGAAGAAGTCATGATATAACAGAGGATAAGGCAAAAGATTCATGTAACCAATTTCATGTTTTGAAAAGTTTTTGTTACATAGAAGAAAGACCTAATCAAGCATTTAAGTGCAGTTAGCTTGCCAAAAATTGTAATTTATCAAGCCAAAAATCTTATCCCAATACAGGAGGGATCTAGAGATATGGCATGAGCATGCTTCAGCAAGCACCTGGCCACATAACACAAGACTAGTGTGGGTGTACACTCTGCTACCATTCATTCTTTCATCTAGAAAACCAAGAAAAATACTCTGAGATGAAACTAATGCTAAAAGTATGAAATTTAGGCTAAAAGGATCATAGTTATGTTCCAAATATTCCAATACATAAAAAATTAAATGCAGCCAGTCAACCCTCAATAGAAGAATGATGAACCAGCATTATTACCAGAATGTTATTACTTATTATCTAAGAAGAAGAAAAAATCATAACCAGAAAAGGTTGAGGTATATAATAAAATAATGTAACAGCTAAGCACTGTAAAGAAGCACATAAATATGGATATAAAAAAATTAAAAATAAAACTAGACAAGGATTTGATCTTCCTACCTTAGATTGAGAAGTTAAGCCCTCATCATATTGTTTCAAGAGTTCGGGTGGAGCAATATTGTCAATCTCAGCTCCTAGTACTGCAATGGGAACCTTAACACCTGAAATCAATCCCCAAATACCAGTTAACTATGACACAAAATTGTTAATTTTTTTTCTTCCTTGTACTTGTACTCTTACTAGAAAATAGATAAATTTAGCAAGTCCTGGTCTGCAAGCAACTTGAAGGTAGAAAAAAAAAAAATATTGGAACAAGAATTGATTTCCAACATCCAGGGAAAATGCAAAATTATGACAGAGAAGGAGTTAAGTAAGATTAAATCATTGTAAATCTGCATGCTAAAAGCAAACAAATATCTGTTGACCTCAAGAGAAAGGAAAGAAGGAAACTTATAAAGTCAAGTACTTGTGATTACTAGTTACTTCCAATATTTTAATTGCTAGAGTATAATAAGAGCTAGAAGTTTTTTCTTGAAAGTCCTTCAAAAAACACTTTTACACTCTGAAATTGCAAACTAACAATCTAGTGAAACTAATATAAAGTTCTTGATAAAGTTATACAATGGGATCCATTCAAATCCATACCCTTGATATCATCCACTGTTACCCATGCAGGATGTAATATCACTGCAGCTTGGATAAGTTCAACTTTTGAAAGTTCAACCACAACCTTACCTGAGAAGTGAGAAGAATGTAAAATTTCAAATGTCAGCATTTTTTTCAAGCAATAAAATGCTGTATAAAGATACTCAAAAAGAAAGAAAAGAAGAATTAATAGAGAAAAACTCACCACCCCAGCAAAAGCCTGCAGCCCCAACTGAAGAAGCACCTTTACTTTTCAAAGTTTCAATTATTGGCTTTGCCTCCTCAAATCCTTTATCCTATAGAAATAGTTATGATACTATTAGTGCAAACTGAAAATTGCATAGCAATTAGTAGAAAACTGCAATATTAGGGTCAGTGGGTCACCAATTTTAACCAAGGTCACAAAAGGTGGACACAGCCAGCTGGTTCAATAATTTATGAAGTATGAACTATTTGTTACTTACAGCAATAACAATAAAGAAATTGTGCAGCTGACTTCACACATATATTCAGACAGCCTAATATGCAAAATACCCAAACTCCACAATGGAGGCCTTCAGAATATAATCTCAAATGAAAATGTAGCAATACATTCAAGTTTCACAAAAGGGTCACTGTGACAAAAACATTTTCTTTTTGATAAGTAAAAAACAAGCTTATAAACAATTTCCAGGCAAAAATTAAAATTTAGAACCGACCGTTCCATGATCCTTCAACCAAACTTCTAGAGGAGTATTAGCAATATCTTCGAGCACAAAGGGTTCTCGTATGAAGTCAGGAACTACCACATAATATCCAGCAGCTGAAACCTTGTCTGCAAGCTTCCTTTTATATATAAAGCAGGTAACATTAGTTTCAGAAGCTAAAAAAACCACAAACTCACAATGTTGATTATTTGTGAGTGTCTCTATGAACATGCATGATAGATCACAACTTCAACTTTTTGGTGGGAAAATCCTGGTTGTTGCACTTATTATTCAAAATAGCCTAATATAGCTTTGAATAGACAATTACACGTATGCTATTTCTGTTATACTCTGCTTCTTAAATGAAAGAAAAATGTAAGTATTTGAAAGTGACCACTATTTGACCAAGTTGAGCCAGCTAAGTTTCAGAGTGATGGGTCTGAATTTTAACTAATATATATGCCACCTAAACGAAAAGTCACAATGTAAGTTATGCATTACAGAATGACTTGTTAAAAACAGCCTAATCTGATGGACTACGCAAAATTCATAAACTAAACAAAGAAAAGAGAGAGAATTAAGCATACCTCAACTTTGGAGCTTCATATCCTGCAGGAAAAATCAAACATAATAAGTTGGAACATGATAGTGGTAATGAATCAATTAACATAGCCAATAATTGTTCAACAAGAATTTCACCACTTCCACATTAATTTTCGATACCCAACCAAGGCCAGAACAGAAAAACAAATAAATAGTATAAAAACAATAAATAAGTAAGCAATTTTTTTTTTACGTAAATGCCTAAAACAAATTCACGTGTGACTAAAAGTCTCTGATAAATTTTATCCAAAAAAAAAGTCTCTAATAAATTATATGGGGGAGGGTTCAGATTTCGGAGTACTTAATCTCTTGTTTTAATACTATAACAAATTACCAATTCTCTTTTAAAACAATAAGAAATGATAAATTTAATTACTTACAATATTATTCTAATTTCTAACGCTCTAAGCAAGAAGAAAAAAGAAAAAGAACTGATTTAATATATACAATTGGACTAGACTCATATACTTAAACTTTTAAATTAAGTAATGTCTCACTATATAATATTATGAGCGGTAATAGTTAAATATTGTGTACGAAGACACAATTGAAATCATGCTATATACAATTGAATTTTGAAATTCTAATTGTTGGATTGCATTTTTTATTTATTCTAATTACATATGTCAAATTTCATTCAAATCAAATATTATTATTTACTTTCAATTAATAAACTTATTATTTATGCATACTTTTATATCACAAAAACTTGAAATTTAAACATTTGATTGATGACATAATTTTTAATTTTTAATTTTTTTGAAATTTTACAAGCATGAAGAATATAATAAAAACATACTATCTAATGGTTGAATTTTAAAAATTTATATTCAATAAAAAGATATATGAGAAATTTAGAGGGTTTTGGAGAAACATTTTCCTATTATTACCGTATGATCTCGGTAACACTCCAATCATTAGGAAAATAATACTCATTTTTCGAAGCAACATACAGCATACAGATTAATGAAGATAAAATATGAACCTCTGATACTAATAGAAATCTTTTTCTTTTTTTTGGGTTCTCTACTTCTCTCCAGAATTTCCAAGGATCAGGAATTTCGAAGGCCCCTATGTTATCACAGAATTTCCAAGGATCAGGAACTTCCATTTCTGAATGATTACTGGAGGTGCTAATCAATTTACCTCCAGATTCATGTATATATAACCCAATTATTCATTAACCATAAAAGTCAACGCCCAGGTTACAGTTTGGAGTGAAAAACCAATAACTTTTCACAAAATATTTTACAGCTACTTACTGAGTTGACAAATTCTTAATAGTAGATTATAAAATGATGTATGTAATGGATCCATACTAAAACTAATAAAAACGTTGCCTCGGAAAAAAGTGAGTAAAGAAGCCAAGTATCAAAGAAACGTGTAAGTACCAAAGATGTCAGAGATGAGAATGATGGCATGCTTGGCATTAGGGGAGCCAGTGACATAGGTGCTGAGACCACAGAGTTGTTCAACATGGCCAGCTCCAGCACTTGGGTCTAAAGTTGGTGGGTTAGAGCAGCACTGATGTCCTGCCATTCTTCTTCTTATTTGATCAGCAGAGCAGCACAGACAGTCAAACACAAAAAAGTCACAAACACGAACACACTCTCCACAATCTTTGAGAGATTTTTGTAAAGAAATAAGGGTTGATAATGATATATAGATGTCACTCGGGCCACCACTTGGTCTGCCCAATAGGTCGTGTACTGTCACTGATCAAAAAAAGTATTTTATATTGAATGATACCACTTTATTTATATTAAAATCTAATAAGCGAAAGAAATTTGTGCAAAAATAACTATCTATTAAAATATGTCTTTTAATTGTTAGTGGTTTAATTATTTTTTACTAACATATATCACACTTATTAGATTTTGATATCGCAAACATAATATTTTTTAATACCAAACACCTTCATGCCATCAATGCTGTTACACATGAATTGGACCATTTATTATTATCAAAGTTTGTCATTCATGTTAATGACTGTCAAGTTTGAGTTGTTATTTGTCTATTTTTGTACAGTTTTAATTTACTTTTTTTTTTTCTTTCCTCCAATCTTCACTTTTTATTTTTTGGGTAGTACTTGTTTACAAGAAAAGGGGATTATTTATTATAGTTCATGTTAACGGATACCCTTAGGGCAGTTGTTAATAAACCATAATAGGAAAGTTTTGACACTACTTTAATGAGAAATATAAAAAGCTATCAAGAATATTTATTATTTTGTCATTCTCCCAATAAAATGTTTTTAAAACTCCTAAACCAATGCTCATTGGTTAACATTTCTCATTTATTATTACCACTTTGTGCTTTACCAATCACAGCTTGCTATGTGTGATTTGGGCCACCCTACTAGTCTTGCAATGAGTCATATTGTGTCATCTCTCATGTCACTACTGATTTTATATAAGACTATGTAGGTCACCCCTAAATAGTGAAACATGCATTAAATTCAAATATAAGTTCTTTTAGGATTATATCAAATATCATATTTTTTGCTACAAGGATGATTTTTTCCACAACATGATAAGATGGTCGATTATAAATGGTGGACAGTCACTTTGAACTTATCATATTTTCTTTCCATCACCCACAATCAACCATCTCACAGTAGTAACCCCAAAACAATATACCGATATCAATTAGTACCAAAACATTTCATTCTTCTAGCAAAACTGAAACGGTCTATGGTGCGAAATTAACTCATTTGCTTATAGGACCAAATTGACAAAAATAAAACTTATGGGATCAAAATGACAATTGACCAAACTCAATGAATGTAATTTGCATTTTTGTTTTCTTTTTTTTTTTTTTTTTTTTTTTTGCCCGTCAAGTCAACTGATGATAATTAAGACCTGGTAAAAGAACTCATTACAAATATACTCCAATCAACTATGCATTATACATAATTATTCTCTTAAAATTTTATTTTGATACCCAAAAGATAATTGTTAATTTGATGCTTTGTTGAAGACGTTTCCCTTGTCAAGAATTTTGGAATTAAACGACCAAATCTTAGTTAAAATCACTTTTACCATTTACCAACAATGTTTTGCCGCAAGAGCCAGATTTTTTATTTTTTAATAATTCAATAGTTAGAATAGGGGAATTTGAACATTGAATCTCTCTATTGGAAATATTAGGAGGTACCAATCAATTGAGGTACAAAATTGGACCCCAACGATTAATAAAAGTAAAGTGCTAGTAATAATATGGGAGTAATGTGAGTGTGCTAAAAGCCTAAAAGGAAGAAGTGACATAGTTGAGGTTAATTATATAAAATAAGGACAAATTTTGACAACAAATTTGGTTGTAGCCTAAAACTACAACTTCACTAAATATTTTTTTATTGGATGTGAATTTTGAGAAATTGACCATTGAATTACATTTTTTTCTTAATATCCTTTATGTTTGTAAAATTTTCATAAGATCAAAGATCAATAGTTATGTCATCAATCAAATGTTTAAATTTCAATTTTTTGTCGTCTAAGATTATGTATAAAAAATAAGTTTTTAGATCAAATAGTAAATAAAATCCGACTGGTACAAAATTTTACATGTATGTGAAGAACATAAAAAAATGCAATCCAATAGTTAAATTTTTAAAATTTGTAGCCATGTTAAATTTTTTAAGTGAGAGTTGTAATCTTAGGTTACAAAAAAAATTTAATTTGTAGCCAAACTTTGTCCATAATATAATATTAATTAACATATAATTAGATTAGTTTGCACAAAATATAACTATTAGTGTTTTTTTTTCCCTATAGTAGTAACTTAAAGCACAAGCTCATGATTCTATGGGATTTGTTCACCCTTTAGTTTGGCTAATTAAAATTGATGAGACCAATAGTGTATGAAGTGTCACTATTATTTTATTTTATTTGTTGAAAGGTGACTATTCTATTAGCATCATCAAACTGAAAGGAACAGGTTATCTAAAACAATAACAAGAGCAACAAAAAATAAAAAATACAAATAAAGCAAACCAACTCAACTATCTTCCTTCTCAAAAAAAAAAAAAAGAAACTCAACTATCTTGTATTCTAGTTATAATAACAACAAAACAAGTAAGACAAACACAAATAAAGCAAATCAACTCAAATCTCAAAATTCGAAAGGAAGAAGAACATAGATAGAACTAGAATTTTAAGAATGGAGCCAAAATAATAATAAAAATAAATATATAATTGAATCAATTTAATAGTGTCATACAAGAAATATGAAGAGTTTTGGGGGGGAGGGCTAACCATATATCTTTTGAAAATTTTAGGTAAATTTAAGGGTAAAAATCTAATATTTAAGAAGTTTGGGGGCCAATCATATATTTTTTGAAAAATTTAGGAAACTTTAGGGGTAATATTATAAAATTAGAAAAGTTTGGGTGGCCGCCCTTCTAAGTGGTCCACCCTGAAGAAGAAGAAGCCAAATTGGAACAAATAACAAAATAAAAATGAATTCTTAAAAAGTGAAAGAAAAACATAATTTTTGTGATGTTATCTCAAATGTGACCACATCTATATATCTATATATATACATATATATATATATATATATAGATGAAGCAAAGAGAAACTCAAATTAGAATTCCAAATTAGAGTTCCAATTTTATGCCATGTGTCTAGATTTATATGAGAACCACACCATAATTATCCTTCCAATTGTTCAATTCAAATCTGAAATTGGAGTCCAATTTTGCTCTATTTGTACCATGTTATAATTATCCACCGCTCACTCTCATTAAAAAAACACTATCCTCCTCTTTTTTTCTTTTTTTTTCTTGAATAAAACGCTAGGTTCACCACCCCTTCTAGAAATCCGCGTTTTACATTTAAATGTTGTGCTCTTATTATTATTATTTTTTTGGCTAAATAAAACCTTTTGCTCTTCTTTAAATATTAGACACGCCTATTTACAGGTTCACCACTCCTTCTACAATAATCAAACGCAAATTAGAAATACAGCTCCCCTCTTTTTCAATGAATGCTATGAAATTTGAAAGGCATCTCTCAGTATCAATGATGAATGTTTTTCAGCTGTGACTATTCTTATTTAATATTTTCTGGTTATTCGTATTTTTTGATTTCAAGTATTTTGAATTTATATCTGTCAATTCCTTTCTCTACAGAGATGAGGTGGGTTCTTTCTAAAATCCTTGATAGCTCTTTCTCTCTCTGTCAATGGCAGAAAAGAAATTAGGGTTTCTTCATTATAAAAGAAGAGGATTATGGAGGCATAAAGAGAGGGGAGGCACGTACTACTACAGAAAGAAGGAGCACCAAAGGGTAAGACCTTTCTTTTATTCTGCACTTTTATTTAGTTGCTTTTCTGAAATTTAATAATTTGTTTAATTATTATACAAAGACGTGAATATGAAATTGAAATTCAATTAATTTGTATTGATATTATTCTTGAATTACAAAGTTTGAGATTGTTGGTTTTACATTGCAATCCTTCATTGTGTTGGTAAAATTACCCATCAAAGTTTGGGAGTTTGACTTCCCATAGTGATGATGCCGAAAAATCACCAGTGAGCCACACAGTCTTTGCACGCTTGAAACAGTACCTGCACAACAAAAAGAGAAGACCTAACAGAGAGCACCGGTGTGGTGCCGGCCAAATACCCTCCGAAGGTCAAGTTAGAACTTTTCACAACTCTAGAGTGCCAGAGCTGGGGAATTATGCGTACTTTAGTTTATGAGGGTTTTGGGGTTTTTATAGTAGTGTAAGATTGACATCCGTGCCTTGGTTAAGAAGATGTTTCCTTGTAGGAGAGATCCTCTTTAAGTCGCGTATTTTACAAAATTCTTTCCTTATAGGATTCTTCTTGATTATGGTTAAGCGTGGGGCGCAAGATATTTCCTTATATACCTATGCGTGTAGACCAAGTCATAATGAACCCGTCAGCTTCATCCCATCGGCTTCGCTGCCCGTAAATGCCTTCTGATCGCTCCTTTTTACACTAACAACCTTTAGGGGCGCTCGTCAGCCTTTTAGAGGTGTCTACGGGCATGTGAGCAAGGTCGTCAACTCCCACAAGCTCTTCAGCTTCACTTTAAGAATTTCTCCCTATCAGTTGCCCCCTACTCCATGATCCCGTTAGTTCTTGCTGCCGGGTTGTGGAGTTGATTTATATATATTTTTTAGTAAATGGGGCATTTATTGCTGGGTTCCTCGAGTAGCTGCAAATGTCAGAACACGTGGCTCAAGCCAATTGGCCTTGTGTCTGGACGAGGATGTCACTTCATCTTCTGTGCGTTTTTTTACCCTATATATACTTCACTCCCTTCCTCATTTTCTTCTATTTCATTGCTACTGATCATCAGAGCGAACCCGTCACTTCAAAGACTTTGCCTACTTCATCGTGCTTTTGTCACCGTCCTTTTGCTAAGGCCGTCACCTTTCACGAAACCATCTACGTTACTTGGTAAGTTTCCCTTACTCTCACTGCCTCCTATCTTTTTACTTTTATCCTAGTTGATTGTGAAACCCCTTTTTTTAGAGAGGCCGTCAACTTAGGTTCTTAAAATACCTCCGTCACTTGTAGGTAATCAGATGTCTAGAGAGGCGACGAGTGAACAGTCGTCAGTCTGCGAAGGAGCGGGCTACAACGAGGTCTTCCCATCAGGTCATGAGCCTGAAGAAGGCTTCTCCTAGTCATCAGAGAGGGAAATGTCAGCCCAATCTTTTGACGAGGAAATGGAAAGTGGTGAAGGAGAAGTTGAGGTAATAAGTGAGGGTGAAAACAAGGATAACGAGGATGAAGGAGAGAGAAAGAGTAACGAGGATAACGAGGCTGAAGGGGAGAGGGAGAGTGATGGAGATGAAAATGATGGTGATGAGGAGGTCTTAGAGAGTACTTCAGGAGGCCTAGGAGATGACCGTCTTTTCATTCTTCCTAATAAATGGACGGTTAATGATTTTTTACCAACGATGTCGGACAAGGTTTTCAACACCTTACGTGACCGTTACCAAATCCTGGACAACATCCCAATCCGTCTCCCTAGGGAGTTTAAGAAATGCTATTCAGGGAAGACTGCGGACGTCGGCATGTATGACGCCATGTTTACAGCCGGATTGAGACTGCCTCTGACGGCACTTCACCGTCAGTTGGCCAATTTTTTGGGGTTGTCCGTTAGCCAAATTGCCCCCAACGCTTGGACAATATTCATTGGGGCTAAGATTTTGTGGGGGCGTCTAAGTGGAGGGAACCGACAACTAACTCTTGACAAGTTCTTTTGGTGTTACCGCCCTCAACACATCGTCTCATCCCAGGGAATATATCACTTCGCTGCAAGGAAGAAAGGGCTAAGGCTGGTATTTGATATGTACGATTCCAATAGGAATTGGAAGGACAGGTATTTCTTCGTCAAAGGGACGAACTGGGTGTGTCGTCAAGAGGAGTGGGAGACGATGCCCCATGGCTTTAACAACACTTGGGCTTATGTCAAGGATTCAGGTTAATCTCGTCTACTTCTTCCCGATTATTTGTTTCGAATTTCTAACATCGTCTACTTTTCTTGTGTTTTCAGCTAGTGTTCGTCCACACATCGCCGACGAGCAAGAAGCTTTTATTCGTCGGGTAACAGAAATCCCGTTGGAAGAGCGGAAGTATCGGGATCTCATTACACTCGACACTTTATACGCATATTGTGGGGGTCCTGAGCCAACACCAAAAACCCGTCGTCTTAACGATTACTCCCGTCGTCGTGAGTTTATCCGTTTTAACCCTTCTTTTCTTTTTCTTTTCTCCGTCGGCTTGTCTAAGATCGTCACTTGTTCCAATACTCACTTTTTGCCCTTTTACAGAAATGGAGGCAGCTAAGTTGAGGGCGCAAGTAAGGGTAACTGCTGCGCGCAAGAAAGAGGAAAACGCCAAAGGAAAGGATGGGGCGTTGTCGTTAGCCCCCAAGTCAGTCAGTAAGGGGGCGTCTAAGAGGAAGGGTGACAGGAAGGACGACCATCCGTCCAAAAAGGTATCTGTCACTCTTGGAGAGAAGCTTCCTAAGAAGCCATCACCTCCCAAGCCAAAGCATGGGGCAGGCAAGGGACTAATGACGTTGTCAGGCCCCGTCACCCAGGAGTTTGACCGTCATCTCCTTACTCATAAGGATTATGTTGTCGAGATGCTGGACTCCATCATCAAAGATAAGGATGCAGACCCTTGTGTTAATCAGGCGACGGAGGAGCTAGGGGATTCAGGCCTCTTTGACCTTGCTCGAGTACGTTTCTTCTATTCTTTTTTTTATTCATTCATTTTATGTTTAACAGTTGACGGTTGTTCTATCTTGTAGGCGCTGGTTTGTATGAAAGCTTTGCAGGTTAGGGGCGTTGCCAATGAAGGGGTGATTACCTGTCTGCATAAGGGTATTAAGAACCTAACCGACGGGCAAGAACAATATAAGAGCGACTTTCGTAGCCTTAACCAGAAGGTGAAGGAGTTGAAAGAAAAACTGGAGGAGGAGGGTCGTCAAAAGAAAAAAAAGCAAGAAGCCAAGGAGGCGGCGAAGAAGGAGTTGACGGCTCTTTTTAGCCAGGTAGAGACGGCCAAGGCTGACGCCGTGAAGGAATTTAGGGCGTCATAGACATTCATTGATTCCTGTGCCGAATACTACGGTGATGGGTTTGTGGATTGCCTTAAACAGGCCAAATCCATTTACCCTCACCTGGATTTGTCTAAGGTCTCCATGGATGACCCCTTGCTGTCAACACCTGCAGGCGACACTACTTTTGAAGAGAATGACGACTCTACCAAGTCCAAGGTGGATCCAAAGGATGATAGTGTTGTTCTTGCACAACCTGCTGTGGACCAGCCTGTCATTCCTCTGACCCCGTCGGCCA
Organism: Notholithocarpus densiflorus; assembly: GCA_030021035.2. Classification (NCBI taxonomy): domain Eukaryota; kingdom Viridiplantae; phylum Streptophyta; class Magnoliopsida; order Fagales; family Fagaceae; genus Notholithocarpus; species Notholithocarpus densiflorus. The sequence continues at coordinate 1,909,196 of JARYZH020000072.1, read as the reverse complement.
ACCCTCCAAATGCTCAAGATCCTCCAATTCAGAATGTCTAGGACTTTCCTCCCAAGGGTGACGAGATCCCATAAGACCCCCTAGCCTCTTAGCCTTTTTCTTTCCTTTTTATTGTAAATTTAATCTAATTTTCAAACAATGTTTAATGCCCTTTTGTTTTTGGGCTCTGTTTGTAAAAACTTTATTTTTATTTATGGTATTTTATACTCGTTGCCTTCAATATGTGTGTATGTTTATCCCTTGCCCTTGTGAATCCGTCTATTTTTTGTCTTAAGAATTTTGATTTGTTTGTTTCAAACTCGTCCACTTGTGGGCTAATAAACTTTACAAGGGACTCGTCCACTTTGTGGGCTAATAAACTTGCTCCTTGGTGGATCTTAAATTTCCTCATGTGATGAATCTTGTCCATTTGTGGACTTGAACCCGTCCTCTTGTAGATCCGTCCACTTCATGGGCTTTATAAACCCGTCCACTTTATGGACTTACGATAATAACTTTATCCTTATGGGACAAACTTGTCCACTCTATGGACTTACTAGTAAACTCGTCCACTTTGTGGACTTGATAATAATTCGTCTACTTGTGGACTTACTAATAAACTCGTCCACTTTATGGACTTGATAATAATTCGTCCACTTGTGGACTTACTAATAAACTCATCCACTTTATGGACTCGTCCACTTTATGGACTCGTCCATTTTGTGGACTTGATAATAATCCGTCCACTTGTGGACTTACAAATAAACTCGTCCACTTTATGGACTCGTCCACTTTGTGCTCTTGATAATAATTTGTCCACTTGTGGACTTACAAATAAACTCGTCCACTTTATGGACTCGTCCACTTTGTGGACTTGATAATAAACTTGTCCACTTTATGGACTTGATAATATTTTGTAGAAAAACGCATTAGTCATATCTGAATGAACTCCTCTTATTATGATAAACCATGCATTTGTAGAAAGATTGTTCTCTAAAGAAAAAGACCTGCCCTTCGGGCTTAAAGAGTATTGTAGCAAAAAATTAACTAAAGTAAACTAAAAAACTGAGGAGTGCAGCTAAAATTAACTAAAGTAGACTGGAAAATGAAGAGTGTTGCTCTCCACGCTATCAGCTCTACTGGTAGTACTTCCGAAGGTGCTCGGTGTTCCACGGATGGTGTAACTTTCGTCTGTCTAGTGTTTCTAGGTGGTAGGTGTCTTTCCTCTGTCATGACGTAATCTTGTAAGGTCCCTCCCAGTTGGGGCCGAGCTTCCTTTGGGTAGGGTCTTTAGCAGCGCCCATTACCTTCCTAAAAACGAGATGTCCAACTTAAAAGTCTCTGTGTTTGACCCGGGAGTTGTAATGCTTGGCCATGAGGTCCTGGTATCGTGCGAGTCTTTGTTCGGCTGTCGCCCTGACGTCGTCCAGTAGATCGAGCTGTAGACGTATAGCCTCGTCGTTTTTGCTTTCAACGTGGTTATCCACCCTATAGCTTGTGAGCCCGACCTCGTCTAAAATGACTGTCTTGCTCCCGTATGTTAGCCGAAATGATGTCTCTCCTGTAGGTGTTCTTGCTGTTGTCCTGTACGCCCATAGTATGCTTGGCAGCTCTTCAGGCTATATACCCTTTGCCCCCTCGAGTTGAGTCTTGATGATTTTAAGCAAGGATCGGTTTGTGACTTCAACTTGACCGTTAGCATAAGGGTGGACGGGCGGGCGAGGAGTAGTGGTTTTTGATCCCCAACTACGAGCAAAAATTCCAGAAGGAGTCGTTGTCGAATTGTTTCCTGTTGTCTGAGACCAGGACCTTAAGGATCCCATACTTGCAGATGATGTACCTCCAGACGAAGCTTTGTACGTTCTTCTTTATAATGGTTGCCAGGGCTTCAGCTTCTACCAACTTTGTGAAGTAGTCTATGCCTACTATTAGGAACTTCAGCTATCGTGCCGCTATCAGAAATGGTCCCATGATGTCTACTCCCCACTGAGCAAATGGCCATAGGGCTGTCATTGAGGTCAACTCTTCGGACAACTGTCTGACGACGTTGCTGAACCTTTGACACTTGTCACAGGCTCTAACATAGGCCTAGGCATCCTTCTGTATGGTTGGCCAATAATACCCTGCTCGAATCAGTTTGTGTACTGACGATCGTGACCCCGAGTGGTTTCTGCAGATCCCTTCATGGATTTCTCTCATGACGTAGTCCGCTTCCTCATGGCCCAAACACCTTAGGTATGGGCGGGAGAAGCCCTTCTTGTACAAGACGTCCTTCATTAGAACGAATCGCGCTGCTTGGACCTTCAGCTTTCTTGCGGCTTCCTTCCTTTCTGGTAGCACGCTATTTTTCAAGTAGGAGACTAATGGTGTGGTCCAGTTGTTTTTAGTACCTATCTCCTACACATTGACGGAATCTATTAGTGGAGAAAGCTGAACAAAGGAGAGTACATTGTCAGGGACGATCATATGTTCCACTGAAGCGGCTTTGGCAAGGCGGTCGGCTTGCTCATTCTCTCCTCTGGGGATTTGAACAATCTTGGCTTGTAGGTCGTGCAGTCATTTCTGTACTTGCTCTAGGTATTTCTTCATCCTTTCACCCCTACACTCGTAGTCCCCGTTCATTTGGTTGGTGACGACCTGGGAGTCGCAATGAATAACCACACTTGCGGCTCCTGTTGCTTTGGCAAGATTAAGTCCTGCCACTAGAGTTTCGTACTCCACTTCATTGTTGGTGGTAGGGAAGTCGAGGCAAGCCATACATTTAATCTTGTCTCCTTCTGGGGAGAGAAGCACGATTCCTGCTCCACCAGCTTGTCTGTTGGACGACCCGTCTATATGTATGCTCCATCAAGGGTGCTCATCTGCCCCCTTGTCTTCCCCGTTGGTGAACTCTGCTATGAAATCAGCGACGACATGTCCCTTGATGGTGGTACGTGGGCGGTATTAAATGTCAAACTTATTCAACTCTATGGCCCACAATGCTAGTCGCCTGGCGACTTCAGGGTTGCTCATTGCCTGCCATAAGGGCTTGTCGGTTAGGACGATCACCGTATGGGCTTGAAAGTATAGTTTGAGTTTGCGGGCTGCCGTAACCAAAGTGAAGGCGAGCTTCTCCATTGACTGATACCTTTCTTCTGCACCACGAAGTGCCCGGCTGGCGTAGTACACGGGCTTTTGAACCTTGTCTTCTTCGTTGACTAAGGCCGCGCTAACTGCTGCTGGGGAGACGGCCAAATAGAGGAAAAGCTCTTCCCCAGGTTGTGAAGGACTCAGTAGCGGTGGGGAAGATAGATAGGCCTTTAAATCCTCGAACGCCTGCTGACACTCGGCCGTCCACTCAAAAGACTTTTTCAGCGTGCAGAAGAAGGGTAGACACTTATTCGTTGCCCTCGACATGAACCTATTCAGGGCAGCTACCTTGTCGTTTAAACTCTAAACTTCTTTTACGTTCTTTGGTGGGGCCATCTCCACTATGGCCCTAATCTTATTTGGGTTGGCCTCGATACCTCTTTGGAATACCATAAACCCTCGATACCTCTTTGAGTTTCATGTTGTAGGAGCGAAGGGTGTCAAATGTTTCCTTGAGATCCTCCAAATGGTCATCCTCCCTACGGCTTTTTACCAGCATGTTGTCGACGTAGACTTTAACATTCCTCTTGATTTGGTTCGCAAACATCTTGTTCATGAGCCTTTGATACGTTGCGCCTGCGTTCTTGAGGCCGAACGACATCACTTTGTAACAGAAGAGGCCTTGGCTGGTAACAAACAAAGTTTTCTCCTGGTCCATCTCGTCCATCCGGATCTGATTATAACCCGAAAAGGCATCCATGAAGCTCAGTAATTGGTGCTGAGCTGTAGAGTCTACTAGTACGTCGACTTGAGGGAGAGGGTAGCTATCCTTGGGGCATGCTTTGTTTAAGTCCGTGAAATTCACGCACATCCTCCATTTCCTGTTGGCTTTCTTGACCATTACCACATTTGCCAGCCAATCGGGATAGTATACTTCCCTGATGAAGCAGGCCTTTTGTAACTTGCCGACTTCTTCTGCAATTGCTTGGTCTCGTTCCTGGGCAAACACTCACTTCTTCTGTCGTACGAGTGGAAAAAAGGGCGACACATTCAGCCTATGTACCATGACCGAGGGGTCGATTCCTGGCATGTCTTCATGGCTCTAAGCAAACACGTCCTAGTTCTCTTTGAGGAAAGTTGTAAGTGCTTGGCGGACCGTTGGGCGGGTGAGGGTACCAATCCTGGTCATATGATCAGGCTTGGAGTCGTCGAGAAGTATCTCTTCAAGCCTTTCAACAGGCACTATTGCTGTCCGGTGTTCTTCTATGTTCATGGCCTAGAGATGGTCATCCATCTCCATCATAGCTATGTAGCATTCGCGCGCAGCCACCTGATTTCCGCGCTGCTCCCTTATTCCATAATTTGTAGGAAACTTGATCATTAAGTGGTAGGTTGAGGTTACGACCTTCCATGAATTGAGGGTAGGCCGTCCCAAGATGGCATTGTAGGCGGACGAGCAGTCGACCACAAGGAATGTTATGTCCTTAGTAATCTGCTAGGGGTAGTCGCCCACCGTTACGGATAATGTGACCGCGCCAAGGGGGTGTACCCTTGTTCCTCCAAAACCAACAAGCAGAGCATTTGTCAAAACTAGTCGCTCTCTATCAATCCTTATCTGTTGGAATGCTGGGTAGTAAAGGATGTCAACTGAACTACCATTGTCAACTAGAACTCGGTGTGTGTTGTAATCTCCCACTCGTATGCTGACGACAAATGCATCATTGTACAGGTGGTGAAGATGTCGGGCATCTTCTTCCGAGAATTTGATGACGAGGTTGTCGATCCGTGGCATCTTCGGCATGGAACCCGTCAACTGGACGTTATAGACCATCCTTAGGTAAGTCCTATGGGCCTTTTTGGACGACCCAGCAGCCGTTGTGCCCCCTACAATCATTCTTATGTCTCACAGGGGCGGCCTTGGACGCTCGTTGTCTCGTCAAGGAGGCTGCTCTTGAGGTGGATCCGCTCTCTCCCTGCTGACGAACTTCTGTAACTTTCCTTGCCTGATGAGGGCTTCAATCTGTTGCTTTAAGTCGTAGTAGTCGGCTATGTTATGACCGTGGTCATGGTGGAAACGGTAGTATTTGTCTCTAGACCTCTTATTGGGATCTCCCTTTAGCTTGCCAAGAGAGATTAAGGCCCCTTCGTCCTTGATTTGCATCAGGACCTGGTCAATCGGGGCAGTCAGTGGGGTCAAGCTTGTGAATTTCCCTGTGGGGGGCTTAAAGTGCCTGTCCTCCCTTTGTTCTCCAGGTCTTACCATCTTTCGCCCTCTGTCTTGCCGCGTGTCTTCCTGTCTCTCTCTCTTCCTGGGTTTCTCCTCTCGGGCCAAAAGCGCGTCTTCCGCGTTCATGTATTTGGTTGCTCTGTAAAGCACATCTAACATAGTCTTCAAGTCGTTCTTATATAGGGAGAATATAAACTTACCCTTCTGCAACCCATTGGTGAACGCGGCTACCAGTATCTTGTCGTTAGCTTCATCGATTGAAAGTGCTTCTTTGTTAAAGCGGGCTATGTAAGACCTTAGTGTCTCATCCTCCCGTTGACTAATGCTCATCAGGCATGCAGTAGACTTCTTATACCTATGCCCCCCAATAAAGTGTGAAGCAAATTGGGCACTTAGCTCCTTGAAAGTACTGATGAGTTAGGCATACCTGCTAAACCAAATCCTTGCAAGACCCTTCAGCGTGGTGGGGAAGGCCCTACACATGATTTCGTCCGCCACCCCTTGAAGGTGCATCATGGTCTTAAAAGATTCCAGGTGATCTATGGGGTCCTTGGCTCCGTCATAACTTTCTATCTGTGACATATGAAACTTCTGCGGAAGGGGGAAGGAATTGACGGACGTGGTAAATGGCGAATCGGATCTGTGGACCAAGTCATCAAGGTTACTAGACACTCGTACTCTAAGGGTGTTCATTATAAAGTCCATCCGTTCCTTCATCATCTGCATCTCTGCGACCATGTGAGGTGGAGTCGTATCTGTGACGGATGGATAGCTCATGTCCTGACGTTCTGATTTACTTGGGGCATTTCTACCTTCCGACCCCTCTTGGTCCCTTCTTTCGGCGTTGGTACCTTCTTGGTCTTCCTCCTGAGTGTTACGCCTTGCGTTCTTTTGACGTAGCTGTTCTTCCATATCATTGTTTTGCTTGGTGAGGCGTTCCACGGCAGCGGCGAGAGTTTGAACCTGTCTCTCGAGTGCGGTTGTGCGTGGTTCGTCTCCCTGAACGTTGTTAGTGGTCACCATCGAGCGAGTAAGTACCATGCAACTCTTTGTCTGGGAAGCGATAGTATGGCTTACAAGTCGCAATTTCCCACAGACGGTGCCAACTGATGATGCCAAAAAATCACCAATGAGCCACACAGTCTTTGCACGCTCGAAACAGTACCTACACAACAAAAAGAGAAGACCTAACAGAAAGCACCGGTGTGATGCCGGCCAAATACCCTCCGAAGGTCAAGTTAGAACTTTTCACAAATCTAGAGTGCCAGAGCTGGGGAAATTATGCGTACCTTAGTTTATGAGGGTTTTGGGGTTTTTATAGTAGTGTAGGGTTGACATCCATGCCTTGGTTAAGAAGATGTTTCTTTGTAGGAGAGATCCTCTTTAAGTCGCGTATTTTACGAAGTTCTTTCCTTATAGGATTCTTCTTGATTATGGTTAAGCGTGGGGCGCAAGATATTTCCTTATATACGTATGCGTGTAGACCAAGTCATGCTGAACCCGTCAGCTTCATCCCATCGGCTTCGCTGCCTGTAAATGCCTTCTGATCGCTCCTTTTTACACTAACGACCTTCAGGGGCGCTCATCAGCCTTTTAGAGGTGTCTACGGGCATGTGAGCAAGGTCGTCAACTCCCATAGACTCTTCAACTTCACTTTAAGAATTTCTCCCTATCACATAGTATTGTGGTTCATCTGTTTGGTTTTTTAAATGATATTTTTGTTTGTGTTTTTGATTAATATAAGTCTAGCTACTACAATGGGTCATGAGTCGTCACCATAATCTATCCAAGCATCAACAGTAGCAACAATGACAATGACAATGACACCAAGGTATTCCAAAGTCTTAATTTGTCCCAAACTTGGCTATGTTTTTAAAATACTTTTGCAATTACTTTGGTCCTGAACATCTGTTTCTCTATTTGGTAATCAAATATGGTTCAATTTGTGGAGCTAAATTTCAGTTTTATTTGTTATTTGTATATATTACATCTTGATGTTGTTTAGTCATTAAATAGATTGCCTACAATGTGTTTGATTATAGTTGTCTATGAGTTTGCTATGAGTCCTAATAGAACAAAAGTTATTAATCTTAAGGTTTTTGTCTTGGTTTGTTTAAGATTATAATATTGGCAACAACTGTGGTAATGAATTATTCTTTTGAATGTAACACCTCTTTTCTCTTATATTTCTCTGTTTTTACATTGGTGGTGGTTACATTTGAAGAAATGTTTAAAATTTAGATGGTTTTGATTTCTTTTTTGGGGGGGTGTTTCTTTGGATCATTCCAAGAATTAGGATTGTGATTGTCGAAGATAGCCATCTGTTGCCATTTTCAAATTAGTTAGTTTATCTTTACTAAAAAAAAGGGAGAAAGTTACTTTATCTTTCATTGCTAACATCTTTTTCTTTTTTTCTTTTTTTTCTTTTTTTAATTCTGCTAATAGAACAACTTAATTTTTTATACACAATTTGTTTGAAAAAAATATTGATCTTTTGTTTTATTCTAGAATTCTTAATACATGGAGGTGGAAGGGAAATAAGGAGCGTGGTCTTGCAGGAGTAAATAAATGGCCCTTACCTCCTCTATGCAATGCTGATGGTCTTAAGACCTTCCTTAAAATTCAGGTACTACCATATTATTAAGTATGGAGCACTAATTGATTATTGAAGAAATTTGTTTCTTTTAGAATCAGACAAACTCTTTAGGTAATGTTTTTTAAGACAAAAAAACATGATTTTCTCTATTGTTATTATTTTGTGAGAATGTTTAAGATCTTTCATAAATGGATTGGTTTTCAAATTTTGAAATACAAGTTCCCTCAAGAAAAACTTTGACCAATCTCACCGTGTTTTGATTGGTATTAAGAAAATTGAAATGCAACCAAACTTTCACCAATCTCAGCCGAATGCATGAGAATGCTTCAAATCTTCCATCAGATGAGATTATATATTTATGGTTAGGATAGTCCTTATTCATAAGACATTATAATCCTCTTGCTAATATATTCCAAATTAGGTTCCAAACTATGACTAATGTAAATTTACAGAAATTGTTATAATGTAAAAATGTTTTCCTTTTTTTCATATTAATTTATTCACATTTATGCCTCAAAGTTGGGTGTTAATATTACTTTTCAAAAAAAAGAAAAAAGAAGAAGTTAGATGCTAATATTGATTTTGCTGCTTTATACAAGTTCTGAAAACAATGTTGACTGTGTTGATGACTCTGTAGTTGACATCAAATGCTCTAATTTAGTTGATGTTATTGTTGAAAAGTCTTTTGATGGTTCACAAGATAATGAATCTTCTGAGTGCTTCAAATGCCGTTTAGAGAAGGTAATTCTTTCATTAGGTAATTCTTTCATTCCTTTAGCATAGAGTGTCTATAAAGACCTTTAAGACTTTAGCAAACATAGATCAAATGTTATTGCTTTATAATTAATATTTTGGTCTCTTTTGTAGTAAAACCAAAATGTCTTCCATGAATAAATTTCATTAAATTATTAGTAGGTTATTCTACTAGAGTTCAAAACCAAAATGTCTTTACTTTTAAATGACAACAAATTCTATACTGTATTAAACAAATCTGCCTTCTCTTATGTTATTTTCAGTCTATTCTATTTAGTTACTTAAGTTAATTTACCAAAAATTTTATTTCATATAATTTAATCTATTATACCTAATTTGTAAACCTAATTTATCATCTTTGCCTTTTGATGACATTGGGAGTATCACCCATGATTATTTAATAGTCAAATCTGAAAGCTTAATTCTGATTTGCTGATTTCTTTGCCAATTACAACACTTGGGTAATCTTCAAGAAGAGTTGCTAGAACAAATTGATAGGTTAGGATAGTCTGATTTCCCTTCTATTTATCTCATACTTCGTATTAGATTTTGTCCATTTAGTGTATTTATGTTTGAATTGGCTCTGACTTGCATGTTTTAGCCTGTTTTTTTCTTTAGAGACTGATTGTAATAGCCAAATCTGAAGTTTAGAGTGAAGATTTTGTTAAACACCGTGTTATGACATATTAAGGGATTATTTACTTAGTATGGTTGTTTGGTTTACATAGTAATCTGTGGATCTAAATTTTTTTGAATTGTTCTCAAAAAAAAAAAAAAATTGTTGAATTGTTGGACCTAATCTTCAAGAAGAGTTGCTAGAACAAACTTATAAGTTAGGATAGCTTGATTTCCCTTCTATTTATCTCATAATTTGTAAATCTTTGTCCATTTGGTGTATTTGTGTTTGAATTGGCTCTTATTTGCATTTTTTAGCCAGTTTTTTTTCTTTAAAAAAAAAACTAAAAAAAACTAATCAATCTAATTCAAGCAAGAACTAACACAACAATAATTAAAAATGATAAAAATAAACAACTGGCCAAATTACCTATTGGAGGCATTAGATTGATTAGTTTTTTTTTTTTTTTTTTTTTTTTTCCTTTTGAAAATTGAGACTGCTAAGTTTTTGAAATTAAAAGCACTGATTAGCTTTGCAATGCCTAAGATAGTACTCAATATATAGCCTATGTTGTCTATGGTGCTACTCATTTTAGTTATTTTAGGCATTCTTTGTTAGAAAGTTTGTTTTAGATAGTAATCAAGCTAAGTTTGAATGAATTCAAACTAGAAGTCTTTTCCATATTTGTTATTGGCTTCTCACAAGTTGTTTGAAATAATTCATATTTCATAAATATCTGTTACTATGGCATGATTTGTTTTTCCAAATAAATTAGTTCCTAAATCCATACTAGAGCTCTATATCTACAGTCCCCCAAACTTTTAAATTTTAAGTTTGGAAAGAATCTCCCCCTTGCTAAAATTTCCAGGTTATTCAGTGTACAATACCAGTTTTACTATAATATGGTTTTAAATTTCAAATGTCTTATATACATGTGATTTAAAAAAACACAGAATAAAGCGTGAAAAGATGTGTCTTTCGCGTCTTCAGAGTTCAAACTTAAAAAAAACAAATGTTGCACTTCTTTGCTCACACGCAACGCTTAAGCCACCATTATACATTTAGTTTTTGAGTCCTATTACTCCTACACTTCTTATGTAAAAATCCAAACCAGCGTAACAACTATCTATAGACTCCTTAAACCGTTGTTCCCTACCCAATTATTTTTCTTTCATTCTTTCTCTGTCTCTGTATCTCTCTCTTTCCCATTTTCTCAACAAAATCCGCTCCTTTCATTGAAGGCTATCCTTCAATCCCAATGTATATCACACAAAAAGAGGTGGATGTTCTTCTAGGAAAAAAAAAAGGTGATAGTATTGCATTTCGTTTGCCAATTTTATAAAGTACAAGCTCTTATAGTATATTACTTTTTGTTGAAACATGCTGCTTATTTTGTAGTTGTCTTTGTCTGATTTTTACGTAGGATAGTCCAAGGTTACTATATGGTTGATTGTAAAACAGAATTTATTGTTTCATATAATAGAAATTGGGTTTTTTTTTGTGTAGAAACAAAGGTCAAAGAACTATTTCTTCCAGAGCTTATCAGGCATGTGTAGTCTGTCAGTTTTTTCTAAGATTGATGGATGAATGATATTTGCCTAGGTGTATTTTTCTAGATAATTTTGATACTTGGCTAAATTGTGGTTTGAGTCCAAATAGTGCAATTGATAGAGCAAAGGCTAGGCATTATTAAAAAATTGCAAACAATGTCTCTCATGGTGTCTCACACATAATGAACAATGGTGGCCACATAGAGTCTAGGTTGGAAGTTTATTTTCAACTCCAAAAATTGATTTTTTTTTTCTTTGGTTTTTAGGTGTGATATAATTCGTATAGTGAAGTATGATTGTGATTATGTAAATACTGCTTGGGTTTAAAAGGGGCTGGTGCGTATGGTTATTCCCTAGCATTTAACTTTGTCATAAATTGAGGGAAAAAGAAATCAATAATCTAGAATGTTAAAGTTTCTTTTGAGTTAGATGATTTTGATTATTCCAAAATGTGGTTTATTATATCACAGCAAAGCAAGTGATGACTTTAGACAAGCTGTCGTTTCTCAATGTTGATGAACTTGAGCTTTTACAAGAGTATGTTGATCATGATATTCATATTCAAGCTAAAAAGGATAATGTAATCGTTAATCATGTAAGCTTCTTGAGCATCAACAACAATATTCTCTCAAACCCACAACCTTCAGAAAAACCTTGAACCAAATATGCATTAGTTATAACTTATAAGACTTCAATTATCATTTTTTCTAAACCATGTGTTGATGCCAGATTGGTCATTTTCTGAACAAGAGAGTGTGTGTATTTTTTTCTTTTTCTTTTCATTCATGCCCTAGGTTTAATCCCATAATCAAAGAAGTGTAAACATAGAATTTTGAGTTCTTTGAATTGTGTGTGTGTCCTAATTAACAGATACTTTAGTTCACGAGTATTTTCCTTGAGATTATTTATATACACATTGATTTTTGAGTTTATGATGTTTACATACTAAGTTTAATTCTTTAATGCATGTATGAATTTAGTTAGTTTGAAAGTAACTAATTGATATTAGCTCATTCTCAAAAAAAAAAAAAAAAAAAAAAAAAAAACTGATATTAGCTGATTAGTGGCAATACTAAAAATAATTTCAAAGAAATCCAAATTGGGTTTCCCTTCAAAAGAATTGTTGTTGGTGGCAAATTAGCATGGGAAGCATAGACTTCTAAAATGCCAAAGAATACTTCGACTACTTGCTGCGGGAACCACCATGTATCAAAATCCAAACTTTCAAGGTTGCCAAAAAGCTAGAATGGGACATTGGAACCGTGACGAACCTTATCCTTATGGCTATGAAGAATTTGTGGTTACGTGCAAGAGATGCTCGATTGACCTTGAAATGTTTAAGTTGGTGAATAGGTTTTTTTTTTTTTTTTAAGTTTGACAAACAAAAAATATATATTAATGCCCCTTTATATATTTTAAATAATAAAATGCAATATTCTCTTTTTCTTTTTTCATTGTAGCATCACTTAATAAAATTTAATATTCTCTTTTTTTATTCATTTTTTTATCTAATACTATCCTCCGTATGATAAACCAAAAAAAAAAGAAAAAAAGGTCCAATAGCATCACTTAAATAATAAAATGCAATATATATTTTTATTGTTTTATCTAATTCTACCCTCCTTGTGATAAACCCAAAAAGACAAAAAAGAAATTGACCAGTAGTATCACTATAATTTACCGCACGGGTTACATACTATTGTGCGTTTGGATCCGCGTTTTAAGTTTAGCGTTTGCGTTTTTTTTTTTTTTTTCAGCGCTAATGAATAGTAATCGGTACTATTCATGCACGTGAAGACACTGTGCGGGAGACAGTTACTGTTCACGCACTGTTCGTGCACTGTTCATGAGCCCCACAATCACTTTATATTTTTATACTTTACTGGAAATTGCTTATAATTTTGATTTACTTATTAGGGCCTCATTGAAAGTTTGGTATCTTGCATATTTTGTCTGAATATGTGTTTGGATTCAGCTGTGTAACTTCTTTATTGTTATTTATGAAATATATATATATATATATATGTATGTATGTATATGGTTCAAACTTCATAATATATTGATCTACCTTCCCCTTTTGTGACCTTGATTGAAATTTGCGACCCTGATATTGCTGTGCCTTCTACTAATTGCTATGCAATTTTCAGTATGCACTAATGGTGTCTGAAGCTCTATAATTATTTCAATAGGACAAGGGAACTGAGGAAGCAAAGCCCGTAATTGAAGCTTTAAAAAGTAAAGGATTTTCTGCAGTTGGGGCTGCAGGCTTCTGCTGGGCTGGTGAGTTTTCTGATTAACTCTCCATTTCCGAACTAGCACCCTCTTGAGAAAACCATTGCTTGTTAGGGAAGATTTTTTATTTTTTGCAGTTTCATTATCAATTCTAAATTTCTAACATTTTAGATAATATAGCATTTTATTGCTTGAGAAAAATATTGACATTTGAACTTTCGTATTCTTCTCAGCCAAGGTTGTGGTTGAGCTTGAAAAAACTGATGAACATATCCAAGCTGCTGTGATATTACATCCTTCATTTGTCACTCCAGATGATATCAAGGGTATGGATTTATATGCTTAAAAATTCTCCAAAGATTGATATTAGTTTCACTGGATTGTTAGTTTGCAGTTTCAAAACTTCAAAAGTGTCCTTTGAAGCGCCTTCAAAAAAAAAAAAAAAAAACTTTGGCAATTTAGTTGGTAGATGTCATTACAAGTACCAGACTTTATAAGTTGCTTTTTTCCCTTTCTCTTGAGGTCAATGGTTATTTATTTGCTAGTACTGGAATATTGATATAATAATACATTTTACCTTCTTTTTATGTTGAGAAGATAATACATTTTACTGGTTACTTAACAGTTAACGCCTTCTCTATTTTTTTTTATGTTGAGGTTTGGTACAAGTGCGAGGAAGAACAAAATCAATGGATTGTATCATTGTTCTGATCATCAAGAATAAATCTTCCATGGCACATCAAGTATCCTTAGGTTCTAGTTCAGAATGCTTGTCATTTGTTTCTCCAATGCATCAACCTTCTGCCTTCACACTTGAGCAGTGTTAGAAGCTACTTGCTTTGTTTGGTGCATCCAATTCCTCTCTTGTAGCAACACCTCAAGCATCAGAAGCCTTAATGGCCAATGTAGCATCTTCTTCTAAGTCTACTAATGTGACAATGGCAGGTATTGATTTTTCTCATAGTGTCTTTGCAGCACAAGTGGTCAATAAAAGGGCTTATGGTAGAGTGTCATTGATCATTTTGTCTATTCAGTTGATTTGTTAACCTCAATTATTGCTACTAAACAGTCTTTGGTTCAATTGCCTAATGGGGAATCAGTACAAGTAACTCACATTGGGACTTTTGTTCTATATTCTTCTCCTATTCTCAAGAATGTCCTTTGTGTCCCATCTTTTACTTTTAATCTATTATCTGTTAGTGCTTTGACTCAATCTCAGCCATATTGTCTTGTTTTTCTCTTTGCTTATTGTTTTGTTTAGGACCTTACCTCCTGGAAAACGATTGGGGTAGGCAAGGCACTTGATGGATTGTATCTGTTGTAGTCTGACAGCCTTCAACATTCATCTAGTTCTTCCCTTGCTGCTTTCTTAGCTGCTCACAACATCAATGATGTTTTTAGTCATTTCATTGCAGCAACTTCCACACGTGTTCATACTCAATCTTCTTCCACTTGGCATGCAAGATTAGGTCACCCCTCTGACATCAAACTCAATACTTTGTGTCATGTTATTCCTTATTTACAACCTTCATGTAATAAAGATTGTCAAATCTGTCCTATGGCAAAACTTAAGAGATTGCCTTTTCCTTTTCATAATAAACTTAGTAGTTGTGCTTTTGATTTGGTTCATATGGATGTATGGGGACCATATTCAACTCCTACTTTGGATGGCTTCAAGTATTTTTTAACTGTTGTGGATGATGCTACAAGTGCAACATGGTTATTTTTGATGAAGTCTAAATATGAAGTTAGGCAGTTATTTTACTCTTTCTATACTATGGTTCATACTCAGTTTGGCCTAAAAATCAAAGCTATAAGGACTGATAATGCTAAAGAGTTTGATATGTTTGACTTTCTTAATTCTCATGGAATTATTCATCAACATAGCTGTGTTTACACTCCACAACAAAATTCTGTTGTGGAGAGGAAACATCAACACCTTCTTTCCATAGCTAAAGCTTTGCAAATTCAATCACAAATTCCCATCCAATTTTGGGGTGACTGTGTTTTAATTGCTGCCTATCTCATTAACAGGCTGCCATCTCCTTTATTGCATGATAAAACTCCTTTTGAACTCCTTTTTCACAAACTTCTAGATTATGCTCATCTCAAGGTCTTTGGTTGCTTGTGTTTTGCCTCAACCATTGCTCATACAAGGACCAAGTTCTCTCCAAGAGCAAGAAAATGTGTTTTTCTTGGTTATCCTTACAATGTCAAAAGGTATAAAGTATTTGATCTTGAGTCTCATACTGTTTTTGTCTCCAGGGATGTCATTTTCCATGAAACTGTTTTCCCTTTTGTTTCTACTTCTTGTGGTTCTGTCCCTCAGTCTGCTTTACCTTTACCTTGTGTTCCTGCTGTTGATCCTCTTTTTGATAACATCCTTCAGTCCAAACCCTCTTCTTCTGCTGTTCCTCATGATTCAATCATCCAAATTCATCATTCCCTTGATGATGATTTGCTTGATGAGGTACCTGCAGAACCTCCTGAACCTGTTGTTGATCCTGTCCCTCTTAGAAGGTCTTTTAGAGCAGACAAACAACCTTCTTATTTACAGGCTTATCATTGCAATCAGGTATATTTTGTTCTTGATGCCAATCCTCCTCATTCAGGTACTTCCCATCCTCTTTCTTCACATGTTTCTTATCACCACCTCTCTCCTTCTTACAAGTCTTTCTGTTTGCTGAAATAGTTGCACTTGAGGCTAATAATACCTAGACATTGACCCTACTGCCTGCTGGTAAGAAACCCATAGGATGTAAATGGGTATACAAGATTAAGTACAAGGTTGATGGTTCAATTGAAAGGTACAAGGCTAGGTTAGTTGCTAAGGGATTTACACAGAAAGGTGTGGATTACTTTGAAACCTTTTCCCCTGTGGCAAAGATGGTTTCTGTCAAAATTCTTCTTGCTGTGGCTGCAATTCAGGGTTGGTTTCTTAGTCAATTGGATGTGAATAATACCTTTCTTCATGGTGATTTAGATGAAGAGGTGTATATGGCTTTTCTACAAGGGTTTCATAGCCAGGGCGAGGTAGTTTGTAAGCTCAATAAATCCTTATATGGCCTTAAACAAGCTTCTAGGCAATGGTTTGCCAAGTTTTCTAGTACTTTGCTTCAGCTTGGTTTCACTCAGTCCAAAGCTGATTATTCCTTATTTACTAGAAGGCAAGGTGATGTTTTCATGGTTCTTTTAGTGTATGTGGATGATGTCTTAATAGCTTGTAATGATAAAACTGAGATAGACAAGTTCAAGGTTATGTTAGATGACAAGTTCAAGCTAAAGGATCTAGGTGACTTGAAGTACTTTCTTGGGCTGGAGGTTGCCATATCAGACAAAAGGATTGCTTTTTGTCAAAGAAAGTACACACTTGAAGTTCTTAATGATGCTGGTATGCTTAGATGTAAGCCAGCTAAGACACCTATGGAACAAAATCTCAAATTAAGTAAGTTGGAGGGAGAAGAGCTTAAAGATCCAAGTAGCTACAGAAGGTTAATAGGCAGGCTATTGTATTTGACAATCACAAGACTAGATATCACTTTTGTTTTCCATAAACTTAGTCAATACATGTCTAGACCAAGAAAACCACACCTGGATGCAGCATATAGAGTCTTGCAATACCTGAAAAGTGAACCAGGAAAGGGTCTTATGTTCTCCTCTAACACAGATTTACACTTGAAGGGGTTTGCAGATGCTGATTGTGTTGGAAAATCTGGTTTTGCATCTCATACAAAACACACAGCGGAAGCAACAAACACGGATCTACTTCATTCATGAAAGATAACATGTAACCTTGAATTCTAGAAAAAAGAATAGAGAGCGTACCTTGATGCAGTGAAATTCAAAACCTATAGAACTCTATTCTTAATTTACTAGATAAAGTATTCTAATCTCATTAGAAACTATATACCTTTTAATTAGAATTTTAATCTCATTAAAAACCTCTAATTAAAATAAATTAAGGACTTTTAATCATAAAACAATTTAGGACTAAGAGTTCTATTTAACTAACATCTTTGATCTCATTAGGTCTTTTAGTTAGATAATGATCAATAAATGTCCTAAACTTTTAAGGACTATAAAATTAATCACAAAGCTTTGCTTTTAATCAAAGTTTTAACACTTAGTAAAAAACAAGTGAAAAATCAATAAATAGGTGTCAAAATTTTTGGCTACTCATTCTGGCTACTCACGCGAGTAGCGAGTTTTGGCTACTCGTTTTGGCGACTCGCCCAGCCGTGAGACTCCAATCGCGAGTTTTGGAGACTCGTTTTGGCGACTCGCCCAGTTGCGAGTTCATTTAGAAGCTCTGGCAACTCACTCGCGACTCGCCAGTCGTGAAAACGCCCAAAAACAGCCATTTTTTCTGTTAACCGTTTTTTACGTTTCCAATGAACAAAACACATTCTTAATGATAAAAAACGATGAGATTAAGATTAAAACTTGAATTTCATTGATGTTAAAGTGTTAAAATTCAATTTTA
The DNA here is from genome assembly GCA_030021035.2 of Notholithocarpus densiflorus. Taxonomy (NCBI): domain Eukaryota; kingdom Viridiplantae; phylum Streptophyta; class Magnoliopsida; order Fagales; family Fagaceae; genus Notholithocarpus; species Notholithocarpus densiflorus. The sequence goes on along the minus strand of JARYZH020000072.1, from coordinate 1,891,691 downwards.
CATGGTTAAAATCAAACTTAAACAACATCATAACATCAAAATCAGTTTTAATTAAACAATAGTTTCAAAAACTATAATATGCAGAAAAATGACTGCAAAATTTTCACAACTATGAATCCACATCGTAGATCACGATAAATAGCAAGTTTCCCACGCACTACCGAAAACCAAAAAACAGTTAACTCTTTGATTCGGACACCGAAACAAAGACAAACATTTTGGCTTTCCTCATTCTTTAATCAAGAATGAACATGGGCGCCTAGTGCAGAAAGCAAAAACGATTTCATACAGTTCCCTTCTTGCTATCTTTTATCAAAACATATAGAAGCATGTTCAATTATTAATCTAACAATAAATTAATAAAACCCAACATGTATCTATATCAGACCATACGTGCAACAAGTATGCAGAAAATTTTATTGCAGAATTTTGAAACACCAAGAAAACTATTTCTTTAATTCTAAAACCCAATCACATGTTATACAAGCATGATATTGAAGACCGCTCTGATACCATTTGTTGGAAAATCTGGTTTTGCATCTCATACAAAACACACAGCGGAAGCAACAAACACGGATCTACTTCATTCATGAAAGATAACATGTAACTTTGAATTCTAGAAAAAAGAATAGAGAGCGTACCTTGATGCAGTGAAATTCAAAACCAAGACTTGAGAATACCTTTATTCTTCATCTCAATTCCACATGGTGCCCAAGATGTATGGTCTCTCAATCAGTCCTTTTGTACATAGATTCTCAAAGAAAAATCATTCTTCTTCTCCTTGTAGAGAAAAACTGATTTCTTTTCTTTTCATCATACGTACATAATAACTACCTTGGTAGTTTCTTTATTTAATAACTCTTATTAAATAAAAACTGATTATCTAATTGGGTTAGCCTTTTGGGCCTACCTAATTGGGTTTTAGTTTGTGGCTTGAGATGAGACCAAAGGGAACAAATAAGACTCTAGCTCTAATGGGCTTTGGGCTTTTCTATCAACTCTTGACAAGTCCAAAGTTACCATTAATTATATTCAATACCATTATAAGAATATAATTGCACTCTAGGCCTTATTAATAAATTATATCCCAAGACTTTATTATACATGCAACCTCTTCATTAAAATATTCGTAGTAGTACAAAATCATGAATGTTGACTTCCACTTTGAAGATTACTACATCTTAATTCTTGAGTACTTGGTTTAATCCTTTATATTATTTATCATATATTTATGAAATCCAATTTCATAAATATATACTTTAGTAACTCCTTATTAAAGTGGTTGGGCCCAACACTCTGAATAACCAAATCCATTAAACTTATCTCAAGAGAATATTTTATATCTCCGTTAAGAGATTATGAATTCCATCTTGAGAATATATGTTCCATCAACATTAAATGCGGCTGCCCAACATACTGAGGTTTTGACCGTAACTTATAGATCTCACTCCTGATATATCAAAGCAACCTACACCTCATGATCATGTTCATTATTCTCTCAGGATTTAGAGTTGATGTAAATAGAAGTCGTGAGATTTATTATTCATTTGACAGTCGTTAGGAGAATAATAAATCTCACAGTGGTCCAGTTCAATATGTCTTAACTCTTAAAACATATCAACATATCAACTAGAAGTCTTCACTTCTATGATCAAGACAAATCATCGTAGTTGATATGTTATAGTTTTCGCAGATGAAATGCCCAATTTTCATCACCGACTATGAACTAAAATTCTGAGTTTACAAAGAATTAGTAATTTATATCTTCTGTGACTTTTTATATAAATCACATACTATGCATCTCATGGACTAAGATAATATCCCATTAGTTCATTTATAAATAGTTTCATATAATTAAACAATTTAATTATTTGTGACATGCCAATAAATTGGATTTTAGGGCATAAACCCCAACAGATTGGGCCTCATGCCCTGACACAAGGAGGTCTGTGACAAGTTATAGTATCTTCATTGGGGACTCTTTGGTGTCTTGGAAGTCAAAGAAGCAGTCTACAATATCAAGATCGTCAGCAGAAACTGAGTACAGTGCCATGGCAGTTGCAACATGTGAGATTGTATGAATTTTATACTTTCTTAAAGACATTGGGGTCAAACATGATAGAGAGGCTTTGTTGTTTTGTGACAGTTAGACAGCATTGCACATTGGCTCCAATCCAGTCTTCCATGAGAGGACAAAGCATATTGAAATAGACTGTCATGTGGTCAGGGACAAAGTTTTGGAAAGGGTTATCAAGGTAAATCATGTTAGGACTTATTGTCAATTAGCAGATATGCTTACCAAAGCATTGAGTTACAATCAATTTTCTAATCTTGCTTGCAAGATGGGAATGATAAACATACACACACCATCTGCTCTTGAGGGGGAGTATCAGAGCGTAGACAGTAATGAGCACAAGGAAGTAGCAAGAGCGGAGCAATAAGAGCAGTGGAGTTTGATCAGAAGAACAATAGTGCATAAACGACACAAGATAGTTATATACTGTAGATATGGCTTGTAGTTTAGTAGCTGAATTAATTCCTTTAAGTGATGGCATGCGAGAATGTTAGTTATTACTGTAGACACACGTGTAAAGTTAGTTTTTCTGTTTGGGGTGGGTGTCTCTCAATGATCGACTGTGCATTAATTTGATGACTGAATCCTTGGAAATGGATCATAAATTTGCTAAATGGATCATGGGATAGAATTTCCACTATTATGATTATTTGTACTTGTTTTAATTTTAAGCATCGATTCGATCATAGGTTGTGTCCATGGCTAGCGTTAAGCATTTGATTTTGCGATTTCTTTCAAATTAATGGAAACTACTCCAACAACGTTATGTGGATTAGAAAAGGAAAATATTAAGTAATACTAATTAAATAGACAAAAATAACTATATGTATGTTAAAATGCAATTAAGAAACCATTATAGGCAGTTCTTTTTTCTTTTTTTTGAGGGGGCATTATAGGCAGTTCTAATAACAAGATAATGTCATTAATCTCTCAATACTAATCTTTAAACATAATGTAAAGCTACAATGACATTATAAAATCAAATTAAGAAATTACAAGAGTACATAGCTACTTACTTGCATCAAATAGCTTAATAAGACAACGTATAATCCTAAACTAGTAAGCTACAAGTGAAATATCAAGAGAAATTTAGTCTGGGATGTGTCTTTTCTTTGAATGCGAACCTCTATTTATACTTGAGACCTTGACATTATAAAATCATAACTGTCTCATATGATAATTTTTCAACATTAACAAAGTAAAACAAGCCGCAACTCAATAAGGCTTTCGATCCACACATTGCCATTTTTGCTCAGCTTCAAAGGGAAAAGGGTATGAAATTAAAGAGGATCTATTGATTCTATTCTATCCTATTCTATTCTAATGTGTGTTTATTTAATAAGCCTATTGAACAGAAGCCTATGAAACCTCAATTTTGTATTATTTAATATATTATTCTATTCAAACATTTCCAAATTTCTCATTATCCATGTGCCATTACTACCAAATTTTCGTAATTTCGAATGGAATGAGGTAAGTAATGGGTTAAAAAATTATTATTTTCTTCATTGCAGCTTGTTTTGTTACTTATCAAAAGAGCTTCATGTTCTTATATTTATTTGGGCTACATGTGGTACCCCCAATGACCATGCAAATCAGCAAATGACACCATAAGGGTGATTCTTTCAAATTGATGGTAACTACGTCAACAATGCTATGTCGATTATAAAGGCAAATATTAAGTAATCGATGAGAATAAATGTTAAGATGCTATTAAGAAACTACAACGATCTGCACTATAGGCAATGCTAATTACAAGATAATGCAATTATTCTATCGATGCAAACATAATGTACAGCTACAATGACATTATACAATTTAAATAAAAACAATTACAATATATTATATAGCTACTTACTTGCATCAACGCCTTAGTAAGACTACACATAGCCTTAAACAAGTGAAACAATAGAAAAAATTAATTTGAGATGTGTCTCTTCTTAGGATATGAGCTTTTACTTAGATACTTGAGGTCTTGATGGTTATTTCTAGTTTGTTGTAACACATGGAATTTTATCATTCATCGCATAGGACACTTATCCAATAAGTTGTCATCACGTGTTAACTTCTTTTTGGATTATGATAACTATAATGATTGGCACGATAAGCTTCTTATACTTTAAATTGGGAGTTGTCACTTCACCATCACATTTTAAATATGTTGCACTGCCATCTTTGTGGTCTCCTAATAATACTTTTTATATGTGTTCTGTTATTCTAGTGTTGCCTAGGATTCGTTTGGTTAGAAATTTCTAATATCGTTGTTTAAGTGTTGTGAAAATATATGTTTCAGTGTTTAAACAATTGTACCAAATACCTTTCTATCTTTTAATTATGTTGTTAACAAATGCCCCCATACGTGATTGGCATAGGTTATAGCAAATTTTTTGTTTGTGTTATTGAAAATAATAAGACAAAACATGTCTATCACGGCAATTTTATCATTTGAAATTCGAAAGGGCTACTTTTCTCTACTTTACCAATTACGCAATTTTTGTTTCAACCATTTCTTCATTCACCTTCTTCCTATAACCCTAGGCCATTTTCTCTCAACTTCTCAGTTCTTTTTTTTGTCTTTGTAAACTTTCTAATTGTTTGCATGATGAAGCAAATTGTTAATCAACTCCTGCGATCGCAATAACCAGAGTAATATTTGTCTTATTTTTGGGAGACCAAATATTTTGGTTCTAATTATAAATAAATAAATAAAGTGTACAAATATAAATTTTGGGGTGCCAAAAGTTAAACATTGCTTCACAACTCCATCTCCATGGAAAGAATAAAAAATCTTTATTTTTTCTAATATTAAATTAAGTCATAACTTACTTGAATAAGATAGATAATTAATCATCTTTGTAAACTTAATAAGTATACACAAGTCATCTAAATATAGGTATGTACAGAGAAATCACCATTATTTTTTTTTTTTTTGGGAAAAAAAAAACTCTTATTTCATGAAGGAATTAAAACATGTATGCATGTCCAAATGAACCAAAAGAGAACTATTATTGGCTTTTTCTTTTTCTTTTTTGTTGGATAATGAACCATACCATAAGTGTTTTTTTTTTTTTTTTAGAGAGAATTTCAACCTATGGCTTCCGCTCCTGATGATGGTTTTTATCATCAAACCAAGATACCAATCGGTTTTTGGTGTAGGCGAAGATTGAACCCTAGATTTCTTATTCAACAATCAGAGACTTTACCAATTGAGTTAACTGTAACCCACAATCATACCGTAAGTGTTGAGACTGTTTTGTTTCAGTTTTATATTATCACCAGACATGTATTATTTTTGCTTTTCACCTAATCCATGGAAGTATAATACTTTGTTTCTTTCTATTGTTGGAGACCCAATGTTTTTTTAACTCCTCACTATTGGACTTATATTATTCTAATCTCTGTGCACAAATCAAAGCTCACTTATCACAGAAGCTTTACTTCTCGAATTTTAGGCCTCGTTTCTCTTAGAAGCAGGAAAAAATGCACTAGTAGCCATTGATTATCTTTGGAGTTTGGACCAATGTTAAGTTTCGAGCTTAAACTCCAAAACAAGCCCAAGGTCTTATTTAATTTAGCACTCAATTACGGTTAATTTAGTTATCTCATCAATCTCATCCTATTATGTATGTATTATCATGATGTGAGTTCTCTTAAAAATTTAGTTAATATCAAATCCTTGTTTCTTCAATTCTTAAATCAATTTAATTGTAAAGTTTTTTATCGTCGAATAAAAAATTTGAAGTTAATCATCATTATTGTGGAGAGATATAGGTTGAAATACAATTGTAATCTAAAAAATAAAATATAAATAAAAGGAGAACACACTTTTCTATCTCCTACTTAAAAAAAAAAGAAGAAAAAAAAAAAGAACACACTAACCACTCTCACACACAAGTCACAACGTAAGACCCACACACATTGGAAGTAAAAACCATGTTATTTTTCCCCAACTTATTACACAGCCTCTCTCTCTCTCCCTCAGAGTCCATAACACAAACGCTTGATAGCTTTCGATCCACTCACTGCCATCTTCGCTTAGCTTAGCTTCGCATCGTTCAAAGGCCAAAAGGGTATGAAATTTTGTTAATCTATTCTATTGTTTGTTTAATAAACCTATTGAACAGAAGCATCTGAAACCTCAATTTGTGTTATTTAGTATCAAATGCTATTCCAAAATCTCCAGATTTCTCATTCCCCACATGCCATTACCATCGCATGTTCGCACTTTTGAATGGAATGCGGTTAGTAATGTGTAGAAAAATTGTTATTTTCGAAATTTTAAAAATTGGTTTTCTTTGATATAAAACTTAATTAATCAAGGATGTTCAATGAGTTAATTGTAGCCAAGTTTATTCTTTTAGGGTGCCCATTTCATTTTTGGTTTTGCATTAGATGTTTCTGTATATGTATTAATCTATGTTTGATTATATTGCTAATACTATGCTTGGTACTGCAGGGTTTTGCTTTTGGGGTATTTGGGTTTAAAATTTGTGATGGGTGAAGCTGTGTTATTATGGTGAACTGTGTGTGTGTGTGTGTGTGTGTGTGTTCAATAGATATAGTATGATTCGAACCCAAGTCCCTTATTAGAGGACAAGTGACTTTACTAGTTTTGAGGTAACTGGAACCCTTGTGTGTTGTTTTACAAGAGATAGGTTTGGTTGTATGGGGTTGTATGTTGTGATCCTCTCCATTTCACTTGAAATGAAAAGGGTTCATTTTGCAATTAAGATTTTATAAGCTGTGCCACATTGTATACACCATTAGATTTGTAATACTGAATCTGAATCGTGAAATGGATACATTTCAAATGGAGAGTTTTGAAATGGCATGGCACTATATGCATCTTTAGATTTGTAATATTTAATCTGAACCATGAAATGGATCTATTTCAAATGGAGAGGTAACTTATAAGTTGTTTTGGCTGTTTCTTCACCAAAAAAAAAAAAAAAAAAAAAAAAACATAAGTTTTAGATGTTTATTTATCTGCATAAGCTTTGGCTATGGATGAGATATAGGCATTGTTGTGAACATCATTTGGTTGAGTTGGGCCTGTTAGAATTTATTGGTTTATATTATTAAGAAGCAGTTTTCTATGTTTCTATGGTTGAATAATCTGTGTCATTGTTGATGAAGTGTGTGTTTTTTATATATCAATATGCTTGGAGGAAATTTGGGTTTATCATGGATTCATATGCTTATATGTTGGTTTTAAGTCATATGCGTGCAACAAATGTGCAGAGCAAATTTTTTTTTCATATTTATTATGGTGGAAAATGCAAAACTGCATATTTTTCCAGATTTATTCTAAGGCTTAAGGCACTAAGGTCTTTTTCTTTGGGGTGTGTGTTAGTTTGGGAGTTTTTGGATTTGCCACTTAGAAAACAGAGGAAATGAACTGTTTTAGGTGATCTGGGTTGCATTCATAAGAAGTTTTGTGTGTGTGTGTGTGTGTAGCTAATTTAGGACATTTTCTTTCATTTAGTTGTTCTTAAGTTAGTAGGCAGTGCTTTGCTTAAGTGTATGCTTTTAGAAATTAATTTACATTCCCATTTGATTTCAAGCTGATTTGGGATTGTTCCTTGTGTTATTACTTTTTAGTAGTCTCTCTCAAGTCTTTTCTTTGATGTCATTGTCAGGTATATTTGGTTGTTAATTTGATGGTGTTCATGGGCAAGAATATAATTCTTGAACTCTTTCCCTTTTTCATCATTCTTTACTTATTTTTTCTTTTTTCTGGTACTCTTGAATTTCTTTTCACGTGATTGTTAAGTAACTTCCCATTTTATATTTTTGACTTTGACTCATCTTATCTTCTCTTTATTACGTGGTTTGAATTGTTGTTGAAAATCTTGTCTTCTGCTTAATGAGTTTTTTTCCCCCTTCACTGGATTGGTTCTTTTATCCTCTCTCTTTGTGACCTTTTTGTATGGGTGTTTCTTGAATGAAATGATAATATTGCTTATGAATGTTGGCTTGTTAAATTGGCAAACATTTGGATTGGGTTTCTTCCCCATTTTCCAAATACTGCTAACTGTTAACACAATGTACTCCATAAAATTTCAAAATTAGGATGACATATTGTCACTGGTTGAATCCCATTACATGCAATAGCTAGTTGAATTGGCTAAAAATAACTTGGCAGACATGGTACATTGTCAAATTCTACTTGATATGCAGCCAGCCTTCTTTTCCAATGAAAGTAAAATGATTTTATTTCACTGCAAACTTCTTTACATTTTCCTAATTCTAATAAATTTTTTCATGTTATTCAAAACTTTTACTTGGAGTTTCCAAAATGATTTGTTTCAGATACTAGCTATGGTATTAAATATAGCTCAGATTGTGCTAACACTATTAAGAATGCATTGATGTGCATCTACTTGAAATACATATCTTAAAGAGTCAAAAGGGGAGAAAAAAGAAAAAGAATGAAAAGGATCAGACTAAATTCATTATTGCATATCCTAAAAGAAAAAGGAAAATAATAATAATAATGAAAGGATCAGATTGAATACAACCATGCTGAAACAGAGAGCTTAGCTTCTCCTTTTGCCTCTTAATTAAAAAACCTGACTTTCTTTTGAAATACCTCAGAACCCAGTTTTGATTTGAACGTACATGAGTGAGAGCTGGACTGGGACTTGGGAGTGAAAGGAAGGATGAGCCCAGCACAGTTCTTATAGCTCCAAAGATTCTGTGAAAGAGACAGCTACAGAGAGAGAGAGAAATGGGAAAAGTAGCTGTGGCAGTGATTGTGAGTTTGTGGGTCATTTCTATCTCTATCCTTGTTAACCACATAGTTCCTGAGCCTTACATGGTAAGCCCCAAACCCTAAACCCAAAAGAATATGAATGTTTTTGAAAAATTGGCTCATTTTTATTTTGTTGATTGCATAGGATGAAATATTCCACATACCTCAGGCACAACAGTACTGCATTGGCAATTTCAGAAGCTGGGATCCCATGATTACCACCCCTCCTGGCCTGTATGTCCTCTTAAACCTTTTGCATTTCTTCTTTTTATTTTTTTATAAATATTAATAATTTTTTTGAGGAATTTGAACTTCCACTAGTTGATAGCTGAATTGGGGATTACCTTGAATGGACAACTTAACAAAGAAAGATTTAATAAAATGAGAGATTGAAGTGGGTCATATTTAACTTCCACTCATTAATTGGTGTTACAATGTGAAATTTGTACCTTGCTTTTGAAATTATGGTTATTAGCTTGAATGTGGCTTCTACTATTCTCAAACTTGTATTCTGGATTAAGGGCACAAAGCAAAGAAAAGGTTGTGTGGAAGTGAGGTTTATAGGTATTATATATTATAATATTTTTTTCACCGTGACTATTTATTGATGAAACAGTAAGCTGCTTGGAAATAGTAGTTGACCTTTAAGCTGTTCCAAGAATGATTTTCTTTTGGTATATCATTTTATGCATGTGATAGGATATTGCCTATTTTCAGCTGAGGGGTTTAAAATGAAGATTTTACCATGCTCCATATATTTCCAAATGCCTTACCAGAATAACACACAAGGGCTGCTTAGGTCTCAGTAAGTTATTGGGTTAGCTTAGTCCTAATCAGAACAAATATTTTGATAAAGGGGTTGATACATGCGATTTAAAACTTTTGCAGGTACTACCTTTCACTTGTCCATGTTGCTTCTTTGTTTCCAGGCATGTCTATAGTACAAGCAGCCTCATCATTTTCTGAAGTTTGCACCACTGCGATTCTTCGATCTGTAAATGGTGTTTTGGCAGTATTATGCAGTATTCTTGTGTATGACATTATTACCCTCTTGAGACCAACTCTTAGCGAAGAAAAAGCAACAATTTCTGCAGTGGTCCTAGCTTTATATCCCCTTCACTGGTTCTTCACTTTTCTTTATTATACAGATGTTGCATCGCTTACTGCAGTGCTTGCTATGTATCTTGCATGTTTGAAGAAGAATTACTGGTTAAGTGCAGTGGTAAGGTACTTAGCTTAAGTCTTTTTTCATTAACCATTAAATTTTTTTGAAAATCAATAGATTACATACTTAAACAAAGAAATACATAACTTCATTCTAGTGGTAAACTAATTTCATTTTGTTGTATGCAGCTTGGTGCCTTGGCTGTTGTCATTCGACAGACAAATATAGTTTGGATGCTTTTCATTGCATGCACTGGGGTTATAAATATTACTCTGGTCCGTCCAAGAGATAATGTCGAAGTAAATGATATCGACACAGCTATCAGGAAGTCTAATCGATCAACTTCCAACGATGATGTTACATCAGGGTCAAATTTGAGACTGCGAAAGTTCAGTAATTCCCTGGGTACTGATAAACATTCTATGCCTAGTGCAAGCTTGGTTTCAACAAACCACTCATCAGGTTTGTTATTTGTAATATATGTAATCATGTTATGTTATGATGAAAGTTAATTTACTAGATTTACTCTCCATTTTCTATAAGTAATGGAAGATTAGCCTGCCGATATGGTAGTTTTCCAAATTGGTTCTTTCTCCCTCACTATCTATACTTTTTTGTTCTTGATCCTTATTCCTTATGATTCAGTTACTGGCACTGTGTTGCAGGTTTACTTGATGAGGTCAAGGTCATCTTTTTAGCATTATGGCATATGAAGTGGGAGCTTTTGGTTTCCTTTAGTCCTTTTCTCATGGTATTTGTGGCTTTTTTGGCTTTTATCCGTTGGAATGGGAGTGTAGTTCTAGGTATTGTTCATGTTGCTTCTTTTAACTTTGAGGCATATGAAGGGCCTTTGTTGCTTGTCTCTCACTGCTTGTCCTGATATGGCAGGTGCAAAAGAAGCTCACACAGTTTCTCCACATTTTGCACAGATCATGTATTTTGGTTTGGTTTCTGCTCTTGCTGTGGCTCCTTTACACTGCAGCAAAGGTCAAGTTGTGGACCTGTTCCGGTCATTTTGGAAGAGAAGGCCCATCAGTTTCTTTCAAGTTTTCGTAGCTGTTATTGCTGGCTTCTTCTCTGTACATTTTTTCAGGTCAGAGAACCAGTTAGTATCCTGAGCAAATTGCTATAGGGATCTTTTTTACTTTTCTGCTACACCTAATTGAACTTGATGCTTCTAGAGAAATACTAGCATAAACTTAATTGAAGAGAATGCTATTCCTAGTTTTGATCTGTAAATTTATGGGTGTGAATTGGGTTTTGTTACTACTTGTGGTGGATTTACCAAAGCATTCTTATATGAAAGGTTATTTTTTGAGTGCCTTTTGCAATCTCACTTACCTTCTGTAGACCCTTTTTGTCCTGTAAAAGTTTTTCTTACAATTTTCTCTAATCCAAGGGGGGAAAGTTTAAGTGGTATTTTTTACTTTAGTAGATTGCAAAAATTGACGTTCTTTTAGTTTATGTTACTGTTTCCTCACATGGTTAACGACTGTTTCAGCATAGCTCATCCCTATCTTATTGCTGATAATCGACATTACCCATTCTATCTCTGGCGGAAGGTCATCAATGCTCATTGGTCAATGAAATACCTTCTAGTCCCGCTTTATGTTTATTCATGGTTTTCCATCTTCAGTACATTGGGTTAGTACAAGCTCCTATCAATATTTGTCACAAATACTTTCTTTCCAACATTTACTGAAAATGGAGCAAATGAAGATATGGTTATTGAATCTTTGCATCCTTCCATTTGTAGTTTCTTTCTGCATCACTAAGGGTGCTTATATCTTTCATTGGCAGGGAGAGTTCAGAGGAAGATATGGGTGTTAGCATTTTTCTTGGCTACTGCTGCAGTTCTGGTACCTGCTCCATTGATTGAGTTCAGATACTACACGATTCCATTCTATTTCATAGTACTTCACTCCCACATTAATGATTATCAAAGCTGGCTTCTCATGGGACTTCTATATCTAGCAGTCAACATCTTCACAATGATGATTTTTTTGTTCTGGCCATACCATTGGGACCATGAGCCTGGGATCCAGAGGTTTATATGGTAGGAAAGATTCTAAGAAATGCTAAAGGCTTCATCATACAAATCAGTTTTGGGTAGTAGTATTGTTTGTCTGGGGATTTACCTAGAGATAGGATTTTGCTTGTTTTGGTTTGGAGGTAGAAGAAGGGTGGAATCCTTGAGTGGTACAAGTTGTTTAGTTACACATGCTACAGGTCGTGATTGCTAACTATATGTCAAGTGAAACCTGTTGTACAAGTCATTTGTACAAATGGCAAGATTTTCCATGCGTCCTACAATGGTCATTAAATATAAAATGTTCTATCCCTCAACCTACAGGGAATAACCCATGAGTCCTACAATCCCAGGGTTCAAGCTTCAAGGAAAAGCATACACAGTGATCTGAATTGCGTTCCAGAGAGAAAAAAAAAATGCAGAAGAAGAAAAGAAAAGCCATTTCATCATCCAAGACCACCCTGGCTTCCCTTCCATCACTTTGTTGAGTCTCTTCCCTTTTCTTTTCTTTTTAAATTTCTTGTATTAAATTTAATTGTCCTTGAAAAAGATAAAATTATGTATTTTTCATTGGTCAATATAATTCACATTTTTTTAATTTAATTAGAGAACCTAAGGGACTGTACCTAGATCATTTTCTCATACGGAGGTTTCACCAGTAGTATTGTTAGAATAGCACTTATGTTTATAAAAGAATAATACAAATCAATTTATGAAAGCCAATGATTTTTTGAGATTGATAAAATTAAAAATGTTAATAACAATTGAAACTTGAAGCTCATAATTTCTTTTTGAAAAATAGTATCTTCCATGTCCAAATTTCTGTACCAATGTATTTTTGAGGGTTGAACTTTTCCAGTAATTTCTTGAAAATAGTTGGAACCTCTCCCTTGTTCAAATATCTCTACCTAAGTATTTTTGAGGGTTGAATTTCTTTAATAGCCCTATGTATCGATCATATGTCCAAATTATTGATAGCAACTTACCTTTCACAAAATATAACTTTATAATATTTTTTAAATAAAATTTCAAAAAAAAAAAAATGTTTTGTAGGTAGGAAATTTCAAAGATACTAATTCAAGAAAATGTTTTTGAAACAAAAATAAAATATATTAAAAAGGGAGGAGCTTTTGTCCAATGCATTGGATGAGACATAAAATAGACACGTGATCAATTTTGAATACTTCTTGTGCCAATATCACATCCAATATTCAAATGTACTTAATAAAAGCCAATTGAAATAATCACTTCCACAGGCCTAGGTTTAAGCAAAGATGATAAAAGTTACCACATGCCCCCAAGTGTACTTTTTGAACCAAAAGTATAATAAATAAGTCTCATTTTTCATTAAGGACATTGCTAGGGGCACCAAAAATATATCCTGAAATTTTCACAAATTATTATTTTTGTATTGTGGTGGAGTCTAGATGAGGTGAATCCTTATGAGATGGTATGAAAAAGTCTGTTCATTTTACTGGCTCTAGCACTCTTCTCTCATTAAGGGGGGAAAAGTTGTTATAGTACACTATAGAAAAGCAAAGGACAAATTGTAAAATTTCTCCTTAATCAACTTTTATATCCTATAACGGTTTTGAGCTATAAAATGAGTCTGAGGTGTCCAATATTTACTACTATTTATTATTCATAAATACTAGTAAATAGGGCCATTTTTGTCAAATACCAACTTTATCCTATAACAGTTGGTTTTTATAATAAGCTATTAAGAGTATGAGGTATCCAACATTTACTACTACTTATTATGGGGCCATTTTTGTTGAGTAATATATATATATGACATTTTATAAAATAATAATATTTAAATAATATTTTGAAAGCTAAGGAAGACATCAATGTTCAAATCCACCTTAGTAACTAACTAATTGTTAGTCTTCCATAAAATTAAGTAACTATTCACTAGGGTTCAAATCCTTCTTTTTTGTAACTACTAACTAAACTATCTAGTTTCCCATAAAATTGAGTCTCAAGGTACAAAGATACGGTGCTATTTCATTCTTTTGGATTAATAATGATACATGTTGATTAAAAACCAATACTAGACTTTGCAGTGTGGAAGAGTAATGTTAGTACCACATAAAATAACACAACTTGTAACACAACTCACCCATAAAATAGTAAAACTCAGTGTGGGAACTTGTAGTGGTGGGTAGAGTATCAACCATTTACATTGACCATTTCATTAGATTATGAAATTGAGTATTTACTTAAATTTATTATTAATTAAATCTAGAGAAAGTCTAGAGATACAAATTTTGACAAAAAAAATTGACACTAAGCTAATGTGGCAAATTATTAATGGTATATAAAAAATATTATTAGTGGTAAGTAAAAACATAATGTCAATGATAGGTCCAGACAAGAACTAGAAATATTATACCAACTCAATAAATGTAAAAAAATATGGTCAAATTTTATTGTGTGACAAAAGGAGGAATATTCTATGCATTATTCGAGTGCTGCAAAATTTGTAATGACGTGGAATCTAGAAGGTTCTTTTTATCAAACATTCTATAAAATCCCAAATCCGAAAGACTGAGGCCCTGTTTGGTTCCATATTCACTCATATCTCAGTTCTCATCACTCCATCCTCTATCTCATATCTCATTTTCTAATTCCCAATTTTCTATTAACTCAGTTCCCATTGTGTTTGGCATCAAAACTTGCCTAAAGTTTTTAGATAAAAAAGCAACTTTATCTCAAAACTGTGGAGCCCACTAGTCTTAGGAACCCGTATGAAAGTAAGAAGAAAACACGCAGGCATTGAAGAAGCTCCTTATAGAAGAAAGAAAGACAGAGGCATTGAAGAAGCTTGAATAGGACTTAGATGATAGTGGCTCTCTCTCTCTGTACAAAAGTTAAGCAAATTTCTTATGCCACAATTCCAAAATAAACTCTTTCTGCTTCTTACATTTCAAAGTCTATGTGCAGATTCTTTCTCCACAGTTAGCCAAAACCCACAAAGCTAACTTTACCAAAAACAAAAACTCACTGCCCAGGCCGAATAAGAAAGAAACCTGTAAAAGACTACAAGAATCCAAAAATACATGCAACTCTAGTATCAATACCATAAAACCCAAAAATTACAACTATTAGTGAAACCAAAAATCACATGCCAAAGAAACCCATCAAAGACTATAAGAACCCAAAAAAAATCCACTGCTCTTACATTCTCAATAACTCATACAAACCCAAAAATTACAACTTATTATTCCAAAAATCATAGCCAAATAAACCAAACAAAACCCACATATTTTTACAGAAATCCCAGGCCTAAAGAGAAGAGAGGGAAGAAGATAAGAAGGGTGAAAATGGCCAAATACCAACATTTCATAAAATTTGTAGCAATTTAGTACTGTTTCGGAACTAAATGGGGACCTACCACTTTTCTAGTACTCGAGTTCACTAAACTCGAGTTCCAAATGGTACTCGAGTTTAGAAAACTCGAGTTCCTAGTTTCTATTCCACCATGGCGCTGGCTGAGCTGGCATTTGGGCATTAAAAAATGCCACTTGGTACTCGAGTTTCTTGGACTCGAGTACTGTATTAGTGTGGTACCCGAGTCCATTAAACTCGAGTATCAATTTGTATGTGAGGCCCCAATTTCTTGAGTGCAAAAATCATGCAGATTGATACTCGAGTCCATGAAACTCGAGTACTATGTTAGCAGTACCCGAGTCCATTAAACTCGAGTATCAATCTGTATGGGAGGCCCCATTCTTGAGTGCAAAGCAAAATAATTCTAAACCGATTTGCTTCTGTGAAGGGAGATACTGAGGATGTACTTTGGTCATCATGTAGAAATAAATAAATAAATAAATAAATTTACATTTGATCTGCATAGCACTTGAAAGCCTTTGCATAACCGTTTATAATGAGCTAAATCTCTGTGTTTTGGAATTCATATTCATGTTCTTTTTAGAAAGAATAATATCAATTTCTCCATCCTTTTGGATGGGGATTACTTTTTATTGATTGTTGTAGGGACATCTGAGTGGCGCTGAAAATTTGTACTTGAAATTGACTAATGAAATTGGTTGTACTAACAGGTTCACTACAAATTTGAGCTTATGGACGAGACCTTATTCCTCACTGTCAACCTTATAGACAGGTTCTTAGAGCACCAAACAGTTCTCAGAAAGAAGCTTCAATTGGTTGGGCTGACAGTCATGCTATTAGCTTGCAAATATGAGGAAGTTTCTGTCCCTATTATGGAGGATCTTGTTAAGATATCAGATAAGTTTCTGTCCCTATTATGGTTCCCACTAGTTTCCTTTCCTTCCTTTCACTATTAAATTAAATTTAATGATTTTCCTTGTTTATAGGAGAAATTTATGGTGAACACATTATAATTTAAGTTGTCTATGCCTACCCCATATGTGTTTATGAGGAGATTCCTTAAGGCAACTCAATCTGACAAAAAGGTCAATAATCCAATGTCATAGAATCATCTTGATTTAAATTAGATTTTTTTGGGTCAAAATTGATACTTATAAGTTAGATTTCCACCTATGCACAAATGTCAAAAAATTAAATCAGTAAAAACAAGAATATCTAGTATATAGTTGCCACCATTTACATCAAGTGGAAATTGCCATAGTTACCACAACAAATAAGTAGAGTCAAACACCATTTACATCAGTAAAACAATTTAGCTTACTCCTAGTTGTAAACAGACATAATATGCCATAGTTACCACAACCAATAAGTAGAGTCATATTGCCTATCTTTTGTTCCATATTCCACAATTTCTCACCTAAAGTCTAATTGAAACTCAAATGTCTCCTTGTCTTTGATGCCTCTGTAGGTCCAAATGAAGCAAGTGGTTGTCTATTAATTTTCACCTCAAAATACTGTTTTTCTATTCGGTTAATGGGACTGAAACATGATCTTGGTTCTGCATGTAATGACTATGAGCTGGCCTGCATCGATGAATATTCTTCAAAAAATGTTTTTCTCCTGTTACAACCTCTTCATTTGCAAACCCCACTTCTCAGGATTCGATCTTTCTAAATCCCTGCTTAAAACACAAGCAAAGCTTGAATTTATATTTGGCGTAAATGTACTTTTGGTCCCTACATTATGGGGTCATTTCTATTTTGGTCCTTACATTTCTATTTTACCACTTTTAGTCCCTAAACTAAAAAATGCATTCCATTTTGGTCCTTACCGTTAGTCCACTAACGGAAATTGCTAATGTGGCTAACTGAGTAGTGCATTTTCAACGTTGACGTGACCATTAAAAAAATATTTTTAAAAATAATTTTATATTTTTAAAATTCCATGTCAGCATTTTTCAAAAAAAAATTTAAAATTTTAATTAAAAAAAATCTCAAATAATTTTTTACTTAAAAAAAATTAAAATCTGATTAAATTTTTTAAAAAAAATATTTTTCTTTAGTTTAGAGAAGAGCTAAAACCCAAGCCAACCACCACCGCTGTCACCAAAACCTGAGCAGAGCCTAATCCAAAAACATATTTCTTCATGGAACTTAACCTTTCAACAGAGAGCTAAAACAGTGAGTTCAAAGCTTCAGTTTAATTCTTTTCATGAGGACACATAAAATGAGAAGGCTACAGCAAGACTTATAAAAATAAACCCCACCTCAAGGCCAATATTGAACAATAAGAAAACAACACGCTAAAATCCTTTCACATACTCACTTTTTCCTCTACTCAAAAAAACCGATCATACAGAGCAACTTCGAAGGATCAAGCTGAGAAAATCAGTGGCGGAGTGTTCGAGAAAAATGACGGAACTGAAAACAAATCGACTTGACCGTTTATACTTGGAGTCTTGGACCTTGCTTTTTAGTACTTAACAATTACAATTTTTTTACTTTTTTTTTTTTTTTTCTCTGTAGCTTTTGCTTTTTCGCTCGACTTTCTCGCCGTTTGTTTGGAAGGTGAGAAAGTGTGAGAAAATGAGAGCTCGCTGAGAAAAAAGAGAGAGAGGGAGATAGTCAGATCAAAAGTTGTCTGTTAAAAAAAATTTCCTTAAATTAGAGAAGAGCTAAAACCCAAAATGGGAAAAAAAATTTTAATTTAATTAGATTTTAATTTTTTTAAGTAATTATTTTTAAAAAAAAATTTTGAGATTTTTTTAATTAAAATTTTGAAAAATGCTGACTTTTAAAAATATAAAATTATTTTTTAAAATATATTTTTAATGGCCATGTCAGCGTTAAAAGTGCCAGCAGTGCCTTCAGTCAGCCACATCAGCAATTTCTGTTAGTGGACTAACGGTAAGGATTAAAATAGAACGCGTTTTTTAATTTATGAACTAAAAGTGGTAAAATAAAAATGACCCAAAAATGTAGGGACTAAAAGTGCATTTACGCCTTTATATTTATAAAAGTTTACCTTATCCACACACACGCACACAAAAATGAAACAGAACATAAAACAGTCCAATCTTAAATGGAGAAAAGAACACTGACTGCTAAACTACTGCTGGATCAGCAGTCCAAAAATACTAGTTAAAAAGATGGATAATCTAAAATGTGTAAATCCATGCACACATATTCATGTAGCCCACAAGTTATTTTAGGCAGCTTGTATTGAAAAAATAAATCTTCAACCTATTTCAGTAATACACATTAAACAGCAAGAACATCAACCACAACATCAAATTGTAGACAACAGGTTAAGCATATATTTAGAAAAATATATATCTTCAACCTATTTCAGTAATACATATTAATGATTAAACAACAAGAACATCAACCACAGCATTAAATTCTAGGCAACTGGTTTTTAATATCATCATTACTGAATCAGGCAGGCATTAAACCTTTACAAGCAAAGAAATCACTATAATAGAAGTAGTAAATAGAAGTAGTAAACTGACTAATTGGTTGTGAGCATAAAAATTTGACACCCTTAATTAGCAATGTACTGGAATGGTGGGTACTTGAAGATGATCATGTTAACAGAGGCCAAGTCAAAGTTGACACCCTTCATGGTAGGGTACTTGAAGATGATCATGCTAAGGAGAGTGCCTTCACAATTGTAAAATATGCAATCAGAGAAAAATTCTAAGATCCAATAGGTTAAAAGTGGAAAAGTGAAATCGTGGCCAACCCACAAATGACCTAACACCCTTTAGAGAAAGAAAAAAAATGAAAAACATTACATTACACATAGGGCAATTACACATTACATTACATTAACCAATTAGTATGCAATTTTTGCGACAAACCAAATGGTAATGCTAATGAATTTTTGTATGCATCCTATAGGGAAAGTAGCTTATAGTATAAATTACATATTTGGTCCTTAGAATTTTATCCAATTTTTCTTAAGTTTTAATAATACATAATTGAATGGCATATAGCATGCATTTTGATCTAATGGCATATATCATGCATTTTGTTTCAAGTTGCATTTAAAAGGATGCCACGGTTCAAACTTAGCGTACCTAGTCCGCAAGACCACCACTCGTCGGTACCTCGTTCCGCTTAGGGCATATTCTTCGGTTATGCCCCTCTTGGTCACACAACCTGCATTGCACCTTCCTCCCCCCTCCTTCCGTGGTGTGGTTCTCGGTCGTTTCCCGCCCTCATCCATCTCATTCCTAATTCGTGTTGAGACAGGGCGACCTTTCCCTCGGATCAATCGGGGGTTAAGGATGATCCTTTGAGTTTCTTTAGGATCCAACCATGATAATCTATCTTTCAACGCATGGAAAACGGGAGCATAGCTCCGGAACAATGCGTCCACGCTATAGCATGGGTCAATGTACTACTCTGCATCATGTAGATACCTAATACAAACTGTAATGACATGTGAACATGGTATCTTGTACAGTTTCCATTTCTGACATGTGCAAGTTCTTTGCAGCAGATTTACTCCATGTGTGTGATCCCCATATCTAGCAGTCCTTGGATTATGCGATGTATCTACTTGATATGATTGTTGTTGCGCGCTCAATCTCGTCACCCTGTAATGCTCCTCCTTCACCTTATTTCTCATGAAGATATCCAAGGCATATTTACACCATTTTTTTCCCAAATTCAACTGCGCTATGCTCTTATTGCGACGATCATCGAAGTAAGCATTCAGTTTGAACCATATGCATTTCACCATTGCCGTAATGGGCAGGCTACGAGCACCCTTTAGAACACTATTGAAGCACTCAGAGACGTTTGTAGTCATCGCCCCATAACGGTAACCCTCGTCAAAAGTTAGAGCCCATTTCTCTTTGGGCACATCCTTCAGATATTGGTGCACATCCTGGTTGACATTCTTAATTAAATCGAAGGTGGCGTTGAACTTTCGCTCCTAGGTAGCACTTGTTGCCCTCCATACTAGATTCTTTAAAGTTTCATTATTCCATCTAGTGTTGACGTTACTGCATAGATGACGAAGGCAGTAACGATGTTCTGTCATGAGAGGTTGCAAAAAGTCTCGAATAGTGTCTCTGAAGATAGCTTGTATCCCAGGGTGTCTGTCAGATATGACACACAGCTTGCTCCGATCGGTAACATACCTTCTTATACAAGCCAAGAACCAACCCCAAGTCTCTGTGCTCTTACTCTTGACAACGGCGAAGGCTAGTGGATAAATCTTATTATTAGCATTTGTGGCCATTGCAATCATCAATTTCCCTTTATATTTTCCATAGAGGTGGGTTGCATCAATGCTAATCACAGGCCTACAGTGCTTGAACCCAACAATACATGGACAAAACGCCTAAAATACGGACTTGAATGTATAGGTTCCCCGTTCATAATTATCGTCCACTAGTAACTTATACTTTGTACCCGGACTTGCATCCTTAAATCCTGCCAAAAAACGCGGCAACTCTGCATAAGACTCCTTAAAATCCCCGTATATAGTTGCAACGGCCTTTCGTTTGGCATCCCATACCTTGTATGTGAACCATAATGATTACGTTAGAAATGAATACAAGTTAAATAATTATAGTTGAAGAAAACAAATCAAGACTTGTAAGGCTATAAGATGAAGATAATATTTCTTTCTCTTTATTCCTTTTTTTTTTTTTTTTCAATTTCATTTTTCGTAATATAAGGTATTCATGGGTTCTGGGAAAAAAATATCATGTTTATACTTCCATGAAGACTAATGTCTCTGAATTGTATTGAAAAAAGAATGCAAGTTAAAGAATACCTTGTAGTGAGATACTTCGTGTTTTAAGTCTGCTAAAGCAACGTGGCGTAAGTTATTTATCTTATACGCGAGGTCTTCTCATATATAACGCTCAAGTATGTATGCTAGGAACGCCGAATCAATCATCCGACCATCATGAGCATTCTAAATTTTGTCGCACGTGTGGGGGCCCTTGCATTTTGCGATCTTCCAGACATTATCTCCCTTGCAACAGATCGCACGGACTGACCATGGACAGGAATCATCCTCGTAACTCACCATAAGCCTCTCTGAGTTTGAATGCTCAGTTTTGAAGCTAAAATTCTCTCGCATTGCATACTAGGTCAACACATGTTGCACTGCCAATTTAGTCGCGAATACCATCCCTTTCATTGGCTGCTCCCCAGGCATCCAACTTGATACTTCCGCTTGCATAACCGATGATGGATCAAACATATTATCCCAAGTGTTTTTGGTGAACCATTCCGGCATAGGATCGGGACCATGACATGTGTCTCTATTCTCTTTTACAACCATATCTTCGATATGATCAACATCCTCATGTTCACCCATGGTATCTAGGAGCTCCTCGAAGTCATCCCTAGTAACATCAATATGGGTTCCATCATCACCAAGTCTGTGATTATCTTCATTTTTGGATGTGCCCCCATGCAGCTCATCATGAGATAAATGCTCTCCTTCATGCACTTCCTGGGGCCCTTCCTCCTCCTCAGTCAAGTTCACATGGGGAAATGTCTGCCACGGTTCACTGTCATACCCATCTCCTGTGTTCTCTGCACACTCTTGATAAGACTGTAATGGTATTGAGTCGATGTGCTCATCTACAGTTCCATCCAAAACAGTATGTTGTGAACCCTCTCCAGCCTCTACTATGGCGGGCTCAACAGTGACATCGAGATCCAAAGCAATGAATCCTTTCACCACCATTTGTTCAACAACTTCCCACATCATCTTCTCTTTGGCGCCACCCGATAACTGTAGTGAATTGTAGAAAACCTGGGTGTCTACAACCCGTTGAGGTGCTCGATACACGATGAAAATGTTATGCCTAGAGTGGTCTAGCCCCATCGCCTTCAATATTCTTCGTTGCAAGTTCATAAGGCCTATCCCATGCTTCACCTTAACACATTTTTGCTTTTAGTTCGAACCTTGGTATGACAACCCATGCAACTTATGATAATACGTCTCTCCATCGTAGTACACATAGAAAAAGTTAAAATCCATCACCGGCCTGTTATTAACAATATAAAAGTTGTCATAATCTATAACCACTTACATAAATTTGGCATATGATAAAAACAATTTATATTCAAACTCAACCTCCTCGACTTTGTGTATAGACATATAAATAATTGAATCTCGATCATTCAAATAATTTATACACATAGACATAATGTGCACTTAACCATATATATATATATATATATATTATACACATATAAAATAATAAAAGGTCAACCATTTCGACTTTATTTTATTAAGCCAATTTCTTTGTTGAGTAATGAATTCATATTATTATGAACACCCTTATTACTGTAAAAGTCAACAAAATATCATATTACCTCTATCTATCAACCCATGAGTTTTATACAATTAAGCCACACGTGAACTATACTTGTCACGAATTGGGAATTCAACTAACCTTTACTAGTTCTAGTACTTGCTTATTCTGAAGGCATTGTTGGATTGAATATTTTCAAAGAATTTGCTTAATTTTATTGTGTTTACACCTCTACGTGTATGTGTGTAACTTACAAAATAATCTTACTATGCATGCTCTCTATTTGCTATCATATGGTCAAGCTTGATTCTTTTATATTTGTATATTTGTGCTCCATTTGTTTTGAAAAAAAAGTTATATATATATTTATATATATATATATATCAGCAGTTGTACATAGTTAATATTGCAAAACTCATTACATGAAATACACCTCATGCATAAAAATCTCATACGAATCACATGCAAACACAATCTAAAACTAAGCATTTAACTATTACCTCTATGTACTAGTCACAACAGGGTTGACCCAAAGGTTAAATGGACAGCACGTTGGTCTTGGATGGAGACACTGACACTAAGAGTCAAAGACTTGCAGATGGTGACCCAACTACTAGTAAAGCTTCTGCTTCCAGTAAGCATTCTGACTCGTCACATGGACTTGGAAAGATAGATACTGAAAATAGCTAAAAGCTGGCGAGGGGTTATTTTGTTAAAAGGTACTCGAGTTCACAGAACTCGAGTACCATTCATTATGCATTCATTGCAGTGGTTGGCGCCAGTACGTAGGTGTGTGTAATAAGTATGCCACTTGGTACTCGAGTTTCTAGGACTTGAGTACTGTGTTAGAAGTACCCGAGTCCACTAAACTTGAGTATGGCTCGGGTATAATAAGCAAAATAAGTGAAAATCATCCAGATTCATACTCGCGTTTCTAGGACTCGAGTACTGTGTTAGAAGTACCCGAGTCCACTAAACTCGAGTATGGCTCGGGTATAATAACCAAAATGAGTGAAATCATCCAGATTCTGTCTTTGCAAAAACTGTTGTTAAAGTCATGCAACCCATTAGAACATTCTTTTTTTTGCTTTCTTTTCTTTTTTCCCTTTTCTTTTTAATGACAAAAATCTTATGATATTCACTTTGTTTTCTCCTCTCCATTTTAAAGGGTGTGAAAATCATGATTCATTATTAATGTCATACAGATGAAAGTTAGCAGATAGCGACACTATGCAGCAAGTCTAGAAGCAAAGTAAGCAAAGGAAGCAACTCCTATAAATAGTAGTCAATTACAATATGCTTACAAATAACTTGGAAAAAGAATTAGATAGATCAAAAGGATCATAAAAATGTCGAGCCTTGGGACTGAGCTGGTGAACCATTTGCATGGAGTACCCATGAAAGCAATTGTCGTGTCAAGCTCTCTTATATTTCTGTTTTCTGCTGAACCACTTATGAAGCAATCCATAATTAGTTCATTGGCATCCACAGCATGGATATCAACCATTTTCGGCCAATTCAGTTGAGATATTTACATCACCTACCAATATAGTGCAATAGTAGCATTGGTCATTCAAAAATATGATAAAAAATTACTATTAAGTTAGATAATATAATGGTTTACATATGGTTTTATTTTTTTTCACAAAATGTCAATATGGTTTTATTTTTTTTCACAAAATGTCAATCAGACACACGCATATATACACACACATGTATGTATATACACACATGCATAAAATGACAACGTTCCCCAAATTCAATTGTGTGGATTAAAACCCAGATCATATAAAAAAACATTCTTGGACATCATCCCAGATTTCTCTCAAGACTTCAGAGACTGAGAAGCACTAAGGAAGCTTCTAATGTTCTTCATGAAATGTCCTAGTCAGACAGAGAGCACCCTGAAATATTAAAAAAATAATTATAGAAAAGAAAAAGATGGACTTAGCTGTGCAAACAAGATTAACATAGAATCACACCAAAAAATTTGAACAAACCTTAGGCCAGTATTCAAAATGACTAAAGAGTCACTTGAAACAATTCTTTTGCTTTGCTAACCACTAAAGAGTAAAAGCTAAATACCCCAAAGCAAGGGCAAAACGGCTTCAGAATTTTTCTTTATAGTTCACAAAGACATAAAATGGTAACAGGTTAGCTACTACAATGGAAAGCAAAAAATTGTCAAAAGCAAAGTTACAATGAGAAATTTGTGAAGTTCTAACATGTAATTCACAATAGCAAATCCAATGGGAAAACAAAATGTCGCTTTCAGTCTTATAAAGTGATCAAACATGGCCCTGTTAACATCATTGAAGATTTGAGCAACATGCAAAACAACCTGACTTAGGAAATAATTGCAATTTCAATTTCAAAACTTTTGAATTGCCTGCATTATCTCTGCAGCATTGTCATACAAGTGGATTAATAATCCCAAATCAGTAGGAGGCAAATCAAGAGGTATCCTGAGCTTGTATGCACTACAACCCACGTAACTTTTCAAAAAAAAAAAGTTCCTTTAAAATTGATTAGTCAAATAGTTAATGAAAACCTAAAAATGACAGGTCAGATGCTAAAATCAAATCATGATGCGATATATTTTTTTTTTTTCTTGAGTTGTGTCTTCATCATAACCAATTATAGGACTTCACAACCCAGTAACATGATAATCAAACAATTTTCAAAATATATTTATAAGTAATTACAAAATAAACCCCAGAGCTTGGGATTAGCATCAAACTAAACCTAAAAGATTTGATTCCACTAATGTCAACCCTATAATCTTAAAAGTGTTACAATGTGCTCTTAGTAAGTCTTTGAATTTGTTAACTAAAAATAATGGAAATCCATATAAGTTGTACTTAGAATTTATCTAAGCAATAGAAATTCAACACAAGAGTTGCAGATGGTATTTTGGCACAAAACAAAATTCAAAAAACGGTTTATTTATATGTAAAACCTAATCAATAAACACAATTTAATGAAGATGCCATCATTGTGTAAGTTTGTACTGTCATTTTATCGTTCATGTGAAATGCCTTTAGCCTCCAAATAGTTCTCAAGGGCAGTTTGCTTGAATTTCCAATATCTCTAGTTAATAGGCCTTAATGAAGATCTAGATTGCAACAATTTTGAAACTGAAGGGTGGATATTGATGGATTTAGAAACTCAAGAGTTAATTTGAAAATCACCCTAAAATTCTAGGAGGATCTATGTAATTTTCCTAAGTGAAAGGGAAATCATATATCTGCATCATGCTTGCATTTCCAGCAGATGGACTTGGCTGCATAGCTTTGATTTTATATTGAAATGATAAGTGCAGGGCAACTACCAACCTTATCCTGCTCTTCAAAATTGTCCGATGACTCGAGATCCATTTCAGCAAAGTTAATCTTCATTACATGAAAAACAAACTCTAAAGTTAATCTTCATTTGTTTGGGTAATTAATACACAATTGTTTTGAAAAGAAGAACACATAATGTCAACTAAGAAATTATAAAGCAAACCTAAAGCAATACAATTCACAAAAATTACAACCTATAATAAGTAGAATAAATAAACTCTACATTAGAACATGCTTCTAAAGTACCATACTTTCGAGCCCATTTCAAACTACAACTACCTAAAAAATAATGATATCATATTGATAACTGAAAGCTCAATATCATTAAAATGTATAACTGTTTCTTTCTCTCAAAATTACCCACATCAAGCAAAGAGGCATTTTTTCCAAGTAGAGCTTCTTCATTTACTAAACAAATAAATTTAAAATTAAGCCAACAATGCCACCGCAGCAAAGGCTTCTCATATTCCAAATTCCCGATAAGAAAATCTTTAAAATGTTAAAAGTAAGTCATTCTCAACAACCCTGTGTGGAGTCACATGTAAAATTTTTAGGATGGAATCGAGGCCCCTAACTTAGCCAAACCAAAACTGTTCTTTGTTATGGGCTGGCCCTTGTGAAGTTACTATGTATGAATGCTTCATACACAAAGGTAATTACTGTCACTCTCTATGTTAAATTTTAGCAAACAAAATTGTAATGACATATTTCAACTTTGGTTTTAGTCAATTACTGAAAATCTATTTCTTTAGCATCTTATTCAAGAAACAAAGTTGCTCTGCCTCATAAATTGCAAAACAATCAAATGGTAGGCATTTTGCTTCTGCAACACATGGAGAAAGGGCCAATAAGCTTTAGCTCATATGGCACAGGATTAAGGAAGAACTGCTGATAAGAACTTAAATATGCCTGAACCTCTTCTATAGTCCAAATATTAGTTGTATGCACTACATGCAGTTTACTGACATTTTAGATGTACAGATATTCTGTAGGGTGGAAAAAAAATGCTTTAGTGCTAAGCTAGTAACTCTACTGAACCAACAAAGGATTCAAGCCTTGATGCTGGGACAGACTGTTGCAACTAAATCTTTGCAGAAGAAATAAACAATTTACAAAATAATTGAATATAAATATCTAATAGAATTTTCCTATAATAGCCTTTTATTAACAATATAAAATAGAAAGATATCACAGTTATGCCATGGCTAGATAAAATGAAACCTTAGAAAAGAGTTAATTAATGAATAAAGGATACTCAATCATCTGAAAGATCAGTCCCGTCCAAACTGGCATTTCCAGCATTGACAAGCCCACCAAAGATCTAAAAATTAGAAGAAAAAAAAATTGGAGAATGTTTTAACAGTAACATAAATGGGGAAATATTCAATATTACACATGGATATATCTATCAGATCTCTAAATATCAAATAATAAGGACCTATAGATTAGAATTGTCAAC
This sequence comes from Notholithocarpus densiflorus, assembly GCA_030021035.2. Classification (NCBI taxonomy): domain Eukaryota; kingdom Viridiplantae; phylum Streptophyta; class Magnoliopsida; order Fagales; family Fagaceae; genus Notholithocarpus; species Notholithocarpus densiflorus. The sequence continues at coordinate 1,864,218 of JARYZH020000072.1, read as the reverse complement.
CTTCAAAATGTGACTGATGGAACTTTCAAAACTAGGTCTAAATCAATTAGGTATAAAATTGACCCTCCACACTATATATTAAATTTTAAATCTGTGAAGACACATATTTGAATTGACATTCATATTTGAATTGACAAAATAAGGACTGGAGTGGGAGCATGAGAAAATAGAGTATGACCAGCATGCAATATAGAGTAACCAGGCCTTGAAATTAGCACCCCATGATTTATGAAAAAATAATTGTAGAGAGATTATACTCAACATAAATTTTATGATTCTGTGAATAGTTCAAATTAGCAACAGATCATGCAGGTGATGGTGCATGCATGTGCAAATCTAATTAGATAGTTTGGTATTGTTCCTCAAATATTTTTGTTTTCCTTTCTTTCTTTCTTGTCAACATATATTCAAAATCTTCAACTCAAATTTCAACATTAACAAAAACAATAAACAATTACCTGTTCCCTCTTAGCTTAAACCATGCCTCAGCACACTGGTTATGTGCAATGTCCGGTGAGGCGGTGAGTTTAGGTCCGGTTTCTCTGGCACACGATACTCATTCATTGAGGCTGGCAGCATCGTAAAGGGAGAGCAGGTTTCTACAACTATGGCAATTGCCACAGTTGTACACACACGATTCTGACAGACAGCCTTGAAGAAGGGCAGGAGAGCAGGAATCCCAAGACTGAAAGCTCTTGCAGTGGTGTTCCTCACATATTCATCAATATTATCAATATCAGGACGCATAGCAGCAATCATAGTAGCCAAACCAACAGTTTTACTAAGATTAGAAATAATCTCTCTAGTCTCTACCCTCAACACTCGCATAATAATCCTCATCAATCAATAAAGGCTCAATCACAACAAGAATCTTATGAACATAAGGACATACCAATTCATCAAGCTTGTAAAGCACTTTGTCAATAACCTTCACCAAAAGATGCCTCTCCTCTCCTGGTCCTCCAAAGTGGGTTGCATAAGCAATGGCAGAATCTGGTTAAACAACGAGCCAGCCCCAAACTCTCTAGAATGCACTGGAATGTCACAAAAAGAACTCTATCTTCGCCAAATCGTAAACAATTCAGGGTATAATAATGGCAACCAGTCATTGTAACTCCCTTGGAACATATGCAAGTTGTAGATCATTTCTACACTTAGCATATTTGATCAAGTTTTTACTTCTTCATAACTGTGACTTCAAATCCTTTCATCTATATTATTGTAGTGGTTGTAAGCAAGGCAAATGGCAAGGGATTCGATATTTCTTAATATGTACATAGTATAAACATAAGAGAAATTGCTAGTAAGCTATTGAAGTGGAATCCTCAATTCAAAAAAAAAAAAAAAAAATCCAACCTCCAAGAGAAATTTCTTGTAAGTTTAAGATTTGGGAATTATCCAGATTGTAGGCATAATTCTCCTAGAAAATAGTGCATTTGATGACCACTAATGATTTTAACAACTAAAGTTGGCACACTAGATAAATATAGAACAAAGAATAACCTTTTCTGTATTAGTGATGATACCAAAGGTCTGGCAAAATCATGGACACAAACAAGCTCTGAGTTTAAATCAACTGCCTGAAAATGGAAGCAGCATCATTGATAATCAAACAAATTCAACGTAAAATGAAAGGGGTCATCAAACTTAACATAACGATTTATTGCATATGTTCATAGCATCAGCTTACAAATTTATGGTATTATTAGGAGTTACTGTGGGCTTATTGAAGAATTCACACAACATGTAAACCAACATCAACAACCTCGCCCTCAATCCTATTATTATGGAAGGAGAAAGTGCCATTTGAGAGACTTAGAATTAAAAAAGCTATGCCAGTAACTAAAATCTTCTTGTGTGAGTGTGTGTGGGGGGGGGGGGGGGGAGTCTGAAGTACCTGAAGTCCACTGTAAACAGAATCTTGTCTTTCCTTTCCAAGGAGTGTGAATTTAAGTTCCACATGAATATTCTCTTTGGTTCCTAAGAAAACAAAAAACTTTAGTTTGAATATCTACTCCAGTACTAGAACCAACAGGATAAAACACAGTCAAGTAGCAGCAATATGCTATACAAAGGAAGTCTACTAAACCCCATGTGATGGGAATAAGACATTCATATAGAAATTGAGTTGTTTCCATTTACCTATACAAAGCAATTGGTTGGCCTAAAAGTGGAAGATACTGCTTTGGCATGCTCGCCTATTTGCAAAAACATAATAGATTCATCATGTGGCAGATGAGGAATAAAAAAACTATTGATAATAACAAAAATGGAAGTACATATATGAGATGTTTAGTGTGCTACATATAAACACCATACACACACATGCATGTATGTATGTATATGCAAAAAGATACAAAACCATACATCATCTCAAAGATAACAATGGCACAATTAACAGTATGAATAATATAAAGTGTGAGAGCTAATAATGACTGTACAGTTTCACTAAGTTAAATTCTAAAAGCTTTGTCCCTAAAATCATTATCTGTTACAAGAAGCTGAGCAGATGTGACATCCAGTTGTAGATGGGGAAAATAGACGAATACATTTGTAAGGTTGAATTTAATCAACCATTCTGTTGGCTTTATTCCGTGCCAAATTTGCTTGTAATTCAGCATTTAGAAACCCTGTATTTAGGTGGGAATCATGTAAGGGTAATGTGTGAGAGAGTGTGAAGAAAAGCTCAGAAGTGTATATTCTGCAGGGACTCGCGACTGGATCTCGCGGCTGGCTCATGGCTGGCAAGTTGCCAAAAGAGGCACACGTGTGAAGCATGCAGAGGAGTTGAAGAGTCACGCCAGCTGTTGCACTACAGGACAAAATTCTCAAGCTGACTAGGCAGTTAGCTCGCGACTTGAACTCGCGACTCAGTCCAGTCGCAAGGCCAAGTCGCCAGACCACTCTGTTTGGGAAAAACTGACCTTTCACATTCCAAACACACGCCAGTATAAATACCCCTTACACCCACGTATTGTAGAGAGCTTCTAGAGAGAATTTTGAGAGAGAAACCCTAGAGAAAAGTAAGATTGACTCATCCACAATCTTCATCCTTTGATTCTCCAAATTCCTCTACTCTCACCCTCTCCATTGATACATCTTTGAGAGATACATTAGCTAAAACCTTTTCTCACCATACCCATATCTGTGAGGAGGCTATTTGGTGCTTGGGAAGCAGTTAGGAAGGGACCAATTGATATTGGTTAATGCTATGGGCTATAGCGGAATCTGGTAAGCTAGAGAAGACAAAGGTTCGGCGTAACCTCGTTGGAGCAAGAAGCTTGGAGGGCTAAGGTACACTGGGTAGATTAGGCTTGGAGGGTTTTCTACTGTTCATGTATCCCAACTTGATTCTCTAGTGGATTATTGACCGCTTAGAGGGCGGCGGAGAGGTTTTATGCCGAGAACTTCGGTTTCCTCTTCGATAACACATCATTGTGTTGTCTTTGTGTTTGCATCTCTCTTCCTTTAATCTTTGCCATTTAATTTCTGCTGTGGTTGTGATTTTATTTGGTTTAGATTGTTTTATCAATTCTGGTTTAGCTTATTTTCATGTTCCGCACATATATTGTTTGATAATAAGCTTGAATTGGTATTTTGTAATTTGGGGGTCTAAACGTTCAAGGTGTTTTATACACTATTTGAACATTCAAAATTAAATCCAAGACATTACCAACATCACATACCAGGTTCTGTAGTGAGTGCAATGTGATCCCTTGCGATCACAAGTTCAGGTGACAATTCATCAGAGCCTAAAGTTTAAGGTACTCCACTGCTGTTGTTAAAAGCCTTTGACTTGCTAAATTTTCAGCATATTTTTCAACAAGCTTACACAAAGATGCACTAAATCGGTTAAACATTGTTGCCAAGCCAAGGACAATAGTCTTTTCCATCAAATCCTAATCAAACGATTAAAAAAAGAAATACATATCAAAATACACCTCTACAAGTACCAAATTAACCTACAGAAGCTCAACATAGGATTTCCCTCCGTGCTCAGTTCTAAGACTCCTTGAACAAATCGTAAACAATGCACTGGAATGTCACAAAACCAACCCCCCCCCCCCTTCCCCTCAACAAAAATCATTATTGTAGCCCAGTAATGCATCTCACCATCATATAGCCCCATTTGGTCTATAGCCGCATTTTCTATAGTCACGTTTACACGTCCGGCCTATTCACCGCAACTATAGGTCCAACAGGTCTATAGCCGCGTTTTTGAAAACATGGCTATAGGTTGAGACCTATAGTTGCATTTGGGTGTGTTTTAAAAACGACGTTGTAGGGTATCTAAAGGTTTGAAATGGAAATTTCTGAAGTTCATTCCCAGAATTTTGCAAGTTACCAACAAAAAATATATCAGCTTATAAGCCAAAATCTTCAAGTTCATTGCCAAAATATATGTGGTATGAAAAATATATCACCACAGGACAAAAAGATCCTATACATCACAAAAAGATCTTATACTATTGCAAGCCCAAAGCAGCATTGATTCTTGAACTTGTTGAGCTGCAACAAAAGACCAACCACAAGAATTGGTATTAGCAAAGTACTTTTCAAAAAAGAAAAGCAAACAATTGGCAAAGCATAATCTAATTGAGTTAATAATCAAACTTATCAGCTCTTTAGGTAGGTAGGTAACTGCTTCTCATTGTAATGTCTCAGAACAAAGTTTTATTTTCCCAATTTCATAATTGAAAAGAGATAGATATTGTTACAACTGGAAAAAACAATACCTAGTACTAAACACAACTATAAAATGTATCTTCAAATGTCAGTTGACTGTTTAGACATGAGATATTGCCTCTCAAATTACTATTTTCAACACACCCGTCATGAGTGCTTCTAGTCCACTTACTAAGACATTATTTTATGCTTCCTCATTCTTGCAAAGTTGTTATCAATTCCTGCAGTTTCACTTGCCTACTAAATATGGTTTGCTTGTTGTTAAGACCCCCATAACTTGATCAGATGGGTGTAAAAGTGAATTAGAAAAGCTAAAACATTCACAGCCTTGAGTGAGCATGCACCAACTCTGAATGAGGATGTCAAAAACTCTTACAATTGGGAATCTTTGAGTTCAATTATTTCCTACTTGACAGATATGACTAAAGGATAGCAATATGTTCTCAAGATGGTTTTTCAACCCCTTTAAGAAATGCCCACAGTTGAATTCAAAATAGTATTCTTAAGATAAACACACCACTTGGAGGGCACCATTTTTGGTTCCACCTACGCCAATTGACCATCGAAAATCATCCCCATTTTCTTCTCCTCACTGGTTCCTTGACTGGTCTCACCTTGCCTGAAAAGAACACAAGCAAATACTAATATGCAAATCATTTAACTATAAAGAGATGTATATGTAATCAATATTGAATCGAAGTATAGTACCATGTCCAGTCCCACAGTCAGGAGGATGTGTCCATGTCCGTGTCCGTTGCGGCCTTCACGGCCGATCCTCAATGTGTGAAGCCTCTAGTGGGGGGGGTGGGTATCTCTGTCTGGATGAACTCGGTATGCACTAACTCAGGAGGGACAGCACCAGGGGTGGGTCGCCCAGGGGTGGGCATGAATCTCATCTCATCACTACCACATACATCTGCGGGGGCAATGCGGGTAGTCGGTAGGGGAGACGTACGGGTGGTGGGCAACGGAGATGTAGTAGAGGATGTGGATGGGGATCGAGATGTGTCCCCATGGGCAAATGTATGGGATGGACCCGCATCATCGTGTGCCATGGAGCCCATGTCATAACTAATGTCCAAACACATCTCATCTGCCGTCTGACTTGCCTCCTCCATGGTGTGGTCATGCATGGGTGTGTGACGCCGACCAAATGTGGGCACGGGTGTGTGACGCCGACCAAATGTGGGACGCTGACCGGGTGTGGGACACCGACTAGATGTATGACGCTAACTAGATTGACGACCTTCATGCCCTTGACGTCCACCTGCTTGCCCACCACGCCTTACAACCAGTTCACTTATGTTGCCCGCAGTGCGTGCATCGTCCAAGGTCAACCAACCGATCTCTTCAACAGATTGCAAGGCATTAATACAGTTGGTGTAGATCTCAGACCCTGGTTCGCACTTCGCCATAATCCTCAACTATGATTCAACCTATCACAAGTATACAAGAGTAGTGTTAGTAGGTTGAACTAAACTATGCAAAGCAAGGTACATTTATAACGGAACAGTCTTTGTAAACTTACCAAAGTGTCCCAGTACGAGGTCTCTTTTGTAATATGGCGAAGAGTGTGGGGACGAAACCACACCATATACTCGTCATTGTAGCTTATCTCCCCATGAAAGGGCGGTGCATCGGCAATTGTGGCGTGCGCAGCCCATTTAGAAATATGCATGGCATGTTCTTTAGCCCAGTTTTTATCCTGCTTGCCCTAGAGTGTTATCTTGTGAAGTTCAGTTGAAGTATCGACATCGACCGGTATGCCTTGCTTCATCCCAAACTGTCGGAGAACACATTCGGGGTGATGGCCTTCAACCACCCAAAAATGTATGAACGGCACGATAGACCTCCATATGTGTTGGCCTGCCGTACAATATGCGGGTAGGGAACCCAAATAATTTCTGTATGACTCCCAGACAATCTGCAATGATCCAACAGATGCAAACAACCATATTAACAATATAATTAGAAAAAATGTGTAACGAATGTGAACAATACATGGCAACAATGTTTAACTCTGAAATAAAAAATGTTTATTCATTCCAAAAGCGAATTGTAAGTACAACAACTACATGCCAAAGCGGTTCCCACTTGTAAGGCACGATACCTGATTTGACCGTAGCGAAGCAAGCAACACACGATAGGCGCGTAAGACGTGCATTGGATGTTCAGTTGTTATCTTAGCCCCTTTCCATCTAGCAAACAACACAAACATAGCTTTCATATTAGTTACTTACATAATTCCCATGCGAAAAAGTTAATGCGGAAATGTAAAACGGTAACTATCTAAGATCCTACATACCTGATAGCAAGTGGACCTGGGGGCAATGCCTGGTGTGGATGCCTCATCACAGGACATATGTGTGGAAACCTCACCCATGCCCACAACTGTACCAATTACTTAGTTGTCTTCTCTAATGCCTTACAGATGTGTCTATATAGCTAACTTAGTGCTACACTACCCCAACTATAATTCTTTTCGTTGCTGATTGGATTGAAAAATTGCAGATACATAATTGAGAGCCGTTCGCCAGACTTGTCCATAAACAGCATACCACCCAACATCCCCAGTATGTAAAACCGAGCATACTGCTGCACAAGCACCTCAGTGGTGTCAGCCGAGAGAGGGTTGCTAAACCGTTCCTCGAGCCATTTGCCTTTTACCCTCGGCCCTTCCATCACTGCAGTGTTCTTACCAACACCGACTTGTCTGTTCGGTAGCCTATGCCCTAGCAATTCGGCGTAGAGGTCGCCCCAATCGTCCATACGGGTAAATCCCACCACCGGCAAGCTATCTACAGGTACCCCCATTATAACCTCCATGTCTTGTAGTGTGATGGTCATCTCACCGTGGGGCAAGTGGAATGAGTGTGTCTCCGGCCTCCGTCTTTCCACCAACGCCGTGATCAATGCATGGTCAAGGTCTATATTGGGGACCCAAAGTAGCCCATCTAACCCCGCATCTGTGATATAAGCGGCAATCCGTGGATCTAACCCACCTTCAAGCAGACCTTTCTCTCGGTGACGACAAGTCAGTACACCTGGCACTTCCTGCAAAAAGAGCAGCTTAGTATTAATAATAGCATTCACTATGCACGTAATAATTACGCTTCAAACTTAAATGCCAAAAATCTTTCTACTACATATATTGACTACGATTTTGGACAAGTGCATACCTCGCCTGCCAAATGAGCATCCCAAAGCAAACTTGAACGATGCACAGTCTGCCTCGTCAAGACAGTCCCTATAGAGGGTCCTGCTCGATGTGGGTCCATATCTGGCATAAATTAAAGGTGATTAATGGCCCATTAAGTGACTACTGGCCCATTAGGTCAAATGCAAAGCATAAACATTCTAATTCTCTTTTTAAGGAGCATGACACATGAGGAAAATTCACATAATTGAGTTCCTACTTTTTCTTTCTTTTTCTTTAATAAATTTCTTTTATAAGCTTGAATTTCATTCAAGAGAGAGTGGCTATATACCTTACAAGCAGATTCAATGAACTACTAGACGAAGTAAAAAGTGTTATTTGTGTTATAGTTTATTGGCAAATTTAAAAGAAAGAGAATTGCATTAGGGTAAAGTGAAGCCATTTGTTTTGGATGTGTTTATGCCTGGTAGGTAAACAGAGTCATGGCATTACAATAGGCAGGGTGTCTAAACTACAAGCATGATCTTTGAAATTGGTATGGCAGTTCACAATTAGAAGTTGAAAGTATTATGCATCTTTTAATAGGTATTATGCAATCCAAACACACATCTTTTACTTGAACATCTAAGGGTTATCATGCATTTGGTGACGACAGCAATCAAGGGAAAATTCACTTCAAATACATAAACTTTCTTCTTCTTCTTCTTCTTCTTATTTATTTATTTTTAATTATAAACATATTTGATTGAAAATGGCAATAATATATATCTAATGCAGCCTTCACTGATTTCATTAAAAAAAATGAATTAAACTTTAGAATGTTAAGTAGATTACATCATATTCAGCTAATAGAAATAGAATACATCAGCATACAAGATAAAACATTTTCACCCCTAAATAAATAAATGAGAAAGCCACAAGTTTCAAATGCCAATATCGGAGAGCTCATAGTTAAACTTCACACTCATAAGGCATTATCCAAAGAAAGCTAGAAACTTGCTAAATCATTTTCATTACAAAAATGTAAACACCATTCAATATTCAAGAAGATCTAGCTTTCAATGAGTAAGCAAACAAAGCACATTGTTCATTACAACACTACAAAGTAGAAGCAATGCACTTAAGATGACAATCTACAACCCCAGCGTGCAAAAGGAGCCTGAAGTTGCCATCACTGACATTACATAAATAATAGCCTAGCTGCATGGCAATATTTATGGTCAAATTTGAAGTAAAAGATGTGCATCAATTCAATCATGTTTTTTAAAATAGAAAGTAATCAGAAATAGGCAACAATGTAATGAT